>JAUMHR010000045.1:1790547-1811072 GCA_032361145.1 Enteromius fasciolatus
AGGAATGGGATGGCACTTCAGTTCATAGAATGAGTAAAGGCAGGTGAGCGAATACTTTTGGTAATATAGTGTATGTTAAAAACATATCTAGGTATCAAAGTACAGTAATAAACCACCAATAAATCATCTAGAAAACCCTAAAAACACAGTCATTCACTCAAACTGCATGATGTAGCACCTCTCCTACCTCGTTCAGAAAGTGTAAAGTTTCTTTAAATGCACAATATATCAATTAAAAAATATATTATAATTAATAAAGCATAGAAATAGTAAATAATATACCACATAAATCATTTGGACACAACTTTGGATTATTATTTATAGGACTTATAATATTTTTTTCACTCTTTCTGGAAAAAAGTGGCATTGAAACATTATTTTTTTATTTTATTTTTTAAAAGATAAAATATGAATGAATGATAAAAGTAAAAAAGCTTGCACAATACATTTGAAAACATCTATATAACACAGTACAGTAATAAATCCCTAATAAATCATCTAGAAAACTCTAAAACCCACACTGACTAAACGATAACGAGAAGAAAAAACTAACATTTTACAATAAGGTGTCATTTGTTAGTTAATGTATTAACTAATGAACAAATAATGCATAAAACATTTACTAGTCATCTTTGCTAACATTAGTTAATGGAAATGCAGCCATTCACTGTTTGTTCATGTTAGTTCACAGTGCATTAATGTTAACAAACACAACTTATGATTTTAATAATGCATTAATAAATGCTTTTTTTTGAAATTTGCAAGATTAATAAATGCTCTTCTTGTTAACTAATGTTGTTAACTAATGAACCGTATTGTAAAGTGTTACCGAGAAAAAAAAAAAAAAATCTAACCAGTATTAATATTCCTTTGGTTGCAGTAGCAGGCACATAAAACTATGGTCTCTAATACCATACATTTTAACAGGCTTAATTATTCATGAAAATGACTAAAGGAAACATCTTTTTCCAAACAAATTGAGCCGACCAATATTTTTTATATTCTTTGATTGCCCAATATTCTTCAAACTATTAGAAATTATAACTTAATTATAAATTAATCGGTATCCCCAAGTGGTATTTTGAAATAATTAATTATTATTTTCAAAAGTGTGTGATGGCAAACAAAATAATTGAAATAATTACTACTACTAATGAAAATATCTAATGTAAGATGGTTTTAATTATCTCCAACATAATGACAGAATTCACAAGTTCAAAGATGCTAAGCAGCTATCGGCCGTGTCCAGCATGTGTGGTGTGGATGTACTGTACGTGTAACTGGTGTGAACTAGTCGAGTCATGCTAGAGCTCTTATTTACCCCTGGGTCGCCCTTCAGACGCACAGAAATCACCTCTCAGCGGTGTCAACACCAATCGTCTCTTCCTCACTTAACGCCTCTCGCTCTCCCAATGTTCCTCTGTTTCACGCCCCCCTCCCCACTTATTTTCAGCCTTTACCGTTCATGCCTCCCCATAAGCCCCCCCCCCACCCTCTCTCTCTCTCTCTCTCGCTCTCACACACTCTTCCTCACATCTCTGCCTCTCTTCCCATCACATCGCCGGCTTCCTCGCCTCTCCTTGTCTGTGTCTCTCTGCCGCGCAGTCGTCCTCCGGCTCCCACACGTGTCAGCCGGCTTTTCCTCTGCGTGTTCTGCGACCCGGCTGTGGTTCATCTTTTCTCTGGAGCTTGAAGGAGGGCAGAGAGGCCATGGAGCACAGCCACATCTTCACCGTGCTGTCCCCCAACTCCAGTTCCTGGAGTCCTCGCGGTTGCCCTCTCGGACAGTTTCCTGTCATCTACTACAGTTCCTTGCTGTGCCTCGGCCTGCCTGGTAAGAAAGGATGCAAGAAAGATTTCCTGTGTCAACAGTGCAACAATGCATGTGTTCATGCATGACTTTGAAGTGCATAGGAGAGGGGTGCATCGCCCCAAATACTCGCATCTGTGGGCAGCAGATTCTTAAAATCTTGATTATTTAGTGCTTTCATGCATGACTTTGTGCATTTGTGAAGTGCATGGGGGGTGGTGCATCATCCCAAATACTCACATTTGTACCTGTCAGTAAATGTTTTTCACACGATTCTTAAAATCTTGATTATTTAGTGCACAATGCATGAATTTGTCTGTGCGTGTATGAAGTGCATAGAGGTGAGAGAAGTACACTGTCCCCAAATTTCACTTTGCATTGCCGATTCTTAAAATTTTGTCTTTAGTCCAACTTAATCTTGATTAATTAAAACACAGTGCATGTTTTATGCCTGACTTTGCATATGAATTTGTATAGGGGTGATAAATATCAACTTACATTCATACCCATCATTAAAGGTTTTTCATACATGCTTTTGATTCTAATCATTTTGATTATTTAGTACAAAAGGCATTATCTTTTTTATTATTCATGATTTGTGGCCAATTTGCACCTTTTTTTAATTTTTTTTTATACAAATTCTGAAAGGCTTGATTAATTAGTGTTTTAAGTGCATGTTGTGAGAATAGTGGATTGTCTCTAATATTAACATATTGTGGCATATATTTATTTAATGCATAATCCATGTTTTTATGCATGACTATATTGATTATTATCAGCACAATGCATGTTTTTGGGCATATATGAAGTGCATAGGGGTAAGTAACATCCCCAGAATTCATATTTGTGGCCAATCAGATTCTTACATTTGGATTATTTAGTACTAAATAAGGACTAAACATCATCAGAATTTACATTTGTGGTCAATCAATGCAAATATTTCATTGTAGATTCTTAAAATGCTGTCTTGGGACCAACTGAATTTTGATAATGTTGTGCACAATGCATGTTTTTATTCATTAATTTGTATATGAATGTTGGAAGTGCATAGGGGTGAGAGAAGTGCATCACCCCATATATAAATATTTTTACCCGTGAATACAGTTTTTTCCTGCATATTGTTTAAAAAAGATTATTGAGTTACAAAGCATGTTTTATTGCATAGCTTTGTCAGTGTATTCATCAATACACAAGGCTGAGGCAAATGCATCACCCCAAAATTATTGTCTTTATCCGATCAGTAGAGATTTTTCATGTAGATTATTAAAATTTTGTCTTGTCCCACTTAAACTTGATTATTTAGTAGCATCCTTGACCAACCGGTCTGTAACCTTGTGAGACACAGCCATATTGGCATCAGAACTGAAGAAAAACACTGTTTCCAAAGGTCACTGGTGACATTCAGAATTCAGTGTCTCACATCATATATCAGAAAGAAATACCTGTTATTCCACAGATGCTGAAATTAGATCCGGCTCTAACTGGAATGACCTGGGGAGCAAGACAGATGATACATTAGATGTCTTGAGTAGCCCTCGTATTAATTGGCCTCAAGCGTTTAATATTAATGCTCCTGGACACTAAAATTACATTTCGTCCCTGCACAATTGGAGGTTGATTGCTCATTTATGACTAATGGTATTATTTGCAGGTGTGCTGAACATTTTAATCGAAGCTTCTCTCTCAGGTCGGACGCCATGTGGCACAGTTTCAGAGGAATGATTTGTTGTCAGATTGAGATAAATCGTCGTGCCCTTGAGCGAAGCACTCAGCCTTAGCAGTTTACGCAAATATTTTCATTTGCTTTTCGAAGGCAGGCAGTATTGTTGCTTCATTGCTAAATAGCAGTGTGAATTTCAACTCGACACTGGTTGGTGGGGAAAATAGGGGCGGGATGAGATGAGATTCGAGTCTTTATTCAACACTGTGTGAAAGTCATCACACCTGGCAGTGATTTGGGTAGATGGAGGTGATAACACGCAAAGATACGGAGAGGAGCTGAAGAAGTGAAACCTCTCAAAGGCATTGTACACAGAAAGTGAGAAAAGCATAGCGAATGACGGAAAGAGAATGAAAAGAGGGAGAGGCTGACTAAAAGCAGGTGTGATTAAAGAGAAAAGAGGTGAAGAGTGATACGTTTTGTTTGTGTTTTTGTAGCAGCATATATATATAATGAACCATGCTGATATATATGTTATGTTTTTAAAATGAAAATATTGCAATTGTAAAATTGCCTGCAAATGATTATTTGAAAAACAAAAGAAATCGAATGAAAATGGTTATTTGACAAAAATTGTTTCAAAAAATAAAATTATAAATGAAAATAACAAAATGCAATTAATTGTGTATAGTTGTAAAATACCGTAAATAGGCTTTTCAACAAGGTTTAGCTGTCATTGTTGTTGAAGCTATTAGACACATGCCAACAGGAATTTAAAAACAAGGGAGAAAAATACAACCCATATATTAAACAATAGTTAAAAATAATATTTATGAATATATATTAAAATTAAGCATTTTAACATAATGCTGTGACATTTCATATTCAACTGCACAGCTGTGATCTCTGTGGCAACTTGTAAAAACCTGCTATTCACAGATTAATGAAATTTGTAAACTGTTGTATCATTGTAAATCCCCAACTTCGCTCATTCAGAAAATAAGAGTAGAAACCACAGAAACGTGTGTGTTCAGATGAGCTCATGCCTGTTCGATTGATCGCTGGAGGTTAAGCTCATTAAGGTCACTAATTGGAAGAGGTTGGCCTTATTTCATTGGCTTCTCGCACTGAAGGCTTTACTTTGAAGGACTGTTTGATAAATGTGTTTTGGTTCAATTGAAGTTGAAGGGTTTTCATCCAGAAACTGACTATAACATCATGTGTTTTGGAAGGTCAGAGATCCGCAGTAACGATCCTCTCACCGCCTCTACATTACCCTGGTGGTGTTATTCACCAGTTAAGAGGTGGAGCCAATGATTTTCAATTTAGGTAAATGATCCAGGGCACTCTGTGAGCTCACCACCCGGGTGAAGAAAGTGTTTGTGTTTCAGGACAATCAGCAAGTCAGGCAAAACTTTTAGGGTGAGAGTTGCTGAACCCAGAGAAAAACTTTTTTGCTGGCTTCTTTGCAGCATCAGATTTTGAGACACTGCTAAGATGTTAAACTCTAGAAGAGACAGGGTTTATTGGGGGATTTTCCTAACACATACACAAACATCTAAAAACATGGAGACTTCAGCAAAAGCATTTATGAAGCTCTACATGCAATATTTCATTAAAAACTAGCAAAACACATTCATTTACAACAAAAAATTAATGAGATATCAAAGAGATCTCATTTAGAAGCAGCCTATCAGTATGCATACTAATACAGTACGCATACATAATTAATTTCTGGTGGTAACCATGTAGCATACAGCTGTTTTAATGGCTGCCAACTACTGTATATACAATTTTATGAAAAACAGCATGCAGAATGCATTATATACTGTAAACAATACTCTAACATTCCAGTCTGACACACACAAACATATGGATTCAAAGCAAACTGAGCCATTACAGTTGGTTGCTCCTGTTCTGGGCCTCAGAGACCTGTATGAAGACAGGAGTCAAGTGAAATCAATATGCTTACGGTGTTGGCAATGGCTAAATGGAAATGTCAGGAAATGTTCAACCTCCAGGCCGCAATGGATTCCTTTTGTTTGTCTAAATAAAGTACGTTCACAGCGGGACATCCGAGAGATTAATCCAGTGAAAGAAAAATCCAGAAACAAAAGCGGAATGGACAGTGGAGTATGAAAAAGAAGAATAAAGAGGATAAGGAAAGTAAAACAAAGGGAGTAGAGAGTGGGATTTGGTGAATCTGGATTTTGTGTTGGACTGCAGTCTTAGTGACGCTCTGATACACATGAACACACTTACATAGAATGTCTGCAAGACCTAAACTGATCCGAGATAGGCAAGAACACACACACAAACCACTAGTAGAACTCATTTCTAAATAGACAAGCAATAACATCATGGCTTCATGAAACAATAGTCAGCAATTAATCAAATACTACAACATTCCAAATTAAGACTACAAAGAAAAATGCTAGGCAACTGATTATGTGTAATTTGGATGAAGTTGTTGTAATTAGACTTTATTACATTTTAAAATACTCATAATCGCACTATGGTTGTTTTTTTTATTGATAACATGATTACATATTATGTAATGTTATTTACACAAGTCTTTGGAAAACTTTCTTTCAAACACAATAAAATGTTTAAGGCACTTCATGTTGTTGATGGCAATAAATATGGATATCAGTTTGGATTGTCCTCTTGATAAACTATTTCAGCCACAATTGATCTAAAAGTAGTCTGATCACATAACCAAACATGTAATGTAATAAATCTATTACAGTGTGTTTCATGTCATTTTAAATCAGTAATGGACTACATTTTGTAGTAATCTTCCCAGCACTAGAAACTAAATTTTAATTCGATGCATATTGTAAGCTGTACTTAGTTGTTGTACTTACTAGGTTTTACCAAGTTACAGCAACTTTCAAGGCAAATAAGACAATTTACTTACTGCTTTGACTGATGCTTACCTAAAATATTCAAGTAGCCACAAAGGAACCAATTAATAAAGCAGTGAGAGGCAGCAGTGCACTAATTTGTTGCTAATGCACAACACAACAACAGAGGAAGAAGAAAAATGTCCTCATGTCTGTTATATTGAATTCACTCGTTAAACAAAGTCATCTTCAATGTTGCATTTTCAATACAATTAAACATCACAAATGTTGTGATTTTATTATTATTTTTTATTTTTATATTTTTTTACTCACCATTATAGTGATTAGCTTTCCCTTTGGTTGGACACTTTATCTATATTGTTATAATTTTCCTCTTATTATTTTTTTCTAGTGTTTATTAACAAAGTTTTGCACTTTAAATGTTCCTCATAAACCACTTGAACTTTTATTTGGGATGATAGAATACTTAAATTATTGTGGTAATATGATGAAGCCACATACTGACTTCATCATTCAGCATGCAAACCACAACAATTGTAACAATTAAATAAAATGTATTTTTATTAATTGTATAACCATTTTGTTTGCTCTTTTTGTTGCTACTACTGATGCAAGACAGCAAAAAATGAATAAAAATACATTTGCAAATAAAAACAACAACAACTGTAAAACAAAGCAATTGCATAATTTATTCAGCTGCAATGCACTCTGGGAGTCAGTGAGTAGCTATACTAAGTGAGTAAACCTAAAGTAAAGGATCATGTACACCCTTATGCTGTGTTTTAGTAACTGTAACTCCCGTTTAAGTGAACTATACTAACTAAGCATTTGTCAGTACAACATACTGTTTTAATTTCACTTTACTTAATTTTTTAAGGCAATCGGTTTTGCATGCTTTTTTTAAGTAATCCCAACTAATTAGATTTTACAGTGTAGGTTAACTGAATTTCATAATATTATAGCAAGAAACAATCAAGAGTAATGTGAAGAAATCAAAGAATTCAGTTCAGCTGTAATAGAGTTCAGACTGTTGTCACTGAACTGAGACACAAAAATAACTTTCATTATCCTGTTAGTGATCCTGAACAAAACACACTGAGTTTGACACTGGAAACCCTGTTTTGTGCAGCCCGTATGAAAAAGAAATCTAAAATGAGATCTCAATTGTTTCTTTTAGAAAGCAATGGCATCAAAGGGAGACATTTGTCTCCCGAACCTCAGGATTTTCTCTCTCAAGTAATCTCATATGGGTTTCAGAACAGCTCTCAGTTGTGCTCGGATTTGCTAAAATGTCTGCAATCAAACGTCAAAGATCTCTATATAATCAATAAATTCCCACAAAACCAAATGGTCTGATTGATCCACGTTCATTTTAGAGCCAGGTCTACTCTCGTTTTAATGGAGCATTCATTCCGAACTGTTTAAAATGATTGGACAGTTATCTATTAAAAAGACCTAAACGATAATACTGAACCTGTTATGTGTAATTATCTTGTCTTCCTGCGGTGGAGTACTTTACCCACATGCTTGCGCACACTCAAAACATGTTTCCGAGCAAGTGGCGTTCATTTCTGCTACTTCTGCCTTTCCCCAAATTACACAAAAACATCAGTAGTTGTATCATGTTATTGAAGACAGTTAGGCTCCTCTTATGACTAAACTGGCAACACAGTCTCACTCCAACTTGTCACATTTTGATGCTTGGTCAAGACCCATTTGCGTCACTTTTTGAAGCTCAAGGTACCCCTTTTTAGTCACTTTTTCGACACGAAGGGTCTTCCGTTGTTTTAAATAGGAAACCCTTAGCATCAATATGCAGACGCTATATTTTTTACATTTCATAGTCATAATTAAAATATATATTGGGTTAAAAACAATGGAATTATTGCGTATATGTAGGGGTGTGATTTTCAATGTAAACAGTCGAAACAGTTTTATTTAAGTGATGTTGACAAACAAGTTTCGGGAGGAGCTATGACGCAATGATTAGTGACAGCTGTTTCCAATTACCTAATCAGTCTCGACCAATCAAATGCATAAGCCTTCCCCTTAAATAGGCCTCCTCTTCCTCCCTTCTTCATCTCGTTACGCATCTCTCCTCCACACCTTCTCCCCCGATGCTTCGCTTCTTCCTCCGGAGGTTAGGGTTCTACCCCCTTAATTGGGTTCTATCTTCTAGGGCTCGCCGTTCACCCACATCCAGGCTTGCTCCCCGGACAGCACGCCAAATACGCCTACATTTCTATCATAAGGAAGAGTGAACTCGTGAAATTATATTATTTTCACATTTATGAGCACATAACCCAACCTCTGCCCCTAAACCTATCATCTGACAATAAAACACAAGATATAGCAGGCAGATACAACCACCGTCATCATTTTTTTGAAAGATATTAATATTCCAAGTCTTCTGAGGCAAAACAAGAGATTTGCGAGAGGAATAGACGCGGCCGCTGTCTCTGTTTTCCGTGTACTTCCTGTGTGCTGCTTCAGTCTGTGTGCAATTTTAATAAATGCCGCTACAAGAATTCTTACATCAACGTTGGTTGTGAAATGCCATTGGCCCTTGCGTGTGTCGTGATCTATTGCGTCATGCTGTTGTGAAATACTATTTGCTCTTGTGTATCTCGTGACCGACTGCATCATTATACTGGACGGGAGTATATTTTGTGAATAAGACGTGAGCGCGTAAACGAGGCATGATCATTTTTAGTGATAAAAACCTAAAGACTTGTATGGCTTCAGAAGACTTGAAATTTGACGCGACTTGTTTGTAATGTATTTATACTGCTTTTTTATGATTAGTTTGTCCAATAAATACCTGTTACTGCATTTGCCTGTGTGTTTTATATTGTTCAGGTGGGTAGGTTTAGGGTAGGAGTGGGGTTTGGTGCTCCAATAAAAGTAAAAAATTATAGAATAAATTCATATATGCATGCAAACCATTACATTAAGCAAAACAACTCAAAGCTATAGAGGACCCTTCATGTCGAAAAGCAACTAAAAGGGGGTACCTTGAGCTTCAAAAAGCGACGCAAAAGGGTCTTGACCAAGCGTCAAAATGTGGCGAGTTGGAGTGAGACTGTGTTGAAACTGGCCAATCAGATTGGATATTCAAGAAACGTAATTTGCTACCCAAAATGTAAAAAAAAAATAACGAGGAGGATTCAGACCAAATTAACACTGGTGCGTTAACTAGCCTACCTGCATTTAAACACAACAGGAGAGGAGATTTTAATTTAGTCAAAAAACAAATTAATGAGGCATCTCTGCATTTGCCTTATACTAAGTGGACGAAGGTTATCTACATATTGGTGAGTAGACCTAAACATTTTCCAGATCAGTATTAATTTACATATCAGCCTCATCAGGGAAAAAGATAGTCAGGTCAGCACATATGCATTTAGTAGCCGGTCATGTGGCTGTGCATACATAAAATATATGCTGTACACAATATAGCCTGCATACTGTATACTCCAGAAAAGGTTAGCATGCTGATATGCTAAAAGTCTCCTAAAGACTAACTTAAGAGCACTAAAATGTTTGTGAGCTCAACCCATAGATACAGCTTTGTTTGCAAAAAGGTAAAAGTTTTATCCTTTTTTTCATCAAACGTGATGCAACCGAATCAATCAAACCTATCTCTGCCAGTCTCTCCATTTGTGTATACATTTTTAAAAAGATGCTTGTATGCCTGAGATTGCCAGGGTTTATGTAAATTTGTGTATGTGTGAGTTTGAAGCTGGAGTCTTTGTCATTTGTAATCAGCTGATGTTCTAGAACTGTGAAGTGCGATTCTCCAGACTCCTGACTGGCATATGTAATCCAATTCCATCTTTATTAGCAGCTCGAATGACTGTCAGACAGGCAGAGACACACCATGGGTACAAAACACTTTGAAGTTTTCATCCAGTATATCATTCCATGCAGCAGCCCTTTGGCTACAGTAGGTAGGAAATTTACTGCAACTTTTAGTGAATTACTTTTTCAGGTTAACATATCCTAGCATGTTTCCTGAGGTCTTTTGTAATGAGGCTTCCATGCGTCCACTACTGCTGTGTTAAATTGTTTGGCTTAAATAAAGGAAGGGCTTTTGTGTGCATGCTCTTTTTATCACAGTGAGAGATCGTGGCAATCGCTGGTCATTTCTTCTGCCCGTGCATCTCACGCTGCCTGTGCGTGACCCACAAACAACACAGGTTTGGATGAAAGCAAGGTAATGAAAGGGTCTAGAAGAGGAAAGGGTGGATGCTAGAGGGTCTGCGTATCCTATGTAATTGCACGTGTTGCTGCTGCTTGTTCAGTTTTTATTGAAGGTCACAATAAAACAGGGGCTGTTCGAGGAAAACAGGCAGGCAGGACGAAGAGGGACGAATTGAATGAAAGTCTCATAAGGTCACGTTCTCTCATGCCTTTGGATGTGCATCTGTATACATGCCCGCACGTGTGAATTTCAGTGTGCATGTGTGTGTGTGTGAATTTGAATGTGCATGTGTGAAATGAATGCATGCACCTGAATGATAATGTATGCATCTAAACTTGTGTGTAAGTGTATGTGTGAAAATGCTTCTGAACAGCAGCGCATGTGTACGAACATGTGGTTGTATGTGCTTGCATGTGATTTTCAGTCTGTGTGAATGTTTATGAAGGCATATGTGAACACATGTATATGTGTGTGAATTAAAGTTTGTGCATGCGAATTTGTCTACATTTATGTACATGCAAATATGCTTGCATGCATGTGAAATGGTGACTACATGGATGTTAATGTTAGTGTTTGCTGGTAAATGCATGCATGTGAGCATTCATATATGCATGAAAATATGAATGCATGAGTGTCTGCACACGTGCGAGAATATGTATGAAAATAAATGAGCACATGCATGTTAATGTTGTAAATCTATGTGAACATGCATGTGTGTGTACGTATGCATTTCATGAGATTTGTACGCTCTGAGCCGTTGAGTGCAAGCAGTGGGTAAGAGAGATGGATCAGCTTTTGATTTTAACTTTGCAAAATTTTGTTACTGTTTGTAGTACTGCAATTCCAATGCAATATTGTATGACTCATTCTTTACACCCGTAAGTTTATTAAAGACGCAATTTTCTCACCTTTATGTGCCATCACCCGGCAAGACTGACTTCAACGCTTTCTCACCCAACCGTTTCTCTCTCTTCTCACCATTTTCTGCTCTCTCTCCATTTCTACTCTCATTCCACAGCAAATATCCTCACCGTGATCATCCTTTCTCAGCTGGTGCTGCGGCGACAGAAATCGTCTTATAACTACCTACTGGCCCTGGCTGTAGCTGACATCCTGGTGCTGCTGCTGATCGTGTTTGTGGACTTCCTGTTGGAGGACTTCATTCTCGGAGCGCCTCTTCCCCACTCCCTTAACAAAGCGGTGCAGGTCCTGGAGTTCTCCTCCATCCACACCTCCATCTGGATCACGGTTCCCCTGACCGTGGACCGCTACATCGCTGTATGCCATCCGCTGCGCTACCACACCGTCTCCTACCCAGCCCGGACTCGCAAAGTGATCTTGGCGGTGTACGCTGGCTGCCTGATCACCAGTGTCCCATATTACTGGTGGCCGGAGCTGTGGCACGGACTGCCGGGAGCGAGCGCCGGTGGCCGCAGTAGCAGCGCTGGCCAGCATGTGTTGGTTTGGGTCCACTGTGCGACGGTTTACCTGCTCCCCTGCTCAGTTTTCTTCTCACTCAACGCCATCATTGTACGCAAGCTTCGTTGCCGGCGTAGTTGCTTCCGTCTGCGAGGCTACTCCACTGGAAAAACCACAGCCATCCTATTGGCCATCACCTCAGTGTTCGCTGTGCTTTGGGCGCCACGCACCCTCATGATCCTTTACCACCTTTACACGGCCCAACCGGCGACACCTGGACCAGCCAGGCTTCTGCATTTGGTCACAGACGTGGCGAACATGCTGGCACTTCTCAACACTGGCGTCAACTTCTTCCTGTACTGCTTTATCAGCAAGCGTTTTCGCAGGATGGCCGGCACGGTGCTAAAAGCCCTTTTTCGATGCAGAAAGCAGCCGCCACCTTTTTACGCCAGTCACAACTTCTCAATCACCAGCAGCCCTTGGATCTCACCAGCCAACTCACACTGCATCAAGATGCTGGTGTACCAGTATGACAAGAACGGCAAACCAGTCTGCATATCTTCCTGAACGCCAAATCGAGTCATGCTGTACCAATGTAACGCTGGCTATTAAGTCAGGGCGAGCTTGGGAAAAATCCTTCCCAACTGTTGACGGGCAGATGGAGGCGATTGGTTCGTTGGAAAGTGCCTCAATGAAAGATCCAGTGTCAGGTTCAAAGACATCTTATGGCCAAAATGTGGTTCTTTCTCTGGCCAAAAAAATAAAAAATAGGTAGGAGTGACCATTAAGCTATAACATGCCAACACCTTTCAGGATATCAATGCAAAAAAAGACTCAACCTTAAATTTAAGAGAATTCATGAAAGGCTTGCTCGCATTCCAGGCAACGACTGTCCAATTAGACCAATATATACATATAAATGTGATTTACAGAGTTTGTCTGTAGTAGGGCTGGGCAATGTAATAATAAAAAAGTCAATATTTTTTAAATCAACAATATTCGTTAAAAGTTATATTTTTTCTTCATAATTGGACAAAAGAAAATAATAAATATTCAATACACATTCACAATTGTTTGAGTTGAGATCTATCCAGTTATTCAGTGCTAGACTGGCTTCCATAACTTATATGAGAGTGTGTAGAATCAAGAAAGTGAGCAAAGCTGATCTGCGTCTGCTGTCTACAAACGTCTGGCAGATGTCTTTCAGATGATAACTTACATTATAAGTCATAAACCTTAAAGACATCTTAAAGACATCTAACAGACGTTGAATTGACATCTAAAAGGAGACGTCCAACAGACGTATTGCAGATAAGCAGCAACCTAAATAATATGTCTTGCAGATGTTAAATAGACGTCTCCCAGATGTACGTGTGCTATCAGGGTTTCATGTCTCTGATTGGTCAGTGCTCAACGTTGTTAAATGCTGAAAATAGAAACCTTTAATGCTCTTCTCAAAGCACTCACACATATATGGGCACAGGAGCATTTCACAGCCTGCATAACAGCAGCCATATTCACCATATATAAACAAAGCTCTTACTCTTGGTTTCACAGATGGGATAAGCCTAGTCTCAGACTAAGATGTAAATCTGAGCTGTTTCAGCTGAAAGAGACTGATCTTAAAACATGTCAGCGCCTTTGTTTTCTCAAGATGCACACCAGTAATGCTTTTTTCATGTTCATAAAAATTACTCAAATGTCTTAATTGAACTATGGCCTAATCCTGTTTTAGGCTAAGCCCTGTCTGTGAAACCCAGCCTTAATATTATCTTGGTATACTTGATATTCCCTACATTTGTATCGTCAGAGATAATATCTCCAGTATTTGAAGTATCGCCCAGCCCTAGTCTCTAGCATGGTTTCAGTTGAATGTACACCAAAGCAACAGTTTACGTGAAGAAAAAGGATTCAAAGCCGGAAGCCAATGAGATGTTACTGTTACTGAGATGTTATGTCGACCACCTTTCCCCTCTCACCTTTTCAGCAGACAGACTCCCTCCCTTATGTGACATTAAAAAACCATGCTGGCATTTTCGTTTAATATGCTGTTGGTCTCCAAGAGCCGATTCGCAAACAGCACAAGCTCTTATTAAAGAATCAAGCCTTTAGACATGCTCAGTGCTGGAAACCCGCTTTCTGATTGCTGCCTGATGAAGAATAATTACAAAAACGCAAGGACTTCTGCTTCAGCAAAAAGCTTCTGGTGCAACTGACTGTTAAGTGTACAAATAAGGCAAAAAATACCTTTAGAGAAGAATTATTCTTTATCGGTTTAATTAATAGTCGAAGCAGCGTCGACACTCATTGCTCAGTACATGAACAGATTTTCTATCACAGTGACAAACACTAAATAATTAAGACTTTCAACTTCTGCCACACACGTACACGCACACTCATTTATCTTTGCCGGCCAGCCTCAAGAAAAAAGAAAGCGAAAAAGAGAATGCTTTTCAAATAAAATCAATGGCTGTCTCCAGAGTGAGCGATTGGAGGAAACCACATTCATTTATCTTCACCACGGCGTGGAGTAACAGGCTGCCATCTGGAGTGCTTTAACTGTGGTGCATATATATTTAAACTATACAACGGGGAACGTGTTCGTAGATAAGCTAGACAACTTAAAAATGTATGATCTCTGTCATAGACAAGGCTGTATTCACCTGTCTCATTACAGCAGGGCGAGGTACGAACGCTAAATGCTGCGTGTTGGTGGTGAAATATGAAAGAGAAAAATTGTTTCTTGGAGAACTGAAACGGTCGCTCTACATTAAAGCGTCCATTTTAAAAACCGTGGCTTTTAGCCCATGTTTATAAGCCCCAAGGAGCAGTTTGAGATATGTACTGTATGCTTGCATACTCTTTAAATTTGATCATTTCTATATTTAAAAAGTCTTTAAATTCCAGGGTAATGGACAAAAATATTAACTTATCTTGTTTGCAAGGTCACACGTTTTGTCCAATAATGCTCTTCCACACAAATAAGTGAATCCATTCTTTTAAAATGAATAATTTAACAATTCTGTTCATTCTGGCTCTCTTGTGTACACGGACACTTACGTGAAACATGTGACTGTTTTTATAGCGCTGGGTAGATTACTTACAAACTGTACTCCTGATGAAAACTGTTAATCAGTGATGTCATTTAAATGACTGGTTTTAGTAGATCTATTCTGACTACTTCTGATTACTTTCAGATTACTTTTGACCTAACTTGTTTTTTTGTTGCTGTTGTTTTTTTGTCGTCAAACAATTTATTGCATTTTTATTTACAAAATATATCTGTGTGTACTATGCGCATATATAATCAATACACACCCATCCGTTTGTATATTTATGAAAAATGTTACATATATATATATATATATATATATATGCATGCAAATATTTTCACATGTGTGTATATATATATATACATATGGCACACAAAGAAATATTATTATTTTGGATGTGACTAATCATTTGACAGCACTATTGGTTTTACATATTTATATTTTGATTTAAATCTCAGGGTCTTCAAGTAAATATTTTATTTGACTTGCAAAAAATATTGAGAATCCTTATATCACATGAATAAACATTAATGAAACAACAATAGCTATGTCATCAAAGTGAGGAGCTTAAGGTACTTTTTCCACCCAAAATTCAGTGGCTTTTCATGGCCATTCTATAGTGTTAATACTCACTGGATTCCCCCCACCCCCCAGAAAAAAAAGTACTAGGGAAAATTTGCAATCATGTAATCCATAAAAAGTAATTTTAATCTGATTTTAAGCATATTAAAACATAATATAATCTATATAATACAGTATAATCATTCACTACCAGTACTGGACATACCCTGATGTGCATACCTGTATTAATTGAACCTACTAAATCAACACTGAACAAGTCAGTGTTTTGAACCCGAACGAGACTCCACTCACAAGAGTTGCTTATTGTACAGACTGAACACGGATGATCCTGTTCATTAATATTTTCATTATACTAGCAATAGCAAATTAGCAAATTGTGGTTTTCCCCACTTGTGAGGTAAATTAAAAGCAGAACAAATTAAGCAGACAATCTGGCCATATAGGAAACATGTCATTGTATTTGCATTTGACTTCATGGGTTTTGTAATTATGTGAAGTGTATGTAACAGTGATCAAAATCCTCTTAATATGCAATTATTTTGTGGAGCAGCCTGTAATTATGCATACTGATTGTTCATGCTACTGTAATTAATTATATTAATATGGACCCTGTGATGTAAAGTCTTACAAAACCTGAGTAATTTATACAGTCAGCAGATGGAAATGTGTTCAGGAAGTAGGATCCTTGTTACTGGTAACTTTAAGGGTATTAACATGTGAGATCTCTGTCATGTCAGTAAAATATAGGCAAAAATGTTAGATATGTGCAGAATACAAATTAAGCAAAACTATAACTACTAGAATGTCAAGGTGCTGCTAAAGTGTCTGTCCTGTACGTCATATTTATTAGTTCTTATTCATCTGTTTCTAGCATATTTGCCCTTTTGCATTTAGACTGTCTACACAGATTATTCACACTAGGGAACATTTATGAATAAGATGCAAAAAACGATTTCAGAGTGGCTATTAAAAAGTATCGTGACCCATGTCTGAATAATGTTTTGTATAATGCAAAAAAAAGGTTTGTACATTTTGACATTGAGGCCACTACATAAAGGGCCCATCAAAAACCAATGATACATGTTTTCATGTCCAGGATTCCTTTTCTCTGAACAATCATAAAGCTTATATATTTGGACATTACTGCCAATGTATTGATACGACAGATCATTTAAAGCCACGATCAGCCTTCATGCAAAAAATAACAAATATATATGTTTCCTGATCCTTTAATCTTTTTTGATGGGGTCAAGTCTGCTTACGCGGCCTAAGAGACACTAAAGTGTTTATTTTTGAGCACATGTTTGAACAATAATGTACATATTTTATTTGATTATTAAGTCATCGAGGCTTTGATATGTGTACAAGAATGAATGTATGTGACCAGATATGAAGTCTTGTTTCCAGTATATAGCCATCTTTTTACGGTTTAAGATGTTTGGCTGATCAGCAGTGAATCTTTCTATATGTAGGCCAAGTGAATGTATTTGTGTATTTCCAGTGAATGTACTGTATGTTATGGAAAATAGCATGCAAGTTATTCTGATGTATATTTTCTTGAACACACTAATCATTAAAATAATGTATCACCTTTTAACTATACTCGATGTGTGACGTTTATGATTATAAGCATATGAAGACGACATCTTATGCATGAAAATACCAACATGGTGAAGAAAAGCCAGTAGGAACACATCAGTAGCTAGATCACCTTCCTGATCAATAATGCTAGTGCTCTTGGGTACAGAGCTTAAGATACTCGAAGTAATTAGTACATTTAACTGGTCCACAAGCAAATTCAGCGCCAAAGTCAATATGATGTGGATCACAGTCCATCACTTCACATTAAACCTCATGCATCTGCAGGTGAAAAGCCTTTTTTTCCCCCCATCCAGGCACAATCCTCACTACTGCTTACTGTTTATTGTGCTTGACAGACACAAGCTTGTGACCCAACATGCCTCATTACCCTTGACACGTATGAGTCAATCTCCAGCAGGCCACAGATACGGCAGCTCATTTCCAAACGCTAACGTCTGGGCTTGTCAGCCCCGGGGATCAGCTGCTGATAAAGTGCTGTTTTAATGTCCATGTTAATGACTGAATAAAATGAAGTGGCACAGAAGCCCAGCTGAGCAGGTTTGGCACTTATTGCACGAATGTCACTGTATTTTATGATTTCGGTAGTCATTTTTTCTGAGGGCTCCTCACAGCGAGAAACTGACATGTTTTTCCCCAAGTACATCTTAAAGAGCCTTCAGTGTTCCCATTAATCTTAATGGCGGATACATAAAGTCTTTGCAATATTTGTGCACGGATGTTTTTGCGCCAGTCACCCGAGCCTTACATCAGAAGAGTTTTCTAGGCAGAAATTAGATAAGATTGGTCTCTCAAGCCATATTTACAACTAATGAACTATTTTATAAGACACACAAAGCCGCTAAATCATCAACATAAACAAAACATAGCTTTAAAAAAAAACTAAAAATAAATATTGCACACATTTTTTCATTTTATCTACTAAATAAAAGTAAGGCGTTTCACTTCATATTATATGAAAAGGCTAAAGTATCAAATGAGAGACAAAATAAAACCCCATTTTACATTTTCTATAAAAGGTTCATTAAACTATTCCCTTTATTATACTACTCCATTTATAAACATATGCTGTTCCAATAGGCTTTCCAAGGTTTAACGAACCGATCCTTTAAGAAAACATTTAATTTGTGTTTTTAAGGAATACCGTCACAACAACATCAGGGTAAGAAAATGAGATCATTGAGGACTTTAGTTGTTAAACTGGTTTATTGATTTTCTGTTTTCAATCGTACAGATCATTCGGTTTTACAGGATTAGAAGGCGATCTTGAGAGGAATTTTGTGGAGCTGCTAATGCAACGAACAAAAGCAATTCAGTGAGCAAATGTTAACTTTTGGATAAAACAAGTTCTGCTTTTTAATCCCATAGACAACCAGTAAAAAGCTGGATTTCTCAAAAAACGTTACAAAAAGCCAAAAAAATAAGACAGTAAAATAGAGCATCCCCTAAAAACCCCTCTTACACAGATGTTATGCGACAGGGCTTTTACGTACAATCCTGAAGTACTAGACGAAAGGGAAAACAACTGGACTACTTATGGGTCGTATCCAACTAAAATATGAGTGAGCCAAAAAGACAAGCCGCTGGTGAGAATGGAGCATCTCTCTAACGGGACGAGTTGGAGCTGGAGCGGGAACGATGTCGTCTGCGACCTGGAGACCTGGAGCGAGAACGTCTCCTCACGGGTGAGCGTCGCCGTGGAGACCGAGACCTGCGGAAAGGACGAACTGTCAGCTCTGGCAAAGATGAATCACACGCGCACTAATTACCTGATAAGACACATAAAAAGGAAGGCTGTCTACTCTGTGAAGCGCAAGGACGAATAAACAGAAATGTGAGGTGAAAGGACAGACCGGACATTCGCAAGCAGATGTGAAGTGTGGACTAAAATGAAATTTAGGCCTGCGAGAGAATTGTATGGATTGGTTGTCATCGACCTGTGCAGAGAAAACAGCATGCCGGTAGGACTAAAGTACATTAGAGAAGCCAACCTTCTCCTCATGCGAGGCGGCGTGCGGCGCCACATGGGAGGTGGAGGAGGCATTCGGCGAGGAGGAGACGGTCTTCTCAGGGGAGGGCGTATCCTCTGGGCCAGGACGGCCGTGGCTGTGATTTCCTGACCGTCGATCTGACCTGAGGACAGTAATGAGATGGTTAAAAATCCCTTCGAATAAACTGCCCAGCATTCAATGCTATGTTTTCTTGTAATATGTTTAATCTAAAACTTTGGTAATTGTGTTTTTTTATATTTATAGGCTGTGTTTTAAATACGTCTATTAACAGTGTTTCTGGACGTTTTATGAAGGTAAATTTAACGACAAAATTAAAGTGAAATATTAGCAACACTTCCAACCGAGTTTCAGAAATTTTACACACTAAACAGTGTAACTAGGATCTAGAACATATCAGAATATTTCGCCACACCTTTTGATAATCTCATTCAATTCTGTTCAGTTTCTCAAAACAAAACTTCAAGTCGTCATTTTGTGTCTCAGTTAAACATTTGAAGATACTACCTACGCTACCTACACAGTTGCACTGGAAAAAAAGACCCAAGTATCGAAGATATTCACTTTTTTTTTACATGACGTGAGGAATCAGAGACATTCTTTCTTGTGTTTAAAACCTTTTATGGCCTTCATTTTTGGAAAGGCAAAATAAGGCCCTCATTTTAATACATTTTATTTCTAGTTTGAAATGAAAATGAGAAGTAACTAGCTACAATACAAGTCTGATATACTTTTTTAGTTAACTTATTTTATTCCAAGTAACTTTAATGGTTTTAGTTAAAAATAAACCTGCAACTGATTCAATTGAGGTATTTATTTATTTTTTTTACCTCCATCCATGTGTTTGAGGGCTTTCTGGGCGTCTTCTGGAGACTCATACTCCACATAAGCATAACCCTTTGACAGATTCGGGTGCAAGCGATCTGGGGGCATATCAATCATCTTGATCTTGCCGTAAGTCGAGAAGATCTCTTGAATGTGTTCCTACAGGAAACCAAGTACAGAAACAGATCAGCAAAAAGCAATACAGCAGAGAGAATACCTCAACGTGTTCAAATAAATCATTTTAAAAGGCCTGTGTGAATGTGCTTTCAGGTGTGCTGTTCTTGCACCTTTTGCAATATTTAAGTAACACGTTTTTTCTTTTTAAACATTCATTTTGATACTGTTAGATTCCTTAAATGTTTCGAAAGTCTATTATTATTATTAGTTATTTTAAGGCAAGAGGCCAGATGAAGAGAAATGTAACTAATAGAGATCACAATCTGATAATAAAGATCCTCATGTATTGATACATTTACATATGCAAATGAGGCATTATC
>JAUMHR010000045.1:1829402-1841685 GCA_032361145.1 Enteromius fasciolatus
GAGGGTATTTGGCCATAAGCATCAGACCCCAGCGGAGAGTTGTTCCTGTGGTGTCAGTACCAGCGACAAAAAGATTTCCCACCGTCATCATAAGATTCTCCTGATGAAAATACGAGTCCTTCTTGCCAGATTTCTGTCAAATACAATCAATAAAATCATACTTATTCAATTTTAAAACATAGTATGCAAAATTTAAACCTAAATAAATCCAAATCCTGCATAACCTACTTATTTTCATCTTCCACCATTTCCAAACTTTGCAGTAAAGAGCATTATCACTGAAAATGTTTTGGGGAAAAAAATATGCAACATAGTGATTTCTGTACCTCATCGTTTAGTTTCTGGATGAGAAAAGAATCAACAAATCCTCTGCGGTCATGTAGATTTAGAGTCTCCAGAAGCCCATTGATCAACTTCATCATCTGTTGTCTGTTTTGCAGAGCATTGTTTATAAGAATCCTTTTGTTTTTCAGGAACGGACCCAACCACGGAAATGTGTTGTAGAGCTAGAAATGGACAATCAGAGACACAAGAAGAACTGAGACACATTTTGGGTCATTTTACAAAATAGCTGCGGTTTATATAAATAATATATGTCTGTGGACAAACTACAGGCCAATGTCAATAATACTCACCCACATAGAAATTGATCCACCGACCCGGACATTTTCGTTCGCTCTGTCGACCATTGCAGTGAATCGAGGGTCTGTGTATTCAAACCTGCTGCCGTACACGATAGATGAGATGATGTTTGACACGGCGTAGTTCACAGGCTGTGTCGTGTCGAAGGGTTTTCCTGTGAAGGGCAAACAACAAACCGTCTCTCAGTGGATCTTATAAACTAAGAGCATGATTACATGTGTGTGTCTCAGCTTGTACCTTCAAACTTATCAAACTCTCCTTTCAGATACTCAATTTCCTCTATGATTTTCTCCTCACTTCCTCTCTTGCCCATCCCAAAGTCCCTCAGGTTACTGAGAGCAAAGCGTCTCATCTCTTTCCAGTTCTCTCCATTGGAAAACAGGATCCCTGATCAACACAAAAGCATATCATTATGTGTTTCTCAACAGCACGAGAAGAAAATTATTCCATACTTACCTTAAAACTTTGGGACATATACAGTGTCAGTTTTTTGTAAGCGTTGTATGCAGGGCTGGGTATTAAATAATTTAATATAATCTGGAATATGTAATCAGATTCCAAAATGAAGTACTTGCAATATATTATATTACATTTTAAAATGCTCATAAAACACTTTTTTTTTATTTATCATATAAATTACATGATTACGTATTATTCACATAACATAGCATCAATGCCTTCGTCTTGCAGGAACTGCTGACACACTCCAGCCACATGAGGTCTAGCATTGTCTTGCATTAGGAGGAACCCAAGGACAACCGCACCATGGTCTCACGAGGGGTCTGAGGATCTCATCTCAGTACCAAATGGCAGTCAGGCTACCTCTAGCGAGCACATGGAGGGATGTGCAGCCCTCCAATGAAATGCTACCCCACACCATTAGATTAGATTAAATTAGATTCAACTTTATTGTCATTACACATATACAAGTACAAGGCAACTAAATGCAATTTAGGTCTAACCAGTACTGCAATAAGCAGCCAGTACAGAATATAGGTATAAGTGTGCTTATAGCAGATATGTACAAGCAGAAACTGGATAATATTTACAGATGGATGTACAGTAATATGAACATAATATACAGTTTGTATAAACTATAATCAGGAATTACAGTATATGCATAATGTACAGGTTATAGTAATCATGAATATGCATTTACTATATCACGGTTTTGTAAAAAAAAATTAAATGTATAATTAGAAATTTACAAATGTACATGATTACAGTTAGGTAGTAGGACAGGTTAGGTCCTCCGAGATGTGGGGCCCCAGGAAATTGAAGGATGACACAGGCTCAACCGCCATCCCGTTGATGTGAATGGGATCATGTGAGCCTCTTCTGTCCTTCCTGAAGTCCACAATGAGCTCCTTGGTCTTGGTGGTGTTAAGGAGCAAATTATTGTCTTTGCACCATGTGGCCAGATGCTGAACCTCCTCTCTGTAGGCAGTCTCATTGTTGTTGCAAACTTGATGATGTAGTTAGATTCATGTACAGGTCTGCAGTCATGGGTGAAGATGGAGTAGAGGAAGGGGCTCAGCACACAGCCCTGTAGTACACCAGTGTTGAGTGTGATCGTGGTGGAGCAGATGTGGCCTGACCTAACATGTGGTCTGTTGGTCAGAAAGTCCATAACCCAGTTACATAGTGAGATGTTAATGCCTAGGTCTCTGAGTTTGGCAATTAGCTTGTAGGGTATGACAGTGTTGAATGCAGAGCTGAAGTCAACAAACAGCATCCGCGCGTAAGTGTACTTATTGTCAAGGTGTATGAGTACAAAGTGCAGTGCTATGGAGACTGCATCCTCTGTGCTCCTATTGCATTGGTAGGCAAACTGGTGTGTCCAGGGTAGGTGGGAGAGAGTCCTTCAGATGTGACAGGACTAACCACTCAAAGCACTTCATGATGATAGGTGTGAGGTTTACAGGGCAGTAGTCGTTCGGGCACGTTGGGCTAGAGTGTTTTGGCACTGGCACAATGGAGGTAGATATAAAGCATGTTGGAACAACTGCTTGGGCAAGAGACATGTTGAAGATGTCTGTGAAAACCCCGGCGAGCTGCTCTGCACATGTCCTGAGTACATGCCCAGGAATGCCGTCAGGTCCAGCAGCCTTGCGCGCATTGATCCGGCTCAGTGTGGTGTGAACATCTGAGGAGGTGAGTGTAAGGGGTGAGTGGTCAGTTCTGGGAGTCATCTTGTTGTTTCTATATTGTCTCTCTCAAAGCGAGTATAAAAGTCTTAAAACTCGTTTAGGTAGACAACATTAGGGGTTGTGGGGGTGGAGTTGACTGGTTTGTAGTCACTGATGGCCTGGATGCCCTGCCACAAGCGTCGAGGGTCAGAGTTGGAAAAGTGCTCCTCTAGCTTTAATTTGTAGCAGTACTTGGCCTTCTTGATGCCCCTCTTCAGATTTGCCCTGGAAGTGCTGTAGGCCTCTGCATCACCTGACCTGAAGGCAGTGTTGCATGCCTTCAGCAGGAGACGCACCTCCTTGTTCATCCAAGGCTTCTGATTTGTGTATGTGGTGATCTGCTTCTGGGTTGTAACACTGTCTGTGGTGGTGTTAATGTAATCTAGAACAGAAGTGTAGCTGTCTATGTCCGTGTAAGAGCCACAAGTGGCCTGGGAAGCAAACATACTCCAGTCTGCGTGCCGAAACCTGTCCTGAAGTGTGATGTCAGTCCCTGCTGGCCACACTTTGATGGTCTTCACTGATGACTTTACACGGTTGATGAGGGGGGAGTAGAACAAAGAAAGGTGATCTGATTGTCCTAAGTGGGGGAGGGGTGTCACAGCATAGGCTTCAGGCATGTTTGTGTAAACATGGTCCAAAGTTTTGTTTCCTCTGGTGTGACAGGAAATGTTTGATGAAATTTTGGGAGCAGAACGATCTCCACGGAGTCTCCACACTCGGTTACATGTGCTCAGTGTGAACCTGCTTTCATCTGTGGCGAGCACAGGGGCGAATTTGCCAATCTTGGTGTTCTCTGGCAAATTCTCTGGCAAAACGTCCTCCATGGTGTTGGGCTGTAAGCACAACCCCCACCAGTGGACATCGGATCCTCATACCACCCTCATGGAGTCCGTTAGTAGGAGGTAGTGGTTCTGCTGCTGGGTCGTTGCCCTCCTACAGCCTCCTCCACGTCTCCTGATGTACTGGCCTGTCTCCTGGTAGTGCCTCCATGCTCTGGACACAACGCTGACAGACACAGCAAACCTTCTTGCCACAACTCGCATTGATGTGCCATCTCGGATGAGCTGCACTACTTGAGCCACTTTTGTGGGTTGTAGACTCCACCTCAATGCTACCACTAGAGTGAAAGCACCACCAGCATTCAAAAGTGGCCAAAACATCAGCCAGAAAGCAGAGGAACTGAGAAGTGGTCTGTAGTCACCACCTGCAGAACCACTCCTTTATTGGAGGTGTCTTGATACATGTAATTGCCTATAATTTCACCTGTTGTCTATTCCATTTGCACAGCAGCATGTGAAATTCATTGTCTATCAGTGTTGCTTCCTAAGTGGGCAGTTTAATTGCACAGAAAAGTGATTGACTTGGAGTTACATTGTGTTGTTTAAGTGTTAACTTTATTTGTTTGAGCAGTGTATATACATTTGGAGAGTCTGGCAGTTTTATACCTGCCACATACCAGATAATCTAGATAGCTCTCCACTACCGCTCCAGCCCATAATGCCACTGCATTAGATTCATGTTGAGTAAAGCACAGTTAAGCACCAATGACAGAAAGATGGATTTTATGAAATACTATCTTAAATAAGGTTAATAAAAAATACAAATATATCTTAAATGACGACAAAGGAGAACGCGAGTGCAAGTTAAGAAAACGTAATAATAGACTACATGCATTTTTTTCGTTTGGCCACTTGTTTAACTTATTTTAGTTTAGTTATTTTATTTGATTTAATGTAATGTGGATAATTGTGTGCACACCCCTCTGTTATTTTGGTTATTCCAATCTAAATATATACTTGAAACTAGTAACATAGAAAATGTTTTCAAAACATGCACATTGTGGAATGGTTTCCTTTGCTGCTCTATAAACCTAGTGAATACTAAGGAGACCATGGTTTCTGTGTGAACTGATTATTTTGTAGACATCTTTTGAAAAATAAAACAATTGCATGAGTTTGAGGAAGATAAAATTAACTTTTTAAATTATTTCTTTTTAAAAGTGAGTGTTGCGTTAATATATATATATATATATATATATACTTTTTTGTTTAAAAAAAGAAAAAAAAATGTAATTATGAGAAGTGCTTTATTTCACTTGAGCCCCTGCCCCTCAAAATGTCTGTGCACGTCCCTGACTAAGTTAATAAGTTAGTAGTTACTAAGGTCTAACTGCTTGATGTTTTCCTCACCTGTAAGTCGCTTTGGATAAAAGCGTCTGCTAAATGAATAAATGTAAATGTCAGAATGTCAAACAGTCCTATAATTAAATGTATTTGTAGTTTTTTGTAGTTTTTTTAAAGTGTCTAGTATAGATTTGTGTTAAATGAAAGTAATTTCATTCAGTAGTCATATACATTTGAACACATTTGATTGGGCCTAAGAGGGCATGAAGATCTGAATTTCTTAAGCAACATCGTTTGGTGAAATGTCTTGCATTTACAGTTTGTACATTCATTTGGGGCAGAAAAAGAGAAGCATCCTACCATGGTTCTCATTCATTATTCTAAAACTAGGACCAATGTCTCTGTCACCGAACTCTTCTGCATGGTTCACAAGAGCTTCTTTGACAGTTTTGTATCCAACTAGGACCACCGTTTTTCTGGTACCCAGAAACACTTGGAATATGTTCCCGTATGTTTTAGAGAGCTGGAAGACATTTACAAACAAAAATCAAAAAGTAATGATAATGATTCAAATAGGCTGCTATCACTATCTGAATGTGTTGAAGTCAAGTTCTCACCTCAAAAAAGGCATCAAATGGTCTTGTGAGATCAAGGGTCAGCAGGTTCCCCAACAGAGGCAGTGGTTTTGGTCCAGGTGGCTCTTTCCCTTTTTTCTGAGATTTAGATTCAGAGGAAAGGAAATACAAAACCAGAAGCAGCAGCAAAGCTCCCAGTAATGTACCTGTGCTGGGAAACTGCAGCACAGACTCAACAACAGCCATTTTCTCTCTGAGCTCCTCACCTGATGCACTCACACATTTATAGCTGCTGTGTAAGGGAGGGACCTTGTGTGATATACTAACCCAAAAACTATAAAACAATCATGAAAAAAATAGGTTTGCTGTGCTTGCATCATCATGTATGTGACTCTCTGGTAAATCATTGATCTTACTGAGCCTTAAAACAAAACAGGAACCTTTTTCTATATTATGCCATAAAATCAAAAGTTCATGTTTAACAAACTGCATTTAACTTATTACACAGCATGCAACTGAGCAGAAACTGAATATGAATCTTTTTTTAAACAAATTTGTCACCGCAGTGAAAAAGAGAATAAGGAGGTGATTCCCAAACAATATCTTAAATAACAGTTTCAAATAACGCTAAATAATATAATTTGTATAACTTTTAATAAAGCATTGTTTCAAATATCCTCGTATTTACATTTAAATGACTTGTTCAGCATTATAAGTCACTTTAAAAATTCAAACTCTTGCTAACTCTTGTACTGAACTATTGTTGTGTTGTGAACTACTCACTCAGAATAACTCCACTATAGATTTACTGAGTTTTAATATGAGATGTTATTGCATCCTTTAAGGTCATATGTGAGACCAGACTACAAAAGTAGTTACTACCAAATTATTATATTTTTTTTTCTAATAAACTAAAATGAAAACTCTTATCTATGCTTTAATGTTAGCACATCAAAACACTGTTTATCTTTTATATACTATAATGTACAACTCATTCAGACAAACACAAGTCCTGTAATCACAAAGTTTATGCGTGTTATCTCACCTCTGTCACACTTCAAAATGACCTCAGACCTGATTAGACAATATAACATTTCATCACAGGTTTTAGGATGTAAAACCACTGGTAAAATAACTGGCCCTGTCAATCAAATCTGCTTTCAAAGGCTCACAGATCTGAGGGTCTCTGAGGAGTTAAGCAAAAATAAAATTCAACCATAGTTGTGTGTATTTTTATATATATATATATATATATATATATATATATATAATATTAAAGTAATATTAATACAGAATTTCTTTGAGGTCAGTTTAACTACAATAATTTAGATACACAGTTGCACTAAGACAAGCTTTGGACCCAAAAGCACTCAGACTGGCATTACCATGGACTCAATTTAATCAATTTTACAAATTTCCATTAACTTTTCACTGCGAACATTGATCACTTTTATATCAGTGGATATTAATTCAATACAAAAATTCAACAGATATCCACCTTTTATCTTGCAAACATGGTATATTCTATACTGGCTGTTTTTTGTGATGTCCGATTTGGAAATTGTGAGGTTATGCTCTTCAGATCTCTAAAATACATGTTTCTGTATATATGTGAGGAATAATAATGAAAGCTTGCACTTGGATCCGTACTTGTCTGTCCCTTTCATTACAGAAGACCTCGCCCCAACAGGATCCAGCAGCTTCGGCCTGGGTCACCACAGTATGGCATATACAAGCATTATGTGCCTTCGTCAGGCACAGAGACCCCTCGAGGAATATGTGATAAACTTTGTGGAGCTTGCGCATGTGTCTGACATAAGTGAGTTATGTCTCCTGATTTTCTTTCGGGGAGGACTATCGGAACCCCTCGTGCATGCCACCTCACTGGTCACTGGAGACTTATTTCAATCTGGCTAAGCTAAGCGACTCCCTCTTCACTGTGGGCGTAATGGAGGAGCTCCATGCCTCAGCCAGTGTCAGAGTTTAAGATAGCCGCCATACCTCGGCCAGAGTCAGCGCACAAGATGACTGTCACCCCTGAGCTGCTGCACAAGATGGCTGCCGCCCCTGAAGCATGGCACCAGAAGGCTGTCAACCCTCAGGAGTTTCCGCTGATAGCTGCATGACCTTCAGAGGTTATGGCGAGAGCCAAAGCTTCTTTGGTGGTTCTGCCGGTGGCTGCACTAATCCCTGATGTGTCGGCTGTTGCTGCAGTTTTCCCAGAGGTTCCGCTGGTGGCTGCACAACATCCAGATTCCCCAATTCATGCGCGAGTACCCTCGTTCTGCCCAGTCCCAACCACGGAGGATCCGACAGTGGTTGCACGACCCCTGGAGATGTCGACTTTGGTCGGAGATCCTCCAGAGGTTATGCTGGTGACTACGTCCAGGTCCATCAGTTCCAGCCATTGAGCCCTTGCCTTGCCCTACCACAGCCATGGAGATCGTTGAATGCTTGTTCCAGTTCCCCGCGGATTCCGCTCCACAGTCATGGCCAAGAGAACGGTTCCCTAGTCCAGTTCCAGAGTCATGGCCAGGAGTAACGTTCCAGTTCCCCGCGAATTCCGTTCCGCAGTCATGGCCAGGAGAGCGGTTCCCTAGTCCAGTTCCAGAGTCATGGCCAGGAGTGACGTTCCAGTTCCCCGCGAATTCCGTTCCGCAGTCACGGCCAGGGGTGTCGATCCAGTTCATTTCATGGTTAGACTGTGGTTAGTGTGGCAAAACCATGGTTTTTGTTTTGATGTTTTGTAATGGTTGTTAGTTGCCCTAGCTCCCTCTAAACATATTATAAAACAATGTTTTATAACATTTGTATGCTATAATACTACTTTACAGTAGATAATGTCCTTTATCATACAGTATTTTGAGTGATGATAGTAAATTGTTTAGTTTACAATAAATTGTTATTGGCTGCTAGCTAAGAGTTGCTAGCTAGCTGTTTAATTCTTAAACAAGTAAACGAACAAGTAAACGATTCTCCTTTGACCAATATAACTACACTCTTTTTTGTGTTAAACTTTAAATCATATTGCTCAGCATAGTCAGAGCAAACTCTAAGCCACTGTTTTAGCCCAGCAGAGTAAGGTGACATTACAGCTAATTTGCATATACTAGATGGTTCAAAAGTCTTTCTCACACCATGCAGCCAGTCTTACAGTTTTTAAGTCTCTGATCATCTAAGATCATCCATATAAAGGTTAAAGAGCATAGGTGATAATATTCCACCCTACCTGACCCCATTTGTCACTAGAAAAGGCTCTGATTAATCAAATCCATTAAAGGATTGTTATGCTGCATAAATTAGATCAGCCGAAACCGAGAACACTCCCCTTAACACACAATGTACTCGTTACATCGTAAAAAGAATGGCATCTATGCTAATATTAGTCTGTCTCTCTCTTATTCTGTTCCTCAGTCCGTATCCAGATCAGATGGTGTACCAGCACAAAGAGATGATCTTCATCAGAGACAAGAACACCTACAGTAGATGAGTTCCGTGGACAGATCACCGGAACCAGATGCGCACAAACACACACTATAAGTCCTTTGCAAAATCTGACATGTGCTTAAAATTTAACTGGAAATTAGGTGCTGGGCGTCCAACCAGAGGAGAATGGCCCCAACTAAGCCTGGTTCTCCAATGGATGAGGTTTTGGTTCCTTGCCGCTGTCGCCTCTGGCTTGCTTAGTTGGGGGCACCTAATTTCTAGTGATTATCGTCGTTTTGATTACAAAGACTCTGCACTCTGTTCTCCTATTTGAAAATGTTCAGTGCTTTGCTACACTCTTTATGCGCTATATTAATAAAAATGATTGATTGATTAATGTCGCCGTTTTTGAACCCGGACCCATCTTGGCCGAGCGAGATCCTGAGGAGGAACAAAGGACGCGACCCGAACCGGCGTCCTTGAGAGTAACAAACCGGCATCAGGAACAGGCTGAGGGCACACGCACACCGCGCTCCAGAGAGAATGAGGAGGAGCTTCTTCCCGAAGGCCATTCAGAGTCTAAACCACTCCACACTCTAATCCACCGCACACTTTCGCTCCGTACAATTTTGGACTTTTTTCATTTTTATTCTATTTGTATCTTATTGCTAGTTTTCTGTTTGTTTGTTTGTTTGTTTTTTCATTATAGTATATTTATATTTATTACTGTACTTATTTCTTTATTCTATTCCTTTTGCTCACCTAAGTGGTTTCTTATTGTGTCAAATTATTGGGCAGTCGTGCAATACATTTTACTTTATGTCATACCGTGTATGTATGTGAATGTGACAAATAAAATTTGAATTTGTTGTCGTGCCTCATCTAACCTGCATTGTTTGGTGTGTATACCAAAAATGCAGAACGTGGACTAAGTATGGGGGAACCCCTCGCTGGTGTAATTTTACAAATAGCTAATAGGGTATATTGTCACCTATAAAATGTTTTAGTTATGTTTTTATTTCAGGAAAAATTTAGGCATCCTTTCAAAAATGCCATTTGGAGACCTGGTAACCAAAGGACCAAGTGAGCCAGAACTACAAATTCTGTTGAGAAATACTTTTTTCTTGTGTATTTTGGTGGACAGAGCAGATCTGAATTGATGCAGCATTTTCAAAACTCACCGTTTTCAACCTTGAGTACGCTGGATTAGTGCAAGCAATAGGTTTAACTAGAAAAAGTTATGCATTTTAAACAAAAACACACTAGTGTAAACGGGGCCTTAGGATTCAAGAGTTTACAGACATTTTTATTTGGCTATGTCATTTTTTTACAAAAGGCTCAAAAATAGGGGCACAAGTTAACAGTTTCAAATAATGTTAATAACCTCCAACAGAATTAAGCTATAAACTTGAGTGAACTTTACTTTGCTATACATGTACTGAGTACAGAGACCAGACTGCAAAAGACACATAAAAACGCTATTGGTAGTTATCTTTTATATGGTATAATCTATAACTCATTCAGACGAACACAAACCCTGTTATCACAAAGTTTATGCGTGCATCTCTCACCTCTGTCAAACTTCAACATGAAGTGACCTCAGACCTGATTAGACAGCATAACATTTCGTCACAGGTTTAAGGATGTAAAACCACTGGTAAAATAACTTAATCAAATCAATTTTGAAGCAAAATTAGAAAAAGGCTCTGTAAAAAAAGCACTAATGCTTTGCAAGGTCTATTGCACTTAATTTATATCCATATTATAACAGCTTTTTATTTCCCCAAACAATCGGTAGCAACATTTAGTGAATTATAATCTAGCAAATATCCTCAAATTTTTTGTTCCTTTCCTATATGCCTATTACTAGCTTTTATTTATCTAAAGGCCTGTACACACCGGGACGAATATCGCACATGCATTTCGTTAGCGTTTTTTGAGACGTTTTTCGCCAGGATACCCATGCGATTTTCACTGGCGAATTCACTCGCAAGGCACTTAATATACAACAGAAATACCTCTGTACACAAGGTGGTGCTGTGCTTCTGACACTTGCTTGTCGCACAGAAGAAGAAGAGAGCCGGTATTTACGCTCTTTTCAAAACAATTTTCACGCTTTCTGTTAACTGGTAAAACTATAGTCGCTGTCGCGTTTATCAAAAGCTCTTTGTGTTCAGAAACTAATGATACTAGCAACTCTACATTCATCTTGGTTTACTTTCCTCTTTCTTGCAGTGATCTTGAACACCACCAAGTCATGTTTTACTGTAACTTCAGCAGCTCCGGTCACGTGAACAAACGCACGAGTCCGAGGCATTTTTAAAAAAATTACGCTTTTACACCTGGCATTTTGCGCGTCGGTGTGTATACTCACATTGGCGCCCTTTGTTTAGTCACAGCGCGTTAAACGTCGGCGATATCCGCGCGCGATATTCGTCCCAGTGTGAACAGGCCTTAAGTCAGAAGTTTTTGGTTACACGCTTTGCTGAGTAGCTATTTACATACATTTAGTCAAAAGAATGCAGAAATTATCCAACTTATACTGAAACAAGCGGAGATGTTTAAAGACTGCTGATATTTTCTTCTTTCAGGAGCGTCTGATCGCACACAGTTTATGTGGGGACGGATTCAAAGTTATCCCGACTACTCCCTGTAGATCCAGATCATCTCCAGACACTCCAGGTGGAGTTGTGAAGCGGTAGCTCTGAAGAAGGGAGGTGAAGAACAAGAAGAGCTCCATCCTGGCCAAACTCTCTCCAAGACAAACCCTGCGTCCTGTGTGTGAAAGAGAGAGAGAGAGAGGCAGTTGAATGGTGTTTAAAATGCTTTAGGCAGCTTACTAGGTTTTGGAACAGAGAAAATAAATAAAATCATAGAAAGATAGTAATTTGAAATGATATATGTCACAAACAGCTCCTCTGGCCCTCTCCGAACAGCCGCAGCAGGAACCTTCACCCGAGTTCTAGTTTCCACCCGGACTTGTTTTATCCACGCACCTCGGCGAGTTCCGCTTCAGGTGCGGCACATTGCCTCAGTGATTTTCAGCCTTTATACGATACGGACTTTAGGAACTTCTTTCCGAAGTCTTATCGTTCCTTAATTCCTAGTGTTTTTCCCTGTGTTTTCTTCTCTGTGTATGACCCTGGACTGTTGATCTCGTTTATGATTCTTGCTGCCTGCCTTATTGACATCTGCCTGCTCTGTGAATACTCTATTGGATTTGTTGTTTGTACTGTGAACTTTGCTGAATTATTTAATAAAGCCATGCAATTGGATCCGCATGACTCCGAGCTTCCGTTACAATATGAACATCTTTTAACTTTGC
>JAUMHR010000045.1:1847643-1861528 GCA_032361145.1 Enteromius fasciolatus
TCAATGTACTGACAGATAAATCTGTCAACTCTGTTACAGACAAATTAGGTCAAATATATACATTTAACAAATGTGACCCAGTTTAAACCCCGTTTTCCCTAAGAGAACTTCTGTTTCTTCATCCTTTAATTCAACTTTAAACTTTATAAGATGTAGACTTTATGTTTTGAAGTAAAATATCTATACATATAACTGAAAAGTTGCCAAGACTGCATACATTTTTTTCAAAACATAGCTTTAAAAATGACTTACATTCAAATTTTTTTTTTTTAAATTACATGTTGTAAAATAACTAGCTTGACTAATCGGTTTCTTATCAATTTGTTAACAATAAAATTGAACAAAATTATTAATTTAAAGCAAAACTTTAAACAGAGTTTACATCGATGGTAACAGAGTTGATAACAAAAGTGGAGTTGACCACCCAGATCAGAACAGGACTCTGTTACCGTTAACTTCTAAAACACTAACAGAGTTGACATTTTTCACCATTTTGTGCTTTAGCTCAAATTGCTAACCACAAAACAGATATGACATGGGATGGCTGAAAACAGAATTTTATTTATTTTCATAATATTATTGTTTTTAAAAAGTGAAAGGGAGATTAACTGAAATATACAATACAATATACAATAACAGATCTGACAAATAATTAATCTACTATTGGTGTATCTTACACATTTAGTTCAAATTAATGAGAGAGGAAAAATGACATACCTCCAGACCTCCCAGAGTTTCTAGCCAGAGGAAGTGACATCACTTCGTGCAAGTCACATGGTTTTCCTAGCAGTGCTTTAAAGATTGTTGACTTTATAAAACAGAGGTAACAGAGTTGACCAGAATGTGGAGACAGACATAAAATGTATTTTTTTACTACTGAAATTACAAAAAATACAGAAAACAAATGTTTTATGCAGCTGTTTATATAAATTGGTTAAGTAAATACACATAAAAAATAAAAATTATTCTTAAATATTAAATGATAATTGGAAGTGAATTAATGATTGTGTATTGAGGGAGCCTTTTAGTTAGTATTTTTTGACACAATGTGCTTAAATATACATAAAAACATTATTTATAGAGACAGGTTAATATAATTTGTGTTATTATTTAAAAATGATCTAATGAAGTTCTTGTTTTTAAAAAAATAAGAGAAGGTTTATCTTGGAGACGCAAAATGAACCCCCAATTCTAGAATTACCCATATATACTGTTTAATAATTGTATTTTCATACATATTAATGATCCATTTATCATTTCTAAACTATGTACACAGTCCGTCATCAATTATTCCTTACATAACTCACAAACGCGAGTAAACATGATCTATATGAAAAGAAAAGAAACGACTACAGAACACAATTTCTTTGCACAAGGCAGATTTAATAAAAAAAGAAATTGCAATACATTTCTCACAAGGTTAATTTAGTGATACAGTACACAAGATTACAATGTAAATTCCCTTTTTGCATTATGGTATACATTTTACCATTTTAAATCAACATTGTCATCATCAACATTCCCAAGTTTGCCTTCTCGATTCTCAAAATGCAATATTTCAAACAAGCAGTTCAGACACGACAGCCAGAGCACTGTGCAAAACAGACCAATCAACGACAAAAACGTAGAAAAGAAACAATTTGCGGTCAGTCACCGTCAAGCCCTGTTTATCTACAGTACGTCAGTGTGTTCGATAGAGCCTGTGTTTTCGTCCTTCACCACGTAAGTACATTCAGTTCGCATTAAAATGGACGGAAACGTGGTCAAAGTGATGTCAGTACGAGAAGCCATGCTGCTTTCGTTTCGGTCTTCACGATGATGTAGAATCAACAAAGACACGCTGATGTGAATGACTAGGAGGAAATCTAGCATAAATGCTTAGCAGCATGACCTGAGAGTCACTGAGGCTTGTCAACTTGAATTACAAGGTCTTAAAAACATTCAATGCAAAAAAAGAGTAGCTAATTTTAAACTCTTCGATACGTCGTGTTTCTGAGCTCTTTTATGGATTTTGTGAAGTTGCATGAATTGGTCCACATCAGTAGTGCAAGATAACGTAACAAAAAAACAAAAGCTTGTGGTTTTTTGCTCCGTGACAGAATCACACAAGCTGACATTTAGTGTATCTCAAGACACATTCAGTTTGATGCAAATGTACAAAAAAAAGAAGTGCAGTGTACGTCCTCTAGTGGTCATCTGGGGAATTAGTCCAAAAAATGGAATGTCACACTGGTAAAAATCTACGTGGATGTGGAGGGAAACGCTTTCAAACATCTGTGGTCTCATTGAAAAGAACTGAGGAATGTTTACGGGATTTTTTTAGCAGCGAAAAAAATAAATAAACGTGACTTTTATTTTGACATCCGTAAAGAATTGCATTATTTTGAAAGATAGCTATAAACAAATAGCTATAGATAAAGCTATTGATTGTATAAATTCTATAAATGACCTAAAGCGCTACTCTATCAAATTTTTACATTCATATTCAGCTACTTTTCTTGTATGTTTATATTCTACAACTTTTTATATCGCGTGTTTGGACATTGCATTTTCCCATATTTCTGGCCTTATTTGCATATGCTATCAGGAAAGGGGTGAAGCGCATGTACCTTCAGTATTGAGACCACAGTGGAAAACAAAAAAAAAAGACTTTTATAAATAACACAGCAATCGTACACGAGTGCACACACAAGACGTCAAGTCTGTCGCACTCACAAATAATAAACAAACGTCTTTTCCTTTCGGTGCGGAGACCCACCGATTAAAAATTCAAAGACTGTTTCAGATAGTGTGACGAACATCCCCTTGAAATTGAAACTGCTCTCAAAAGCACACACCTCCTACTGGCGGAGACCTGGGGTTAGTGGTCCCGTCTCCGCGCGACGCAGTGTTCGAGTCTGGAAGTGTGTGTTACGTATGATCATGTCAGAAATGTGTATGAGAAGAGTCCGGTGAGCACCTGAGCAATGTCCAGTGTTCTGACGGAGAGTCAGTCCGCCCAGGCTTTACCTCTTAATCTTCAGGTGAAGGTCAGATCGAGGAGCTCCGCCCCTGTAGTGCTTGCGCGTGTCATTTCCTGCAGGCTTCGGCGCAGTGCTGGAACTGAGCGAAGCTGAGGAACACCTGCTCCAGTGAGATCTGGCTGACGCAGTAGTCCTCGATGCTGTACTTCTCTTTGGCTGTTTCCAGAACACCAAACACCTGAGACAGAAATGTGTTAGAAGCGCGTTTGCATTGACTTTCCTTCAACTGCATTCAAAAATCAATTAAAATGCTTCCGTATGTTGTTCAAATACGAAAGTGAAATCACAAAGTGTGGCCTGTTTTCATTTTACGTGTAAATAATAGAACTGAATTTAAGCATGGACAAATTCAATACGTTTTTAGATTTAAACATTTTTTTAAAAATCTCTCAATCAAAATTAAGTAAAAAAAAAAAAAAGTTTGTATAAATATTGGTTATGTATAGTGTTTACTGGTGAAAAATACAGCTTATGGAACAGTATGTAACAAGAAATATTTATCATTTTTTGAAATAAATAAATAGCTTACAGCATACTGCATACATTATATTATGACCAATATTAGATCAAATAAACAAGGAAACTATACATTTAAGCTCAATGGTGTCCATTTATTTATTATTTTAATAATTGATGGTGCATTTATTATTTTACTAGGTGTTAAAAAATAACCGAAATATTACTAAAACTGTTTTAAACAAAATTATTAAATGCAAAACTAATTTTAAAAGCCTCTGAGATCACTTCTTGGGAAACTCACCGTTTGGTCAAGCTGGGTATATTATATACACACAGAGCTTTCGCATACTGTATTTCCTGCACAAATAGTAGTATGCTAATAGACTGCATGTGTCTGAGACATACCTGTGCCCAGGTGAGAGTTTTGTCAGTCAGGTGATAGTGGACCATCCCCTGGTGTTCATCCTTCAGTAAACTTCCTGCGAGAACCAACAGGTGAAAATTATAAAAACGGTCAAACTGTCTGGCGGAAATACAAAGCAGGTGGTGTCAATACCTGGGAAGGTGCTTTCAATGAAGTCTTTGAAGAGCTGAAGGTCCATCTCCTCTAACTCCGTCTCCACGCGGACTTTGGCCAGCAGCGTGTATCCGCTGCCAAACTTGCTCTTCAGGTGCTGAGGGCTGCCCAGACACTTGAACTGACCGTTCACCATCACAGCCAGCCGGGTGCACAGCGCCTCACACTCCTCCATGCTGCAGAGAGAGGAGGAGAGACGGTTTGTTTCTGTTTGCTTCCAGCATACTGTATACCCGTGTTGGTCAGGTGACGTGAGGCTCACCTGTGTGAGGTTATGATGATGGCTTTGCCAGACTCTCTGGTGCGTGTAATTGCGTCCCACAGCAGCCGTCTGGCCACAGGGTCCATGCCAGTGGACGGCTCATCCAGGAAGATCACGGGCGGCCCACCGATCAGAGCCATGCCTGCACTCAACTTCCTCTTATTGCCGCCACTGTGTGGGAGCCAATAGACAAACTTATTAAACACGCTAACAGCACAAACCAATAAGAGAACCCCTGACATTCAAAACAATAGACTAGACCATCGTATTTAAAGATTATGCCAAATATCTGTTTTTGTTACCATCAGCTAACCATGAACACACATTGTACATGCATATATTATGTAAAGATTAATACTCGATTAATAATGACATCTAAAGCTTTTATAGATCATATCTAACCATAAAAATAAATCTTCCATCATTTCTACCACCCATCAATCATTTGGATCCATCCCTCCAGTTTCTCTCGGGTGTCATGTTCATACCTGTAGCTGCGGACAAGTTTGTCAGCGTGAGGTTCGAGCAGCAGCGAACGCAGGACGTTTTCTACACAGCCTGTGACATATTTCTCTGGGATGCCCCTCAGTCTGGCATACATGCTCAGGGTTTCCCGCCCTGTCATGTGATCTAGCACCGCGTCAAACTGGGGACAGTAGCCAATTCTCTGCTGCACCTGAAGCCAAGTCAAGTCATAATTTGGTAACTTATACCTACTGTGACTGAAACAAATCGAAATATCTCATCTCTAAACAATAATTTCCAGTTAAGGAATCACTTTATATGAAATGAGAATATGAGATGATAAAATGCCCAACCTTTTTCACATCCCGGAGGATGCTGTAGCCATCAATAAAGGCATCTCCTGAAGTTATGCTTTCGTCTCCCGTCAGCATTTTAAATGTTGTAGTCTTCCCTGCTCCGTTAAATCCCAGTAAACCAAAGCACTCGCCCTTTCCAATGGCCAAAGACAGGCGGTCCACCGCTAACAGCGACTGCCCGCCTGAATATACCTAGTGAAACAAACAGATTATAGGAAAAAGAAAGAAAAAATGTATCGTTGAGCAAATCGTTTGGGAGTCTTTGACCAAATAAGGTAAAAAATAAATACATGTTATAAGACAATGAATTGCATGCATGTCAACCAGTTGTTGGGGACTCCCAAAACCAAAATATGAACCTTTGATTATCCGTAACAGGGCAACTTTATCTGGATGTTTTATGCACTTTGGCCACTAGGTGGCGCCATCCAACTGGTTTCTGTACACTCAGGGTCTGTTGGCATGGCTACAGTGGAACAGTCTTGTTAATTCAAACTAAAGCACTGCAAACACATTCTCACAGCATGTACTGAAGATGATCTGATAATCTTATAGAGAACTCCAAATTCTAGAAAACGTAAGTAGAAGTTGCACCCTTGAGGTAAACACATTAACACGTTTGGCGCCAAATAACGGAACGTGAATGGTGTACCTTGCTGAGCTCCTGTAGGATAAGCGGGCTGCCCACCATGGACTCAACCACCGGCTGGCACTCCAAAACCCTCTTCCTCTCCTCCGCAACATCCCTGTCCTCGGGCTGGAGGGCTTCTTCTGCCAACAGCAAAACCTGACAAAAACACACACCCACAGCAGTGATTGTTAGCATTCAAACCAAAAAAAAAAAAAGAGCACTATATCCAGTGTTTTCATTCCTCTCCCACCTTCTTGCGTCTCCTGCAGAGGTTGAGCAGTATGTGGATGCACCGGAGCTCGATGAGGAAAACCAAGGCGATGAAGACGACACCTTGCAGGGACATGGCCACCAGGAAGCGGCCCACTCCGGGCTCATCCATGGAAAAGTAGTTCACTTGATACGTGATGTCTGCAGATGACCAGCCAAAATGACTATAAGAATGACTACGCAGTCTGCATTAAGTGTGCCACATGAGGCTAATAATTAGTTCCTGCGTTGCTAGCTGCTTTTTAGTGACATCATTCATAATTACATCAGATTTCTTTAATGGCATGTAATATTCAAAAGATTTAGCAGCTAGTGGTGCTGGTCTTACAGCTCTACGGAGACACAGTGGATTATCTGATTAGCAATTCTGCTTGGATTTGAAAAGCTACAGCATGATTTTTTAAGGTCAGGTGGTTTTTCAGGCTGATTATCAGACACTCACTGTAGTACTTGCAAATGAACTCGGCAAAGGGGCTGGAGGTGCAGAAGGTGATGGTCTCGTAGTTCTGGTAGAACTCGCTGAAGGACATGCCCAAGCAGTAATTTGGGAAGATCAGGAAGATCTTATCCAGGAGATGAGACATGTCTACTAGCTTCAGCTCTGAGAAAAGACAACCACACAAAGCGTGTGAAACAGACATTCTGGGGAGAACAGAAACGCAAGAGTGGACGTGCGCGACTCACCGGGTATGGTCATGATGGTGACAGCGAGGAAGGTGGCCGTGCCGCTGAGGATGTTGAAGATGGTGAGGCGCGTGTAGGCAGCAGCGGCCGTGGAAAACAGGAAGCTGAGCAGGTACATGAGGGGAATCACCGCCCAGCCATACAGAAGCAGCAAAAGCAGAACGTCTACCAGGTGATTCTCAGCCACAAACGCTTTTACTGAAAACACTCGGAAGACCACCTAGAAATAACAAAGCACCCTCAGGTATCCAAATGGTTTAACAATGACAGGCGTTTAGGGAATGCATTTAAATCACCTTACGTTTTAAAACATACTTTGTATCATTTTTAAGGGGTCATCAAATGAAAAATTTCCTTTTACATGTTGTTTGAACTTCAACGTATCTTGAACTTAGCAAATAGCCGTTCCTAATAATGTGCTAGTTAGCAAGTTACACGGCTAAAGTTTACAGACTCTCAGTAAGAGAGGGGGCAGGGTAAGCTAAGCTTATTAGCATTTAAAGAGACATGCACTAAAACAGCTTCTTAACAGAGCAGTCTTTGACAGAGTAAAAAGGGTGTTGCTTAGCACTGCCATTAGGGTTGGGTACCGAAACCCGGTACCATTATAGCACCAGTACCTAAGTAACCGGTATGTACTGAACCGAATCAAAACGCGGATTTTGGTGCCTCATTTCGGTTCCGTGCCTAAACGACAAACCCAATAAATCTATGGCATTAAGCGAGAGCACCACTGATGCGTGCAGTAAATCATTTCCGCATGAGGAAAACGGATCTATATGCGAAGAAACGGAGCCTGCGAGCTCATTTCAAACCCTTGCGTGCGCATATGTCATCTGCCCGCGATTATGTTTATTTTTGTCAGTCGTGTCAGTGTTGGATGCCTGTTATAAGATGATTTATTCACTTGACTTGAGACATGGCATTGGATCGTATGTTAGTTATTGTTTCCTAAGCTTAGTTTATGGATTCATTAATGATTTGGTCTTTATTTAATGTAATGTAATGTATTGTTTATAGAATAAATCTTTTCAGATACTTTATGAACAGACTTTTTGAACCTTTCCTGCAATTTCATGATAAATCATTCAGTTGTACAGTTTTATATTATTTGCATCTTGAAATGAATAGTTCTGTATCCCTCTGTGTTGTTTTCATTTGTTCTGTTTGGTTGATAACGAGCCTTTAAATCTCCTTTGTTATAGATATGATTATAAATCAAGAACAAGGCACTCAGAGCTGTATTTATAAACTGCTTACTAATCTCTATTAATGTTGGAACAATGCTTTATAAAGGATGAACCGACTGTTTAATGCTTAACTAATGATTCATAGTGTGCAGTTATTATAAAGTGTTATGCATTTGTATTTTATAAGTATCGATTCAGGCACCGAAACCGTTTTAAAAGTATCGATTTGGCACCGGTATCAAAAAAAACCTAAACGATACCCAACCCTAACTACCATCCAAAGATTTTAACCAAAGTATTTTATACTTTTTATTGAGACCCTAAAGAATCATATCCACTTGTGGAAAATGGGTATCCGATGAGCCCTTAAAACATTTTAAGCCACCGTGAAACTGTGATGTGGCCTCCAGATTAAGAACCACTGACAACCTAGACAGTGCATTTATACTGACCAGCATGAGGAGGCAGGGCAACAGGAAGTTGATGAGGTCCCACAGCAGGGCAGAGAACCAGAAGTTGGAGAGGTAGACCCCGCTGACCTGCTGCACATGTTTGGACTTCACCGATCGCTCAGAGACGAGGAGCAGGGCGAAGGTGCTGGCTAATGATGCCATGCCGTACATGAGGTTTATGGCGATGGCGAAGCCTGTCTGACTCCTGTAGAGACAAAAATGATGATGAGAGAACAACTAAATGGCTAGGTGTCCCATGTTAACTTCACGTTTAATCACTCCTTAAATCAGAAAATTATCAAACTATTTGAATCCGTTAACCTCTGTTTCTGTGGCACCTTTGCTAAATATAAAACAGTTTGTAAAATGATAACTTAGTTATATTTTAAAATAATAATTAAACAGCTTTTTGGCATTAATTTGATTACCAACATTTTTTACTAAAATATAGCATAATTTCTAAAATAATTAAATAAATATTTACTTTCAAAATTCTTGTTTAGTTTTGGCAACACATAAAATGAGATTTTAGATCTCTATGAATCACTCCATAAATCAGAGAATACCAGAGTTATTTATACCACTAAATTCTCTCGAGGATGATACATACTCAGAAAGCTGGCTCTGGGCCGTCTCTGACATGTTTCGGGGCATGGGGTAATTTCCGGTCTGGATGGAGGCATCGGGTCCAGCTAGTAGTTTGTAGAGAGTGTTGTCCACCAGCATGAGAGCTGTAGCGGGGGTGTGATAGCCCTGGTTGTTGAAGTAGCCAATGACCTCTATGCTCTTCCTGGATCGGCTCCTGAAGGCCGCACCCACCACACAGTGCTCATTGAAAGCTCCGCCCTCCCTCAATGCATTATATAGCACATACTCCGAAAAATCTGATCAGAAAGACCACTGGTTAGAACGTTGTTTAGTCAGCTACCTTTTATTTCTGCATTCGTTTTTTTAATTACCTGTTATATTAGTGGCAGCAATGGCATTCTGGGAAGGCAGCTGTGCAGTGTAGAGCTCAGCCAGAGCTGCAGCCAGCGGTCCAGCACTGACATCTACAGCCACGGGAACGTGAGTAGGGCCGTACTGTTTTAGTGCCAGGCGGAGCAAGGGCGTGGTTTTGCTTCCAGGGAGGGAGCGGGCCACTATAAGGGCCAACACCGTGAAAATGAGCGGCACCAGAAACTGAGCCACCATCACCTTCCAGTTGCGCCAGCTGTAGAGCGCCCTCTTCAGGAACATAGCATAGAACTGCTGCATATAGAGCCTGGCCTGAGGAAAAACACATAATGATGAATGATACAGAAAAACAATCTAAATAAACATAAAAGATTTAAAAGATTTTTATTTTCAAATAAATATAAGAATAAATATTTTTTTATTTTAATCATTAATTAACTTATTTTTCAAAAAATTATTATCAACAACATTGCAACAAAGCAATTGCATGAAAATGAAATCAAATATCATTAATTAGAAAAAAAAAAGTTAATCAATAAATTAAAAACTAGTAATTCCTTTATAAGAAATAGCTTAATTTAGGCTAAATCTGCACATGGAATATTTATATATATATATATATATATTTATTTATTTATATTATTACATTTATGACATTGACATTGTATTTGATGTCAATGCTAGAAATAAAGTACACAAATTAGGGTAAATAACCTAAATTAACTAACAAATAAAAAAAGTAAAACATCCACTATGAACATTTAATTTGACCTCCTGACATGATATTTTTGTAATATTTATAACCATGTGAATAGTGCTTGTCTATACCAGTCGCTGTCAGGATGTCTCAGCTCTCAGTCAGGAGGGTTTCAGGTTGGCTACTTATAAAAGTAATAGCAGCTCGTTTCTAAAAGTGCCGTGAGTTTTTTGTGAGAATCCACTGACCCCGGTGTTGAGTTTGATGTTGGAGCCGTCCTCTGAGATCATGGTGCCGCTGTCAGTGAAATCTGTCACGTCCGTCATGCCGCTGATGCTGCTGGAGTCGTCCATGGTCCAGTCATGTGACCGCCGCTCGTGCTGATACTGGAGAGCTGGAAGCTGGATGGCCTGAATATCCAGACTGGAGTCCACCAGCTTCCCAACCCTGAGAGAGACAAAGACACGCTTACATAAAAGATACACACACAAGAGGACCTGCGTGAAAGAAAGTGGCCCTTACTGGGACACAGCTGGGTGGGCATTGTGCCTACACAAAAGCAGTTATGTAAAATGAAGAAGGGTTTACAAAAATGAAGCTGAAGGAGACACAGCATTGAACCGGTCATTCTGTGCTTAGCTAAGACCTCTGGCAAACCTGTGTGATTTAAATAGCTTAGTTTTACATTTTTCACCTCAGTTTCATGCTTTTTACATTTCACCAAACACTCTTAATGTAGTTTACTGGCATTAATAGGTAAGCAAGAAAAGCCATCATCTGTGCTACATGACTGAATTTATGCTAATATTAATGCATTCATGCACTGACATTATTAAAATCAATATAGATTTAAATAGAGAGTGGAACAATGTTTTGCAATTAAAATAATACACATCATTTTTTGCAAACTGGAATAATTTTGTATAATAAAATAAACATTAGGATTGAAAACGGAAAATTTAGAATAAAAAAAATGATGAAAAAGTAGATTCTTTAGCAACTTACTGAAATAAGTTCAAGTTGAAGAGACACAATCATTACGAGAAATGTCAGCTATATAGAAATGAGTGCTTTCAAATTAATAATCGCATCCAAAATAAACGTTTTTCTTTATAATGTGTGTACGTACTGTGTATATTTATTATGCATATATAAATACACACATATGCATGTATATATTTAAAATATATAGATGTAAATGTTTTATAAATTTAGAAATATAAATGTATGCGTGTGTATTTATATATTCATAACAAATACACAGTACACACGCACATATTTTATGTATGTATATGTATTATATTAAATACATACTAAATATGTACAGAACACACACATAAATTATGCTAAATAAAACCTTTATTTTGGATGCAATTATAGTCTGTTTGTATAGAACACTGTACATGTTTTAATAACCGACTAGGATTTGTATTGTTTTTAGAAAGTGTTTGTTCACATTGTGGTGATGTGTATTTCTTTGTAACTTTGTCCTTTGCGGTCTCTCTTAACCATGACTCCCTGGTAGAAGAGACAGTGTATCAATGAGTCCTTCTTAAATTAACAAGTAGATAAATAAATACAGGGCTATCACAATCTAGCACACAATATCATTAGAGATTCTTCATTACTGGTGGTGAAGTACCTGAGGAAAACCTCCTCCATGGTGGTAATGGACGCCCCATAGCTGGCGATGCCCAGCTCGTCCCGATTCATCTCCAGCTCAGCAAACAGCAGCTCAAACCTGCAGAGAAACACCAGATCTGAACCCAAACCTGAACACTGACTGTGCCAAATACATCCACATAATGCTGTTTTTGATTACTTACATACTTATTTTTTTAAATGTCACTTAAAACTTTCATGAAGCACCTCAAAACAGTCAATATATTACTCAGAAGTCAACTAATACTATTGTAATAGCGCTGTAAAATAGTTGTCAGCATTTGCAAAATATAATGGACTACTTTTATAATACATTTATTTTACTTTTGCCTATTTTGCTTAGTTTGATATATCTTATAATTTTTTTAACAAGTTGAGATGCGTTTATTTTATTTTATTTATTTTTTCATCAAATTATTTTATATTTTCTGTTTTCATTTTAATGTTACAGAAATTTTTATTAAGTTTTTGGTCAGTTTAAAATAATATATAACATATATAATGTCTATACAGTTTTTATAAAGTGTTGCTTATTTTAATAATATATATTTTTAAATATTAAATATAGCAGTAGATGTTATATTTTATTTCTAGTCATTTATTTGAGATTTTAGTTTACAACATTACCATAGTTTCCTTAACAATATTTTGGATAAATGAAGGAAGATTCACTTTTAAATAAATTCACTTTTCAGATGCACAAGCACGTTTAAAGAAGCACGCTTATGATGCTTTTCTCTTCCTGATGATGGTTTAGCGACTCAGTGACGAGAAACACACGTGTCTGATGAACAGAGCAGACTGTTGTTTCGGGACCTTCACTAAAAACAGATCAATGGATAAATTTAGTCCGTCTGTTGCTACGGCAGCTCACAAGAACTAGACCAAAGTCTCATGCGCTTCATTTATCTAGATACAGCAAGCCATTCTTTCATAGTCTCTTTATAAGAGTTTGCGCAAACAAGGTTATTGATTAAAGGCAGTGAGGATGAGACCCTGATATTTGCGTTCCAAGTCTAACCTCTTCCAATCAGATGTTTTTGTAGTATGCAGACATCTATATGCAATTAAAACTGGATGATCAACTACTGTTCGCTGCATTAAACATGTAACATAATTAGGTGAAGTGGACACTGTTTCTACTGTTTGAAATGCATTGCGTAGTGCATACAGTTTGACTATTTTAAAGACATGTGAGGTCAGGTTGTCTTACCGGCTGGTGCTCTCTTTGGGCAGTATGTAGGAGAGTTCAGCACCCGCACTGCTCTCGAGAGTGGCATCGGGCACATACATGTGCACTAGACGGGTGATTTCAGACACGTTACAAAACGCATCTTTCACTATAATCATGTGGTAACCAGCACCTGCGGAGATACAAGAGTAAATCAATGAAAAACATTGTTTTTGGAGACTACTAGCTAGAAGCAAAGTCCTTTTCGTAGAAAAACACCACTTTTAAAGAGGTCACGAACTGCTTTTTATTATTATTGTTTCATAATGTTTTCTCAGGTCCACTTATAGTGTAAACAAGATTTCTACAGCAGAATTCAGCAGTAATGGGATATTTCGTGTCCTGTTTTTGACCCTTTTTGCAGAACAGTCTGTTTTTATAGGTGAGGCACGTTCAAGTAAATGGAAGTAAATGCCAGCTGCTATGATTGGTTTTGCATATTGAAACAGTATATGGATCGGCGCCAATGCACCCGTGGTTAGTGCGCAGATACACTACTTTCTCTCTAGCCAATGATTTCCTGTCTGCTCTCTACTGTCCTGTCCGAATACAGGCATAGAAAGCCCATACATATTACTAAAAAAAAAAAAAAATCAAAAGAGAATAAAGTTTTAAATCTGAAAGTTCACCGTGTATAAAGTTATTGTCGACTCTTTAGAATCATTGAAACGAGTCATTTTTAAAACGAATCTCAAGCTGTTTCAGGTTGACATTAACACAAAGCATTAGCATATTGCCTTCCCCCTTGTTGGTCTTTTCTCATTGGTCTGATTGAAAAAGCAAATTCATTCTTCACCACTAGGTGTTGCTTTTGGAGCGCAAAAACCTCACTAACACTGCTTTAAATGAAATCGACCAATCAGTGGAGGGTAGGGGTGGGAAAAAAAAATCAATATTGCAATATATTGTTGTGCCCTCTGTCGCAATAAATAATCGATACACTAACGGCCAATATCGATATTTTATTAC
>JAUMHR010000045.1:1884038-1895097 GCA_032361145.1 Enteromius fasciolatus
AACGTGTATGTATATATATATATATATATATATATATATATTTTTTTTTTTATGGCTTTTAGTTGTATTAACTGTTAAGTGCTTTTGTTTCTGCTGTACGTTTTAGCAATTTTGTTATAAACTATAGTTTTATTTTTTTAAATACCAAAATTAAATAATTTGTTTTTTTCATTTCTATTTTATAAGTTTTATCCATTTTGTCATGTGCTTCTCATTTTTATTGGCATTATCTATAACTTAGTGTTTTAGTAATTTTGTTGAGTATTTTTAATTTATTAATTCTTTTTATAGATTTTATGTGGCTGTAGTTTCGTCGTTTCATTTTTAAGCAGTTTATAAACTTACTTCACAAAGCAACATTTCTAATATTTCCATTTATTCTTCATTTTTATAACTATTTTAACTACAAAACATGACTTTAAATAGTTTTAGTGAACAAGAACACAAAATCAAGTAAACAAATTCAAAATACATCAAAAACTATCAACACAAACAGCTGCTCGCTACACATTTTGATAATGCACATTTTTAAATCTTTAAATTTGAGAAAACCCAAAACAATCTTTTCAATCCTAGAATTCAGAAAATGCTCTTATAGTTGCAGGTTCTGAATGTCTATTAACTGCAGGATCGTTTTGAATAATGAGATCATCTGAAGCGTTGTACCTCTTAGTGGTGATGTCCTGTCCCTGCAGGTTTTGTGGGTATGTCAGGGCTGATGGTCCGGAGTGGAAGAACTGGGCCACAAGTTCAGTGCAGGCCTGCGGCTCAAGACCCAGAGGGTTTGTGGTGCCACATGACTTCGCAAACGCCAGCTGGGAGACCAGAAGAGACGCATTAGACAAACACGAACCCCAGAATGTGTATGTGTGTTCAATATGGAGTCACAAATGTACAGACTGTGGCATTCAAAAGATCACTCTTCATTTGAAGACCCCATACAAGCTTATTTACACACGTCAGAGCACCATTCAATCTGGCACAGCTGCTGATTATTATAAATAGATGTCAACAATGGCAGAGAAAAGCTCCAGATGAGATGATAGGAATTATGACGCAGTTTTCCCAGGCCGTGCTCTTCCATTATGAGCACAGGCATGGTGAGAGAGGAGGGATAATGGAGACGGATGACTGGTAATGACTTCACCAAACACACTCCCACCACAGACGTCACGTTCAGACAGCAAAGGTCAAAACATCAAAATAAACTGAAGGCTGATGGCTTTACTCATGATCATAAATAAAAACTACATATAAACAACAAATAAAAAAAGATTTTTTTGTTTTTACTAAATGCATCCATAAAGACTAAACAAACATATATGAATGTAAAAAAGTATTTAATATTTTTACATACTTAAAATAAATATATTTTCATTCTCAAACATAATGAAATGCGGATTTTAAAAGTCTAAAAGTAAATCTGGCCCTCACAATATAAATATATTCACACATAGTAATAATGTTTATGATTATTAAAATAAATATTTTAATAAATAAATAAAAAGTAAAAAAAAAATAAAAAAAAAAATCAAGTAATTGTTTTCATTCTCAATAACTAATATATGAAAATATACTATATATAAAATGCAAAAAGAAAACTAAACTAAACCTGGTCATCAAAAGGACAAAATAAATATTTTTTTGTATAAATTTACATAATATATACACATTATTTTATATTAAAATTAATATTAAAACTATTAGACTACACCTTTAAATATTTTACACATTTAAAAACAAGTAAATGCTTTCGTTCTTAATGAAAGTGAGGATTGAATGTTAAAAAAACAAAAATTATCTCCAAAAGATAATCTATATCTATACATATATCTATATATATATACACACACACTTCTATATATCTTTTTTTTTTTTAAAGAAAAATAAAAAATGTTAAGTATTTAAATAGTTTTACCATGAACGTGTATTAAAACAAAAACAACAAATAAGTTCAAGCAACTCTGAATGCACATGTTTTCTGCAGTCACCTGAGCTTCCCAGCATCCTTTGGCAGCGTAGTCCCTGAGCATGCGCATACACTGCAGATACCTGCCGGGGTCAGCCATCTGCAGACAGAACATCAGTCAGCCTTCAGCACGAACAGAAGAGAAACAGGACTAACACTGATCCACGAGTCGTGAGGAAACTCTTACCGACGCCCCGCGGTTCATCTCCCAGAGCAGATACGAGCTCTGAACGCTCCCGCAGCGCGCCGACTCCTGCAGCATCAACACAGCCTCGCCACGCTTCTCCTCATCCTGATAAACAACAACCGTTTAACACCTGCTGCTCAGCTCGTATGGATTCAGTCAACTTTGAGAACAATCATTATAGCAATGCTATAAATCAGATTCCATCTTTGAAGTCTGTTACAATCTTTTTACAAAGTCATTCTCCAATTGGAGTTTTAAATCAACACTCACATCAAACAGCTGAAGGACTCGAGCCAGACAGTACAGTAACGTCCCTCTCCGGCCCTGGAAAGACAAGAAAGAGATGGTAACAAATTCTGCAAATATAACAAATATAATTCACATTTTCTTTTAATTATGTAGAAAGAAAAATAAATAAATAAAAACTACAACATTGACAAAATATATATAATTAAAATATAATTTATATAATGATAATAAATATAAAGATCATAAATGTAAATAATAAATAATTAAATATTGAAAAAATGCTTACCAATTATTGTGTGCTTTAATTACATAGATATACACATTTAAATATAAAATATATTAAATATAACTTAAATGTCCATCAGTATTTTTTTTTTTTTTTTTTTATGTTAACCATGGATGAATTTTATTAAATTAAAATTAATCAAAACCGTAATATTGCCTAATAATAAAATTTGAAAAAAAATTTTTTATTAAAATGTAATTTAAAATGTAATTATTTTGGTGAATTTTGGTGAAAGCTGAATTTTCTGTATTTTTATTATCAGTGCTGAATTATTAATAACCGTACTTATTATCAGTGCAGTTTAATTTAATGAATTTTAGTTCAAAAGAAAAGCATTTATTGCAAATAGAAATGTTTTGTCCGAAATCTACGTATAAAATGCAGTTCTCAATTATTAAACTAATTACATGCAAAATAATAATTCTTTCAGTGGTTTTAAAAGAATCAGCTCATAAAAGTACAAAAAGTAATAAAAATAATAGGTTTCAGTTTTAGCGCCCAATCTTATTAAACAGCCCTTTTAAAATCTGAATAGCCTTTTCACATGGAATTCAATTAAGTGTAATGCTGACTATAATATCTTGGTAAAAGAAAACAGAAATGTTGGTCCTGGAGGAGGGGCAGGGGTTATGGGGGCTCACCGGGTTGGTCTCAGACTCGGCCTGGAGTCGGTCGTACACCACAGCCTTACAGCAGCCTCCAGACATGGACCAGGGCGGCCGGATGAAGAGCCAGATGAATGGCTCAGAGAGAGGGGACCTGAGGCTCTCGGCCAGACTGAAGAAGCGTGAGGCCATGCGTCCGCACATATCAGCACGGCCCTCCTCACTGAGAGAAGCTGCACCACACACAACATTACAGCTCTGACCATCACATCAACCAAACCTTCAGTCAATCAATCAGGATGGAGGAACAGACACTTACGTCCTTCATTGTACAAATACGCAATTCCTAGTTTCACAGCAGCTTCGAAGTTCCCTTTTTCCGCAGCTCTAGATATTGTAGAGGACAGATAATGAGAAACAAAATGAATAAAATTACATTAAAAATAAAGTCAACAACAACAACAAAAAAAATGACTAATCTGTCTTGAAGCTAAAAAGTGTTAAAATATGGATATTAAACAGGCAATTATCATTATTATTATTATAGTTACACCATAATTATAATATAAAATACTAAAATGATTATATACATACACACACACATATATATATTAAATTTTTTTGAAATATATTAATTATACATATATACACACACACACACACATATATATATATATATAATTTTTTAGAAATATATTATTAATTATACATATATATATATATATATATACACACACACTTATCTATTTAACATTGTTTAATCTACTTTTATTCATTGTGAATCTATTATGATTATTTTTTTGATCATTTTGATTACTTTTAAGTGTTTAAAAAGTACTATATAAATAAAATTTGCCTTGCCTAATCATTTAACTTTGTCCGGTCCATCTGTAAAATACCATCTATCCATCTATACTAAATAAATATTCAATAATTAAAATAAGTAACTGTCAAATAACTAACTATATGGCCGTCTTACTTTTTTATTCATGTTAAATCAAAACATTTTCATTTTGAGAGAAATAAACTGGCAGCACACATTTATTTGATTAAATCACAGCCTTTGTGATTCAATCACACTTCACACTTATAGTGACTTCAGTTTTACTTGGATTAATCCCGCAGCCCTAGCTTCCACTGTGACGGAAAACCAGGAATCACCATTGAATCTCAAAAAGTGTTTACCATCCCTCAAAATGATTCAAATCAAACGATTTCTACAGTGAACCAATCTAGACGAGGTCCTTCTGATGCACTCGTTTTGAATAAATCTGACAAATCGATGTGAATCACTAGTGACTGAACGTTAAGTCCTCGTCTGCAGTCACAAACAACTGCAAACAGGGTGGAAACGCTAGCATATCTCATACCTCTCGAACAACCAAACGGTATCGGGAGCCGGCCAGCAGTCTTTGAAAGTCACTCGTGCCCAGACGCTTGAGTTTCTATCGATAATGTCTCGAAGATGGGAATGAACCTGCGGGGTCACATGACATTTATTGTTATTAAAAAAAACACAGTTTTTGGTAACGACAGCTTTTCTGAGGTTAGATGCTGGCACTAACAGCTCTGACGGCGAGGAGGTCCTCAGCGGAGAGGCACTGGAGGACGCACAGGAGCAGCTCTTCAGGGAGGGACAGCAGCGTGACGGCAGACGCACGCTTTCGAACCCGCTTCCGGACGGGCAGAGAGAAACATTTGGCACATCGACAGTGGAGCACTGGAGGAACAAGAAATTCACCATTAGCACACTGCATCCAAAACGCAATACAGCCGCTGAAAATCCAATTACGAATCAGCACGCGGCCAAAAATCTTCATAAACAGTAATTTTGCTAACATTTCTTTCATCGCTGTTTTACTGGCCCCAGCTGACGAACTGGCCATTGTGAGATAATGCATGTAATCAATGGTGGCTGATTGGCTTATTAACAAAATTACACACATTCATCGTGGCATATCTTCTACTCTACTCAATATTACATTTGGACATGAAATATAAACAAACACAAAAGGTAATTGGTCAAGCAATGCAAAAAGTACTTTATTATGATATTAAAAATTGCAATAGCATAATATCACTATACCATTGCACTTAGATGAACACTATGGTGCCAATATATCCCTATAATCATATTATTTATGTTATACCACTGTACTTTAAAGAATATCGTGTTATTAATATGGTACAAGACCAATATAACTAGGTATTAGCATGGTACTGGGAGTGGACGTTGCATTGCGAAATAAAGGTCACCAAGAGTTAATTTACATCGTTTTTGAGTCTAGTTTGTTTTAAATGCTGTAAGGCATTACCAGAAAACACACATTTTACATAATAACGATTAGTTTTGCTGCTTTGCAGTGGCAGTTTTGACATGCTCGCGACCAGTAGCCAGTTTTCCCTCCTTATTGATAAACCAGTCGTGGCACAGAGGATTACTAGCCCCAATTTGGGAGATATTGCGTTAATATTTCCTAAAACAACTTTATTAACACTGTTGTGATAAATCTAGTATTTATATTTCGGTAAATTATGTTTACTCCAATTACATAGCGGTTAACGGGTTAGTAACAGATATAACGTCCGAGTCTAAAGTTTTGTTGCTATTTAATCCATTCCAACTCTGATTATGGTGCAATAGAAACATGAATGTTTATAATTGTCGACGAAATATGTAATTCTACACTTATTAGGGTTAAATAACTGAAAATCAATCATTATAGTGAGTTACTTACCGCCCGCTTTCATTTCAAGGAGGGATCCGAGAGGTGTGCAATAAATCTTCACAGAGAACTAAAATTACTTAAACTCTTGAATACTGGATCCTAAGTTAATAGAATCGGTTTTACTGATTAAGCTACTAAGTTACTGTTAACTAATAGTGTTGCAAAGTTTAAAACACAACTCTCCTCTGACTCTAGCGTGCAACTCTATTAAGCCCCTCCCCCCGAGCGCATAGCCACGCCTGCGCGGACAGTTTAAACATCAACTCTGAGCGCTTACTGGCCAGAAAACGGATACGCCCACTGTGGCCGCTGCTGCGTTGTGATTGGCCGTCGTGCGAAGCTCGAAGCGCCATTGGACCGTTTTTCTGAGCGGATAAAAGGCGTCGCTGTATTGGCTAGAAAGATGCTATTTCGAATTACGCGCTTGCAGAGCTGTTGGACAGGATTGGTCGAGCGGTTTGGCTCGGTGCATTCTGGGAGATGTAGTATGCAGTCAGTGTAACATTAGCGAAGTAAGTCAGAGGAAATTTATAATTTCACGCCAAATTAAATTAATTATTAATCAGAAAATTTGGTTAATACTTGTGCACAATGTAACCGTCCGAAAAAAAGCTTGTAATGCAACACTAAATGGAACACGCTAAATTATCAAACGGAAAGCATACTAAATATATTGTATCCTTTATAATCGTTGGACTTTATGATTGTTACATATTAGTGCTGTCAAACGATCAAAAAAAATACATAGTGTGTGTATTTATTATGTATATTATCTATATTTATATTGAATGTATAATATGGTGTATATAACTAGATGTTTTAGCTAAATATTTAGGGTAGCTATAGGGTGTGAATACTTACGCAATATAATAATTGTAGTTTTATAATTTTAATACATTTTCAAAGATGTTAAAAAAAAACTGTTTTTTTGTACAGCTATGGTTTACGGAGTTTAGATTGGTGTGGAAAAAAGTCATTTAAAGCAGTTTAACGTAAGGCAGCAACAACAAAATGTGAAAGAAATTAAGGGGTATGAATATTTTCGCAAGGCACTGTATAAAAGTATATTGTATATTTAATATAGCATATAATATATACAATACGTTGTATATATGTATAATATATAAAAAAAAAACATGAGACATTTTTTGGTCAAATTAAATATTTTTTCTTTCTTTTTATATATTGTTTATTTCCTCATTTTTATTATAAAAGAGACTGCAGACTAATATAAAAACTAAGAGCTATGTGGGAAATCGTTTGTTTAGGTCAACATTTGCCACAGTTCAACAATCATTTTTCTTTTTTCAGTGTCTTTAGACATCTCTTGAAGGTTGAAGATGTTACAAACAAGACCTTTGGCGCAGCTTGTTTCATTTCATAAAGGCAATATCTTTCTCCGTTCATCATATGTCCAGCGTTTGGGCGGCACTGTGTCCCTAAATGTCAGACTTCTTCTCAGCCTGTTATCTGCTTTGAACACAGGACTCAAGCACATGTCAGGTCATAATGACACTTTGTCATAAATGAGGGTTTTGTATTCATGGTAACCATCACAAAGTGCCGACGATTCGCTTTCATCAAGCCTGTCACATCTGACAGAGTGATTATTAATGGCTTTCACCACAGACAAAGAGAAGAGGAAAAACCGCCACACATATAATAGAACGATTATTCAATTGAGTCATAACTCATGTCAGTTTTGTTTCGTTATATATGATGAGTTTCTCAATATTAAAACAATAGTTCGCACCAAAAGTTCAAATTTCCTGAACATACTCCCCTCCTCCCATCCAAGATCTATGACTTTGAGATTGATTTGGAGAAATTTATCATTACATCACTTACTCATCAATGGATCCTATGCAGGTGAATGGGTGCCGTCAGATTAAGATGATAAAAACATCTCAATAATCCACACCATTCCAGGCCAGCAGTAAACGCCTTGAAAAGCTGCATGAGAAAGCATTAACATCTTTCATTCTGACGGCACCCATTCACTGCAGAGGATGAGCAATGCTTTCTTTTGATATAGATTTTTCCAAATCTGCTCTGATAAAGAAACAAACTCATCTCAGAGGGGATGACTGAAGCGCTCGCAAAACAGTTTAAAGTGCATATATTATTCAAGTCATATAAAAGGCTTTCCATCTTATCAAAGAAAGCAACTTGGATGTATTTGTCCCAGCTCATGCAATCTAATAAGGGGACTACATGCAGAATTACTGATATAAACAACACTAAACAACTGCTTTTAACCGAGTTATTACAGGTGCAGCTTTATGCAATACAATATTTTTATCTGTTCATTGTTTTTTTGAATTTTTGAATTTTGAATGTTTGAAGGTTTTCGAACCGGCACAGAGTTAACAGGCTCAGCTGATGGCGTAAATTCTGCTTACACAAAGCACCAAGATAATTGAGAAAAACGCCTGCTATTTAAAGGAGCAGAAATATGCCTACCAAATGATCAGCATTAGACGGGAGTGTGTACGCACCTGTTGAAGAATGAAAGGGGCCAAACGAGGTGTGTTTCCATGGCAACCTTTAACAATAATATAGATGGAAATCGAGCTGTAGCGGATTGTGGCTTGGTTCCAGTTGATCGCCAGTGTTTATTGGCTCTTGTTTGTGAATTCAGTGCAGGGAAAGTAAGCTAAACATGAAATAATACATGCAGCAGCGCACTTAAAATTCCTCATATGGGTCATTCACACAAGACTATTGAACTCTGTAGTCTTTAGAAAAATAAATATCCTTGTGTTATTTAAGTAACAGGCCTTTAGTAATAGGCTCTGGGCAAGATCGGACGCTTTAACTTTAATAAATAACACTTTGATTACTTACACAATGATGAGGAAATGGAAACAGACTATAAATCTGTGAGGGACTGATAGTTTGCTTACATGAGGACGTCAACTTAAAATATATTTTGCTAATCAGCTATAAGACTTATATTAAACAGCAGCTGAATGATGTACACAAACCAACAGATCCATTGTCTCCACTGCTTATACTTACTTCTAAAAAAATATACATACCGTTCTGTTGTGTTCTTCTCTAGAAAATGAGTGAGGTGAACTGAAGAGAAGAAGCACCACCGTGGAGGTGGTCTGGAGTGATTCTTAAAATTGAACTGGACCCAACTAAGCCTGGTTCTCACAAGGTTTTTTTCCCCATTCTCTCATGGATGGGGTTTTGGTTCCTTGCCGCTGTCTCCTCTGGCTTGCTTAGTTGGGGACACCTGATTTCTAGTGATTATCGTCATCTTGACCACTCTGCATTTGATAAATAAAGTTTAATCTCGTCATTATACATTACCATCACTCTGTTCTCATACTTGATAATGTTCAGTGCTTTGCTACAATCTGTATTGCCAATTCTATAAATAAAAGTGATTGATTGAATCAATTTGTTAAATTAAAGATCAAAAGGATTAACAAAGCAGATTCATTTTCACAGCCTTCTTTGATCATGTTTACCAAGGGTGCATATATTTTTGGTTGGTCATGACTATATATATACTTATATATATATATATATGAATAAAAGTTTATTTAAAATCACACAAATGATATCATACAAAAGAAATAATTCAAAACTCTATCTTGTTCTAAAACAATAGTTCAATATTCATAAATATTACTTATTATTACTTGTCATGAATATTGTAAAAATCTCCATCTCCCAAAATTGTCCTCTTACTTATTCAGGTAAACTTTACACTATTTAATGATCTACTTTGAAGCAAATTTTTAACATGACATGACATTTTGAAGCAAAAAGCCTGTTTCGTTGTCAAATATAGGCTATATTTGTTTTATTTTCTACTTAATTTTACTCTGTATTGATTTCATGTGTGATTTTGTCTCATTAAGAGATTTTGCATTTTGGACCAAGTTTATTTTGTCCAATGAATAAATAAAATAAATAAATAACAGCTGCTCCCATGAAACTGTAGAAGAAGAGTTTACGTTCACGCGAGCTACAGCGCCTCTTGTGGTAATGTTGAGAATGTCCTAATCTGAATGCACTGCTCTATCTGTACCTTGTGTGGATAGCCTATGTTTCTGAGATATCCTTTTTAATTAAAATATAAATGTCATCAGTTAAAGCAGGGAAACCATGTATTTCCATCAGTAAGCACGTTTACACATTTCCGTCAGCATGCTTATAAGGGATCTGATGTTTATTTGCTTATTTATAATGCAGCACTCTCTTTCCAATCAGAGCACAGATTTTAGTAATCATGCAATGATCCCGCTGGTTATTTCAGGCGCACTGACCCATATTAGTCCAAATATTTGCCTTGGTGAAACAGGAAACGGATCATCCTTATTTGTTTTGACATTCCTGGCACGCGGTGTGAGATGATAATTGAAGAACCCCAAGCAGGCGGTTTTCCAGGAAACTCTCGCTGCTTAATTGGTGGATAAACGCTGGGGAACATCTGGTAGAGTTCACCCTGCCATCTGATGCTACAGTCAATTTAGCGCCTCCATTTACCCTGCTCAAGTTCTCCTCACAAGGATAATTCACCCCTTTCCTTCCCCCCTCTCAGAAAAAAGGTTGTTTGATGGAACAAAATGGGACGTCTAAAAGCCAAGCAGGCGCTTCTAAGATGCTGTAATTTCATTTTCTGACAAAGATTATATCAAAATGCAGTTTGCCTCCCTGAGCTGTCACTGTGTGTTCAGGGACAGAGATGTTGAGTGTTCAGGTGATAAAAACAGAGAGGCACAGCTGTCAAAACACATCCTGCGTTTGTAGCTTAATCACTAATGAGATTATCACATGCACTTCACCTATTCAGCTTTGGGGAGAGAATCATGGACTGTTTAGTTATTATTATTTTTATATTAAACAGGATATTTTTCCCTAAACTGATGCTGAAGGAGGAAACTGAATACATGTATAATGTGTGTATATGTAAGGGATAATGTACAGGCAGCCGGTAGCTGCCTGTACATTATCCCGCTTATTACACGGCTACTTGCCACATAAGGAAAAAAAACTGAACATGAATATGAATTT
>JAUMHR010000045.1:1899665-1910810 GCA_032361145.1 Enteromius fasciolatus
CGGTAAAACACATCTGTATTACTCTAGGGATGTTGGAAAATGAGCCTATTTCCAAAAAAATTGGAGTGTTCCTTTAAGTAATATTCACATTTTCCGAGATACTGAATTTAGGGTTTTCATTAGTTGTTATTATCATCAAAAAAAAAAAAACACTTGAAAAATATCAGTGTGGAATGAATTTATATATTATACATGCATCATTACTTGAATGAAATTAGTTAAATAATTTTTTGGAAGATATTCTAACTATATGATCAACACCTATATATATATATATATATATATATATATATAATTTTTTCAATGAATCTTAGATAAAATATATAGCAAAGTATTTAATATTATATACCTATTTCATTTTTATCTATACTTTATCTATTATAAAATGATTTTATATACTAAATATAAATGTGACCATGGACCACGAAACCATCTCAAATGAGAGCAAAAGAGATCACATTTCAGATGTGTTTTATTGGTTAGTAAAGCGCACCCAGTAGATGGAGTCTCTGGCCGGAGCGCATCAGCTGACTGGAGGGATTAATCACTACGTGCTTTTGGATTTACAGATTGAGATTGTTTTTCCACTGGCCGTGGCTGTGACGTCCAAATCAGTTATCTCAGGTTTAACACGTCTCGTCTGAGATGCTGGCAGGAACCCAGGAATTTCTGGCTATTGATTAGTGTTAAACTCCACAGCTGCTTAATTAGGTTGGGAAAACCTCTTCATCTGTGGAGAAAAATGTCAGCTTCAGTAATTCAAACAAAAAGCGTCAGTATCATTTTCTTGCAGTGAACACCAGCAGCCAAACAAAACAATGTTCAAAGCTCAAATTTAATTACGATTTTTCAGACTGCATCCCGTTCATGAGCACACATACAGATAAAGCCAGCCTTAAAAGAGAAAAGCCCTGTGGCTCGCTCACTCACTCACTCTCTCTGAAGATATTTATAGATCTGCCCGCAGGGGCAGGAGTTCCTTATAGAACTACAAGAATCAAAAGCTGGAGGGTGAACCTCCCTGATGTGAACATACAGGCTCATTGCTTCTATATCTCTCAGAACGTAATCTTAAACTATAGTGTCTTATTTCAATACGTGCTTGATATAACCAGTTAAAAATAATGTTCAGCTAATGTATCCATTAAGTATTTGCTCTTAAAAAGTCTTTTAAAATGTACAAATGTAAAGGGAGTGTTCCGTTTTAGAATTTAGTTCCTAACGGTAATGTTACTTTTAAACGCTCCTCTGAATATTCTGAAACAAGCAGCAACAATTTAACTAAAATGTTTCAGAAAACGTTCCATAAATGTTTTAGTTATAATGCTTTGAAAACATTATTAAAAGACCAGAGAGCTTTGAACGAACCCTTAACATCACCGAATGTTATTTATGTTTTATTACAGTAAAAAAAAAAAATGTATGAATGATGTATTAATGTTTTTGTGCTACCATTTTGAGAACATTATTAAAAAAACATCTAAATTAATGGAAGAACGTTTCCTTTTAACTTTGAGAGACTCTCTTTCATTTAATCACCCTCAAGGTGATGATTTTGGTTCCTCTGTTGATCGCAATAAATCTCTTATTGGTATTTTTAAAGAATTCTGGGAACCAACATTCAATGGTAGCCATTGACTTGCATTGTATTTTTCTCCATGCTATGAAAGTAAATAGCTACTGTTAAATGTTTTTATATTTCAAATGTGTTATGTTGGGAAGCGGTAATGCCAACCCTGGAAAAAAACTAATTTAGCTTAATCACGATGTTTAATTGCAACATATAATCATTTCAGTTAATAGTGTTCACCATCTGTCTGACTACGTCTAATTCTCCATTAGTAATCGAACACTACATATATGTAAAAACGGAATATTTTCTGTAAAGTTTGCAATGATTTGTATCGTGAAAAAAAGCTATAAAAATAAACCTGAATGAATTTAGACCTGAGACGACATATACATTAGTGTAAAACTCAATCATTTGTAATACAATTACCCTAAACTGATCAATTTACAGTAAACAAATCTGGTATTGTATAACTGAGATCAGTAAATCAGTGAATCGTTAGGACGTCCTAATGCTACACACAAGCGAGACATTCAAATCTTGCTAAACAGCTGAACTTTCACGTAACTCCGAAATTTAGTTACAGTAAGTTAGTAGCATTTGTTGCGTACTGTACTTCACAACACAGGTTACCTCAAAGTAAAAAAAGACACAGCGATAAACTATTTCACATAACAGTTCTTTAATACAAAGTATTTTTGAGTATGAATATAAATGTAAAAATATACTATTTACATCACATAGTTTGACACAGAATACGGATTTTGGCATTTGTTGCCTCCAGCTTAAAGAGAAAAAGCATTCTGGAGAATGTAAGGACGGCGAAAACACGCTCTCAGAACTAGAGAGGTAGATTTACTCTTTCTCATTCCATGATATGAAACGGCAGAACAGTGAATCCTTCACGACTCGCTCGGCCATAACACCTTTGACATTAAACAAGAGCAAAACCGCACGGACAGTTGGGGGTTCAGATGTGGATTTATGTACAGCAGAAGCCCAGTATATGAGTCCAGTATGTCTGCGATTGTGACATTCCTCTCACGTATTTTCAATGAAATTGCACAACTCTGTCAATGCGTTCACCCTCTATAAATCTCCCTCCTTCCAGCTCTCGTAAAAAGGGCTAGAGAAAATCTGGAGGAAATCTTGCGAACAACTACTTCCAGATATGCATGGAAACAATCTGTGTGGAAGGCCAAAAACTGAGCTATAAAATAATAATATAATAAAAAAAACATTACATGTGTTTATTTACCCTTGACAATCTTTTCCAAAATCACAACATAAACTGCAAAAATATCTAAAAATCCTTTGCTTTCAATGGTTAAGGTTTATATATGTATGTAGAAACTGCACGATTTAAAGATGTCTTTAAAATAATATGTGTGTGTGTATATATATACATTTAAAGTGGATCAAAAAAGTTCATTAAAGCCATCCTAAGACAAGAACGAGTGTTGTTTTGGTTTTGAAGAAAGGTTTTTATCCACTTCAAATGTGTATATAAGAACTATATATCTTTATATATGATGCGTACAGGAAATACTGGTTAAGACCATTTCAAGATACGTTCTTTGCAAAGACATCTTTAAATCTTACAATTTTACTTTTTAAGAACGATTAGATATTTTCCCTGAAAAGAAATGAGTCAAAAAACATTGCATTTCTTGTTTTGGGGGGAGCAGCACCATGTTTTCCTGATGACTCAGATCTGAACGTCTGATCTTGATTTGCTCTTGTAAACAGCTATCTTGGATTACTGGCTTTCCATGATACAATCAGACGCTCCATTAGGGTCGGTCACTGATATCCCAACTGGACTCATCTGGTCCCACTCAAACACCAGCCTCATCCCTGATTCTAGTCAGCGTTGTTTGTTAAGAGCATTGTGAACAGTGTTTAAAATGCAGCCTGAAACTCTACATGCCCTCCCTTCACTATTTTTTGTAGCACGCTGTGGAAAAACACAAGGCAATCTGTTTCTGTAAAGGGACAAAAACCACATTCTGGCGTGAAGCAATTAAAAAAAGCTAAAGGAGGCACAGGCAGCTTTACAGCACGTACATCAGTCGACAAAAAGGCACTGTGTTTATCCATAGCCATGTGGTCAGACGTCACTGTTAGAAATCAATTCCACCTGGACGCGCCCCAAGCGCAGGACTGCCGTGTTGCATGCCATGCGCCCGCGTTCACTCCAGAAACATGTTTGCAATTACAAAAAACATGCATCTATTTAATTACAACTACGATCTCGTTAATATCCTAAAACGTTTCTCCCAGACAGCCATGAGATTAAGCGAAGGGCAAATGGATCATAATTTCACACGTTTTCTCAAAATTGCAAAAACCACAAATGTTTTCTTGCCAGAGCAAATTATTTCAGGCATCCAGATTAGTTTTGTACATTTCAGTTGTTTGCATTTATGTGCATTTTTATTTCTTTAAAGTAATTTTAGGGGAAATGTCAACTCAGAACGAAATCCCCTGAGCGATGAAAGAGCAATAAAATCTTCCTCAGGCCAGTAAAGCGAGCTTAGCACATTTGCGAACAGCTAAATGCTTCAAAAAAAGCCTTTTTCAAGCACTCAAGGTTGTTAATCTCGTTTTTTTCTCTCTCTCATGCACAAGGCTTCTCAAATCCACTCCTCAACATGGTGAAAAACATCTTGATCGATAAGCTTTTAGCAAAAGGAAAAGGTTATTAACCTCTGAATTGGTATGGATTTTTGTCCGTCTCCGAATTTTTGTCTTCACACAGAGTTCTTTGGGTGTTAACAGGATTTACGAGACATCTGAAGGCTAAACTTTCCCAAAAAGGAAAATTCTGTCATCATTTCCTCGCCCTCAAATTGGTACGACTTCCTTTCTACTGGGGAACATAAAAGAAGAGATTTTAAAAAATGCCAGTGTTTTTTTTTTTCTGTTCTGTTCATGCACAGAACATCAAAAGAGTTTTTTTGGACCCCAAAATACATTATTTTGTCTTCCTTTAGAAGACAGACAATCATACAGACTTAAAACACCACAAAGGATGACAGAAGTTACATTTTTGGCTGACCTGTCCTTTTAATTCATTATCTGTTACCCACCCACTGTATCCATAACAAAACGTGCCAAATGCTTCCCAGATCAAGGCAGTGTAAATAAGCAGTATTCCCATTGTGAAAACGGATGTAAGCTCCAGCCTTTGTGGGCTCTGACCTGGTCAAAGCGACGATGTATTCATGTGTGTTGTTTTTGGGGGTGAGAAGGCCGTGCTAAAATAGCTGAGTTTGAGTTTTAAAGCTGGCACTGGGAGAGGAAAAGAGAGACGGAGGGGTAAAACATAGCTACTGTACCATGCTAAGTCCTATGGCTTGCTCAAGGCACTGAAACAAGAACAAAACTCCACTGATATTTTAAACTTCTAATATACCCTTGTGGCATCTCCCCCTCCCCTAGTAATCCTGCTCATCTGTCAGACAGGAAATGAATTTTCTTTTCTGGCTATCTCAGAACAAAAGACCTTTCGGTTTGCTTGTCTTTCTCTGAACCGTGTCCGTTATAAAACTCCTCTGCGGTTGTTTTTCCAAATACCGACTTTATGAGATCCTGGGTTTGCCAGATAGACTCACATACACTCGCACACACACACACAATCCAATGCAAAACTCCTGCAACACACTGTACACTGTGTAAAACTCCCAATAAATCAAGCTTGGGTCTTTGCGTCCTTCATATCAGGCGCTGCACCCCTGTCCTAAATCTTTAGCGGCTACGATTGGCGGAAGGCTGACAGCGAAAGAGGCCGAGCAGGTGTCTTGTCTCTCTCTAGTCCATCCAGCACACATATTACGCACACACACATGTGGACAGACACATTCTCGACCTCCCCAGTCCGTGCTTTCTTCCTATCCTGATCCGCAGCTGCTGGTTCTAGCTAGCAGACGCAGGTTCAGGTTCCACTCCGTAAAAAAGCTTGCGCATTGCTACGGTGTCACCGGACGGGCGAATGACGTGCGGCGGTGATGGAGGTGAACTCCTCTTTCGTCGCGGTGTCCGGTTGCTGCCGCTGGCCCACTTCTTCGGCGTCACAGGAATGCAGGAGACTGACAGCGGCGTTGACGGCAGCAGAGGCTCCGCGAGAGGCTCGCAGGCTAGTGTTAAGTGTCCTGTGTGTGTGTGTGCGGGAGTGTGTGTCTCTCTCCAGGCTTGTTTTGATACCAGACACCTGCTGAGCGACGGTAAACTGCATGCGTGACTCCTGTTGAACCCTCATGCCAGCCTTGCGCCGTACTTTCCACAGGATTCGTCAACTTCGCCTACTTGTCCACCACGGATACCTGTGGACAGAGATCTTGTTTTGTTTTGGGGGGGCTCTCTCACAAGGGACATTGTTCGGAGCTGAAGGAACCCCCCTCCTTCTTTTTCCTGCGCTTCTTCTTATGGACCGACCAGCAAGCGGTCGCCATCAGCACCAGGACCAGTCCCACGATCAACAGGATCACAGAAACCACCTTGGTCTGTGGGAGATCGTTGTATGTGTATGTCACGCCGGTCCCAGCCACTCCGATCACCAACGAGATGATCCCGAACGGAAAGATGCAGCGATACCAAGACTTCTCCATCCCTCCGGTGGCTTGTGAGAGCCTCTCTAGGGATGACAAGACCTCTGGCACTTTGGGTGCTCCTTCTTGCGGCTGGCCTTCCAGGGTCTGGGCCGCCGCCGTCTGCGGTTGGCAAGTGAAGTGCCCCGTGGTGCATCCCATCTTGCTGGGAACACAACAATAAAGATGCGCTCGGTTTTGATCGAGACACTCAGGAAAGAAAGGCAGTTTAGCCAAAAAAATGTGGAGATTCACTCTCGATGTCTGTGGGATTATCAGTGCCACGGCTCTCTGTCCCTCGAGCCCACAGCAGCACGTTGAACACTCGAGCAGACAGAATGAGCGCAGCTATATATGAGACCAGAAGGAGGGGTGGGGCTGAGCTGCAGAGGGGGCAGCCCGGAGCTCCTTGATTGGCTACAGCTGCACTCTGACGTAAAATGCCATAGTATGAGACTGGGCAGCGGAGCGCAAACAGGAAAGAGGTGGGGGAGGAGGGGTGGAGTTAACCATTCAAGCACCGTTCACTAACATCCACCCCCGTTCTCCTGCTTGTTTGAGATTGAGTGCATGCATCCTATAGAGGGGATGCCGGAATGGGAACAGGACTATTTTAGTGCTCATTAAATAAGGAGATTGTTTTATTCAGTAACGCAGAGCATGTGGTACAGCATTTATTCATTCAATCCGACAGCATGGCAAAACGCATGCCGGCAGATAACCGATGCATCTAGCGACTCCGCTCGCGCATGTGCCTGCTGCGCACCCACGCACTTTTGGCCTCCCACGCCGCACTAACACAAAACACTGCCAAACGCTTGATAAGCGGGCTCTGAGCGGATGTCCATTTTTAATCCTATCGAGTCCTTTCCCCCGTCACGGAGTGTGCACTGGAGGAAAAATCAATTTGAAGGAGAGCAAGCAAGCGAGAAAGAGAGAGAGAGAGAGAGAGAGATCCTACATCCTCACTGGAATGCTGATGTAATTTATCACCCGGTCTTGACTATCACGTGAAATCATTTCTCCATTTACAGTGAGGCTGTATTGATAAACAATGAAGTGTGAAGATTTGTGATTTTTTCCAAGGGGCGATGACAAGAAAGGGCGAACCGCACACGTCACACACTGATCCTCGGGTAATTCTGAATTGGTTTAAAAAAAATCAATTTGCATTGTAAATGGCCCTAATACCATGTCCTAACCGAAGGCTTTCAAGGGGAAGTAATGCGTCCGTCTACACTAAGAGTAAAAAATTAAGCACAACATGATAAAATCAGCCAATCGCCATGTACTTAAGTAGGATTTGGGTGCAAACCCTGCATGACTCCGCAGAAATCAAAACCAGGCGAATTTTCTGGTTTGGACAGAAACTCGGATTAATATGGAAATGCATTGTGTTTCAACTTTATCTCACTGTGCCTGGTTAGTGTTCCTGTAACTCAAACCGAAGAGCATGGTGTTCAAAAAACATAGTTAAGGGTTTGGACAGGAACTAAGGTTGCGCAAAATTCCAAACTCAACCCAATTCCGAAACTGGCTGCCTTTCAGCTCATGAGTTGGAATTTGAATTAAATTAAATACAACCTTTTGAGATTGTGAAATCTGAAGTGAAATCATTCTCTCTCTATCTATCGTATCCATCCAAAGTTAAAATTACAGTTAAGTGCATTTTTTGAAACATTTTTATCTATTGTTTAATCTGTTTACTTAAATTCAAATTTGAATTGGAGTTCTGCAGCCTGTTTGCTACTTTAAAATCAAATTTATTTGGAATTTAGAATTTATTGCGAATGTACAACCCTGACGAACGAGCAGCAGCACCTTCATACACTGTGTATATTGCAGTTATGCTGAGAATCATATCTTCATCCATTCGCAATACTGCACCAATATTGATCACTCTTTGTTAGTCAGACATTACTGATGTCGTCTGCTGTAGAAAACCCCATCTATTCCGCTCATGCCATCAATTAAAGACAACAAAGCCTGAAAAGACCATAACAACCGTTTGTGAAAGTCAAATACACTCATTCACTCACTCTGTCATTCATAAGCTCGGTTTATCCCACTGGCCAAATGAGTGGGGTGAAACCAGTTGAGGAGGATAAACACAGGGTTAACTGATGTCTGGTGACTCAATACTCGCTGAAGTAGCCCCACGCCAGCACGGACATACTGCAGGGAGAAATCAAGACGTAGGAGAGAAAGAGAGAGACTGGGTGGGAAAGATGGCTAATAAAGAGAGGGGGTGGCGAACGAGTGAGACAAGCGGAGAGAACGTGTGACCAATGAAGGACTGCATTCACTAATGTTTTCTTCTGCGCTGTTCATTTACTGCACTACTAGTGCTTTTGGTTTCCATCGTAAGAGGAAATCATCTGCTGAGAAAATATAAAAGTATTGTGAAGTAAAATAGCATTTTATACTGGAGATTTTCTTCCACAAGATCCACGTATAAAAAGCACAAAATCCCGTTTTTATTACGTCTGCCAGATTTGAAGATTTGTCTCCATGGGTGGACAGGACAATTTAAGGAATATTGTGACTTCACGGTTCCTTTTCCTGAACATTAGTGTTGTTTTTTTTCCCCAGGAAGGGTCAGTGGTATTCCTGGGAAGCAGCTTTGAATGAATGTTATTGCTGGATTTACAGGGAACAGACTCTGTTAACCTGGGAATTCGTGCTTTGACATTTCAACGATCCCAAACAGCTCACGCACAGCCTTTTCTTTTTTTGACAACACTATTTATTCTGTTCTCTTCATTATTATTCCTTCCTTTCTCAAAGCATTGTAGGACGGGGAAGACCCCTGGGGCTCCTGAATGAAGACCCGTGTGAATGAGAGAGCAGAAAATGTTTTATTGGCACGGTCTGAGAAAAAAAACAGCAGAATGTCCTGTTGAAAAGGCAAATGTGATGCACAGAAATGCTTAAAAGTCAAGAGCTGATAAGCTGTTCGCTCAGCAATGCGGGTTCAAGAGCTGAAAGTCATGCGTTTGTAATACTTCTTGGCTCATATGCTGCAAATAATATTCTGCACAGAGAGCAGTCATTCTGTTAAATAGGAAAGTAAAAATGAAAACTCTGTCATCAGTTGCTCACCATTATGACATTTCATATCCGTATGACTTTCTCTTTTCCAGTGGAACACAAAAGATCTGAGCTTTCGTCAATGAAATAATGAAGCAAAAAAGCACTTGCATTGAATAAAAATGGAATATATGAATATATATAAAAAATCGAAATGTCTTTATCTGCTGTTTGTCTCAATTCTGCTCCGTCATTTTTGCAAAACATAGCTTGTTTTTTTTCTTGTTTCATCAGAGAAGTCAAACTAGGCCTTACTGCAACACCTCCAGGCAGCTGTTTTGGTGTTATATAAACACTATCTACAGTAACTGTCTTGTAAATGTTTTTTACTATAGCTGTTAGTTTACAGTATAGACTAGTTAGCTATTCTTACTATATTATTCTAAACTACCATAAAAGCCAGATGCATCAAATATGATACTCATGCAAACTTTCTTTAAAAATATATTTCTAAAGCCTGCCTTAGTTACTGTTGCTATGTCATGTCACACGTAAACAGTATATCGTGGAGCTGACAGACCATACCTCTGCTATGAAACAAAGTCTTAGCTTTTAAATGTTAAAATTTTTTGGGAAATTTAAACCAATAATACTGTTTTGTGTCTCTTTAATGTGTTGACAGCTGTACGACCTCAGTTCAAGCGACCCGTAAACCAATCATCTTAAGTATGAAATAAACATAAACATGAAACGGTATTTAATTTCAACAAAGACGTCAATACGCACCATTTTATGTGTTTAAGTCCACCAAAGGAAATCTGCGCTCCTGTCTGAAAGCCAACTTACTGTCTACTATTTAAACAACTACTTGAGACAAAAATGTCTGACCCTAACTCCTAGAGCTTTAACTCTACAAACTCCAAACTCAGCCCAGATCTTGAGACTGTTCTGAATCGGGTTGCTATACATTTTTCAACTGATCCGACTTAGTTTTCATAAAACCGAAGATTAAAAATCATAAAAATCCCATAGACTCCCATTCATGGAATGTTCAGATGAGCCAAGATGAGTCAAAATTTAAATTTAAACACACTGCAGCCAATTAGAATCAATCAAACTTCCCTTCTATGTACTATTTCTAATCCATTTAAACTCCTTTAAGCTTTCACTATCTAAAACTATTTGTAATTTTTCGAAATCATGCTAGCAACTGAATAATAATGTTAGAAACACGCTGATCATGTTCAATTAGATGCTAGTAACTAGCTAATTAGGGTAACAATGTGCTAGTAACATGCTAATCATGCTAACACCATGCTAGTAACATTTTAAGCATACTAGAAAAATTTTAGCAACATGCTAGAAACATGCTAACAATATGGTAGTAACATGCTATTCATGGTATAATAATGCTAGCAACATGCTAACACCATGCAAGTGACATGCGTATCATATTATAAACATGCTAGCAACATGCTAAAAACATTATAGTAACATGCTAAACATGATAGTGACTTGCTAATAATGCTGCAAAATACTAGTAACTTGGTAATCACATTAGCAACATGCTAGTTACTTGCTTATAATGCTAGCAATATGCTAATCATGCTAGTAACTTGCTAACCATTTCTAAGTATTTCAGACTGAAAACATCAAATTTAAACTTTTCAAACTTTTTAAATGTAAACCGTTTTAACTTTTCTAACTTCTTAAATTATTTTAAACTTTTCTAATGCCCTGTCCCAATATTCACACTACGCCCCCTAAGGTCTTCCTCGAAGTGGACACTTTTTGAAAGTGCACTTAGCGAGTAAGTGCGCAAGGGCCCGAAGCTGTGAAGAGCAGAATTGGGACAGTTTTGCACACGTCACTATCTACATCACTTCTGTTGTTCTCAGGACAAACGTGGCGCTGGCTGCAGTTGCGGTATTCGTTCCTTTTCTGGAACTCGCACTG
>JAUMHR010000045.1:1974596-1998920 GCA_032361145.1 Enteromius fasciolatus
ACACACACACATATATATAAATATATACACACAGTACACACACACACATATATATAAATATATACACACAGTACACACACATATATGTATATGTATATATTTAAGAAAAGTATAAATATGGATGTTATTGATGTTTTTATATACATAACCATGTTAATTTAGCTGAAACACACAACTATAACAATAAAGACACAGAGAAACAATATCATTGGAATAATTTTCAGAACCATTTTTTCCAGACAGAAACATTGACAACCAATCAGAATCAATCCTGCTGTCACGCTTGAGAATTTAAAGCGGCAGACGCGCTTGAACTTTTAATAAACAGATGATATCGTTCACTGGTGTGGACGCAAATATAGTTATCCTTTCTTTCTTTCTTTCTTTCTTTCTTTCTTTCTTTCTTTCTTTCTTTCTTTCTTTCTGTTTTTAATTAGTCTGTATTTCATTCACTCATTATATATATATGTGTATATATAATATATATATAATAAACAGATGATATCGTTCGCTGGTGTGGACTCAAATGTAGTTATTGTGCTCAGTGAACGGGCCTCAGTGGTAGGACATAAATTATTCTGTAATGTCTATAATATTTATAATAATAGAAGAAGCAAGTATTTTTTTCTTTTATAGGCAAATATTAGAAAAATTAGAAAAATATGTCTTAAGTCGCTGGGGTTTATTTGTAGCAATATCCAAAAATACATTGCATGGGTCAAAATTATTGATTTTTTTTTTTTATGCCAAAAATCATTAGGAAATTAAGTTGTAATGTCATTTTTGATTAGTAAAATGCATTGATAAGATATTGATTTGGACAACTTTAAAGCTGATTTGCTCAGTATTTCGATTTTTTTGCACCCTCCAATTCCAGATTTTCAAACAGATGCATCTCGGCCAGATATTGTCCCATCCTAACAAACCATGTCTCAATAGAAAGCTTATTTATATACATCTCAGTTTTGTAAAAAGTTACCTTATGACCGTTTTTGTAGTCCAGGGTCACATATATATAAAAAACGTATACCCCCCATCATTGTTACTTGTCAAACTTGTTACCTGAAGTGTATCTTTGTGTTATTGTAATTTTGTGTTTTGTTTCCTCAGGACAAGAAGCTGCGCGTCTTCGACCCTCGGGTCCAGCCGTCAGCGGTTCAGGTATCCTTCAGACATCTCTCTTATTTCCTGCTATATCACTGATTACATCATCACACACAAACACCTGATGACTGTCTGACGTCTGTTTATTTTCGTGTATTGTTTTCTATCTACTCAGTTTCGTTTCGGTTATTAATTTCATATCAAAAGTTACGTTTGTCTTGTTTTAAGGTAAGTTTCCACCGCCGTGTGGGAGTGCTTTCCACAACCTTTTCTGTCGTTCTTGATGTGCAAGAAGTGCTTTCTAGTGGTTGTTACTTTATATTATTATATTTAGAGCTAGGAAAAATATATAAATATTGATATAAATATATACTAAATTTAAACTTTAATAAAGCAAAAAAACACTTTTGAACAGTCTGACTCCACTTTATTAGTCCGTTTCCTTCTCAGTTTGCTTTTTCTTTCTTTCTTTTTTTTTTCTCTCTCCATTCACCCCTCAGGAATCATATTCTCTCTTTAGCCAATCAGATCAGGCCGTCGCTTCAGCAGCTCATTCTGATTGGTTGATTGATTGACTCTCTCTCTTGGTGAAGCCATGAGAAAGTCTGAACTCTGGGAAGCACTACTCTCAGAAATAAAGGTACAAGCTGTCACTGGGGTGGTAACCTTTTCAAAAGGTAAACTTTTGTACATATTATGTTCAAATATGTACACTTTATGTATTAATATGACCCTTTAGGGACTAACATGTACCTTTAGAAAAGGTACCGCCCCAGTGACAGTACGATGTCTGTGTCTGTGACTGTCCAAACCTGTGGAGCGTCTGTTTGAGCACAAATCAGTCCCAGACAGTTCAGCAGGAACGAGGACGTCAGGGTCATTCCCACAGTCCTCCTGTCTGTGCTCTGCTGGATCAGATCTTGTCATGTTCTGAGCTGCTGTGTTCTCGTGTGGTTGGTTAGTGTTGGTGTTGGTAGTTAGGTTAGGTTAGGATAGGATGTGTTAAAGATAGCTCATGTTACCCACCGTATGAGCTTTACATTACTTTCATGTGTTCATCGCTGCATCACTACATCATACATACATTTATACTTTAGAAATAATAAGAATAATTCATTTTGAAACATTTATTCATTCTTTGATTTATGTGATTTATTGAAAAATGTAATTTTGTTTCATTCATTCATTCTATTCTTTCCTTTATTCTGTCATTCATTCTTTTTTCTTTCTGTTTTTCATTCACTCATTCTGTCATTTATTCTGTATTTCATTCACTCAATCTTTCTTTCTTTTTGTTCTTTGTATGATTTTTTGAAACTGTTGACCTGATTTATTGTTTTTTGTTGTTTTTGCTTCTGTTTTAAAGTAATAAAGACCCTCTTTTTTCTTTCTTTCTTTCTTTCTTTCTTTCTTTCTTTCTTTTCCTGATAAATTAGTTAAAAGATATTAAAACTGTTATTTTCTTTTTAGGATTTTTCTTTAGTTTTTTAAAAACATTGTCTTGTTTCAAACATAAACCTCACAATATTTTGTCAGATTTCTGATAAAAAAGGAAATAAAATAAAGATATTATCTAAAGACGTAGAAGAAAATAAATGAATTAAAAGCAGTAAAATAAATTCATTGAAGCTCTTTGAGAACACATTCTAATGTCCTACACTCAAAAACTATTTCAGCTTCTTGTTCTCAAACCAGAAATGTATATGTACTTAAACACTAAGTGGGAAAAATGTACATTTCAGGTTTATCTTGTAAAAAGATAAAATAGTGGTCCTCTAAAGTTCCTCTGAAGGTGGATGTAAATACTGTATAATGCACATGTTAGTATCGTAACCTGTTTCTAGGGTTCTGCTGATGCTTTTACACCTTTTATTTTCTTAAGTCTGATAGATTGTGTGTAAAAAAAACAAAAGAGCTGAGCTGAGACTCTCTAGACACGTTTCTGGTTCCTGACCGAGCAGCTTGTTTTCTGACCACATGCAGCCGGCTCCATTAACACCACACTCACTCCAGCTCCTTTAATGAGCCATCCCGGGCCAACCCTAACAAAACCCGGCCTGACGGGCCTCTGTTTACTCACAGCCACGCTCCTCTCCTGACAGCTGATGTGCTCGGAGATGCGTCTGAACACTGCCCTGGTGTTTAGAGACTCCTGAGAAACAATGCTTTCATGAGCCGTCCGATGAAAACCCAGCGACCGCCGTTCTTCGACAGATCGTCCGATTTAGACAGGTGGGGTAAAAATACAGCCTAATTGTACGTGGTATTTAGGAAACGGTGTAATTTGTGCTTTTGGACGGCACGAGCGATCTGTAATCAGCTGTGTTTTGGCGGCTGGCACGAGCGGCTGTGGTTTCTAGAGCCACTCGCTTTGAGATTTCCTGCTGCGTCTTGATTTTTAGATGATAAATGCATATTTAGGGCCCTCACTCGCACCAAACCACTCCAAGCTCAGACTAGATTTTGTTTTTAGACTCTGGCTTGTGGTTTGGTGCATCCCTAACCTCCTCATCACCGTGAGATGCGACTATCCACTTTTAGTCGTGTTTATGTTTTGGATTTAATTCAAGGTATTATAAACAAGATGCACACTATCAACAAAATTTCTTCTTCTAGAGAAAATAATGTTGATTTTATCATTTATAATATGTTTTCAAAATATTTCTTGTTTGTTTGTTTTTTTTAAATGATGCTATTTTATATATATATAGTATAAAAATTTTATATTTTAATATTCTGTTGCCATAATAATTTTTCAGGTTCATATTACACTTTCTTTATTTATTTAAAATTGTAATGCATTTATATTTATTATATAATTTATTTATTATATAATAATATATATATAATTAGTTATTAAAGGTCAAATTGTATTCACACATTTATTGATTAATTGTTTTTAATAAATATTGAGTAGACATTTATTTATTTTTATTTGATTAATTTAATTTATTTTTCATGTAATTTTTATATGGAGGGCCAAATTACTCAAAATTAAATGTATAAATAAATGCAGAGATGTATAAATACATTAATACTAATTTATTCATTTGTATTTATTGCTTCTCTTCTCTACAGAAAAAAAAAATGAAGATAAAAAAAAGAAAGAAATACTGAAATATTTATACATTTAAGCATTTATTTATGTATTTAATTATTTCATTATGTATTTAACTATTATTTTATATATATATTTTAATATAGTAATTTGGCCCTTCATATATTTATACATTTATTTTTTTTATGTATTTGTTAAATTAATATCAGAATTGATCACGGTTTATCAGAATCACAATGTTTAATTTTATTCATTACGTTTTATTATTTTTCCATCTTAGATGTAATTTAATTCTAAATACACGTTTAATAAACATTTGATTTATTTTTATTTTATTCACTTTATTTATTTTCTTAATATTTTTGTCAAATATCTCAATAACAACGTAACACATTGTTTAATTTTGTACTTTACATTAAAATATAAATAAAAATTTTATTTATTTTTAATTTTATTAATTTTATCAATATATTTGTCGAGACAAACACAACATGGCACAACATTTAAAAATCAATCTTTAATTTGATTAATTTAATAGAATGTAAATTTTAATGTTAGATTTATGTGAGATGTAATTTAATGAAATAATTATTCATGATAATAGGTAATTGTTATTTATTTATTCATGCATTAATCCATTTATTAATACATTTGTCAAATAAAATTCACAATATGTATTTACATTTTAATTAAATTCTTGTATTTTATTGTATTTTTAATTTAAACTAAAAGTGAAAATCATAATTATTTACTTATTTACTATCTAAAAATTAATTCAAATAAGTAAACCTTAAACTATTTATTAATTTAATTTATTCATGAATAAAATCACAATAACAGTAATGCTCATAGAGTGGGTATTATTACGCTCTATATTGCACTTACAGCCATAACAGCAAAGTTATATTAAATCTTTAACTTCATGACTGTGTAAAGCTAATAACATGGTAATTTCCCCTCAAGGATTCCTGCAAGGGCCGAGACGAAACTATCCGTAGAGCATCTGTTTTCACGGCTGTCAGTAGTTCATCCGTCTCTTCAGTCCCGCCGCTAACGGAGCGATTTAGACACTTCACAGCTCGAATAATAAACAGTCGTTTACTGAATGATTCATGAAACACAAGCTTTTAAACACCGGCCGCCTCGTAAGTGCATCACTGTTCGTTTGAGGGATGAATCGAAGCTGTTTTCTGTGGTAATTCATATTAAATATCAGCAGCACAACTCTGAGGGGTCACTCCCAGCATGCTTTGCTGTCTCGTTCTGCGGGTCTTATGCGGTTGATTAGGACTGTCTTCGGGAGACGTGTGTTTTCTTGATGTACGTGTCTGTGTGAGTGTGTTTCAGATTACAGAGCTGAAAATACTCCTCATAGTTTGAGGCGGCTGCGGTCCCTGGCAGCGAGGGCAAACAGGAAAGGGAATATTTTCTGGACGCGAGGGCCAGATTTCTCGATTTCGGCTTCGGCTTCTGCTGCTTTATGTGAAACCGGAGAGGGCAGAAAACGCAGACTGAGCGACTGCAGGGGTTTGTGGGAGACGCTCTCAGACGCGGGGTATATATGAGTCCCGTGGGTTACAAGCAGCTTTTAGCTTCAGCGGGACGATGGAAACCTCCCCAACTCACTGCAGATAATAGTCTTATATACATATACTTCTGCTCACAGAGGCTGCATTTATTTAATCAAATATACAATTTTTTTTTTTTTTACAATTTAAAATACAATCTGCTGCTCAATAAACATTTCTTAATAATTATATAATATTTGATTATATTATATTTTATGGTAATTATTTAAATAAATTAATATAAATATATGTGTGTATAAAAACTTAATTTATTAAAATTATTTTAATATGTAATATTTTATAATTTTATTATTTAACTTTTTATATAATTACGTATGTAAAAAAATATATATACTATATACATAGTGATGGTATGCATAATACAACACCTTTAATTAAAATAATTTAGAAAATAATAAAGAAATAATGAAGAAAATAATAAAGAAATAATTAATACAGTTTGTAATATTTCATAAAATATATATTATTTTGTTTTATAAAATAATAAATACATATTTATTTTTTAAAATTTTATATAATAAAATTGAATTCTGTATAAATTATGTATTAGAAATATTGCGTACAATCTCTGGGTTTTGTATGGATGCGAGACGCGCTCTGTATTTGCTGAGGCTCTTCTGACGAGCAGCTGGTGAAGAGACTCTTGGCGGAGCAACAGTTCCAGTGTTTCTGGCTTTTGAGCGTCTCTCTGAGGAAGTCTGAAACGCTCACAGCTTGACTCGTTCTCACTGAACCTGGCTGTGCAGTTTTCATATGGAGAAAAAAGTATTTACCGTCCGGGGATGTGTTATACAAACATTACGTTCTATAGTATCAACATTTCTGCGTATGATATACAGCGTGTATTGTTTTGCTGCAGGAAAATTTGACCACATTGTGCAAAAATGCGAGGCTGATTTATGTACAGGGGGATGTTTGCTGGTAATGGTTTATCAGCTATTAAATATATCCCATTTACTTGATCTAGGATTATTAGTTTCACTTTAAAGACCGTTTCATGCAGACGTACTATACACCATGTTTGCTTTACTGTATGAATTATTTTTTACTTTTATGCTTTTTTTTTTGTATATAAATGTTTTAGTAATTGTTTTAGTAATTCATGGTTTCATAGTTTATTTTATGTTTATATTTATTTATCTATTTATATTATTTATGTATACATTTGTTTTCTTTACCTATTCATTTATTTTAAAATATAAGCTAAATTGGTATTAAACAAATATTATGTATTTAATTGTATTTTTTGTTCAGTTACACTTATTTCATGTTAATGGTTATTTAGTTTAAATTATTTTTCTTTTACCTTTTTTTAATTTTTAAAAATCTTTTTTTATTTTCCTAGTTTATTTATTTATATAATTATTAATTAATTCATTCAAATAAAAAAAAAAATTATGTATTAAGTTTTGTATTCTTTACCTGTTTTTTTTTTTTTTTTCTTTTAAAATTGTATTAGTTTTTTTTATTTTTTATTTAATACATATTATGATTTATTTTTACTTATTTTTTACATTTAATCATTTTTACTTATTGGTTTAATTCACATTTTTATTTTTTTGTGTTTATAGTTATTTACTGCATATATATGTGTGTATATATGTGTGTGTATATATATATATATATATAATTTATTAATTATATAGTCACTCGCTGTAGAGATGCAGAGCTCATGATTTCCTCTTTAACATCTGTCATTGTTCTTTTACTCCACCGACAGGCCAATAATTATGTGATAAGTGAAGAATGTTTTAACCAGCACTTTCTAACAACTATCTGCCTCAGGCATAGTCACACACACACACACACACATCTAAATGTGTATTTATATATATATATATATGTGTGTGTGTATATATATATATAATTTTTTTTTATGTAATAAAATTGAATTCTGAATAAAAAACATACAATATATATTTAAAATATTATATACTATATATATGTTAAATAGGAAAATATATTTTCATATATAAAATACACTACATGTTATACATGATGTAAAATTTTAAATATACTATTAATAAATTAATAAAGTAAATATATTAATTATATTAATATATTAATAAAGAAGTATACAAAGTATATATTTCATATAAAATATTATATACTAAATGTAATATTAAGTAATATTATGTAATATATATATATATATATATTGTTCATAATGTTTGCTTTTTTTGGGAATGCACAGTAAAATAATTAAAACAATTAGATTTGCACAATAATTTACTTGAGCAGTTCTAAAATCAGAAAGCCTGAATTATGTTTTGGTCCATTAGAAATGTTTTGAAAAGTAAATTTTTTTTTGGACTTAATAGATTAGTTTGGCTCTGTATGTATGTTGGGTATTAGTTTGAGTGGGCCTCCTATTTTTTTCCTGAGAACATGTTCTGCTCAATACTAGCTTCTATATAAACAGTCCTATGGCAGCATCTTAATTCACGCCCATCATTTACAAAACTAAGCACATCTGCTTCATAAATCTGTTGGATTCATTTCAATTTGAGTTCAAATCTCAACATTCCGATTCATTCCACGGAGTTCCACAGTCTTTCCCGCCAAAATCAGTACAGAAGATTCTTCAGAAGCAGCAGGTTGTGTGCGGGACTGAAGTCTGGAGGTCTGTGCTGCGGTGCTGCTAATGAAGAGGCTCGGTGAAGTGTGTGAGGTGTGTGTTTTTGGGCCAGCTGGCAGCAGTGGAGTGTGTTTTTCAGTGCCGAGGTCTCATTAGCAGAGCCGTTGCCCAGAGACGTCCTCTTCTAACTAATTATCCCACATGTGTCCCACACCTGGAGCCAAGATAGAGGCTGTGTGGCGGATCCTCCTCGTCCCGGGACTGTCAATCACCCTGAATCCCTTGGGAACCGGAGGAGAAGAGCAGACCAGATCAAGACCTGCGGTCCGTGTGAACTCCAGCTCCTCCCCAATCTCTCATCTCCTGATCTCAGTGGCCTTGGACAGAAGAACTTGAGCTGAGATTTTTGAGAGGTTTTGAGGGGCGAGGCTTTGGGACACTGTTCGCATTCAGACAGACTTCTGTGATGCATCACCAGAGGAAATGATGTCCTTGTTTTGCTCTGACAGCACATGCTGCTGTACACCCTCACTCCAGTTCCTCTCACAGCCCAGAGACAGGCAGGTTAGGACAGCTGAAGTTTCCAAATTGTCCTTCTCCCAAGCTGTGTATAAGATAGACCAGTGAATGTATTAACTGGTTCTGGCCTTGAATGTGGCCAGAGATGCTGGAATGAAAATAATAATAAGAGATACAAACCATCATCACTGTCTGAATAGTATTCATAAACACTTCAGAGCGCATCAATACAGGACACACAGGGAGGAGAAGAAAGAATTTACTTTTTACTTGTTTTTTTATTTCTTTGTACTTGGTACTTCTTTCTTTCTTTTTACTTATATTTATTTATTCATGGATATATATATATATTACCTTTTTATTATGTATTTATTTATTTTTTTACTGTTACTTCTACTCATTTATTTTGCCCTTTTTAATTTATTTTTTATGTATTCACATTTATTTATATTTATTTATATTCACTTATTTATATTTATTGTTTATTAATTTCTAAATAAATAATATTTATTTATATAAATTTATTTTTAATTATAATTTATGATATTCTTTGTAATTATAATTTATTTATTTATTTAATAATATTTATTTATATTTATTGTTTATTAATTTTGTTACTGTTACTTATGTTTTCTCATTTGACTTTTTTCCTGTTTAATTATGTGTTATCTATATTTATTTATTTATTTTATAAATACTTAAAAAATACTTTTAAAAATACTTTTTACTCGTTTTACTTAATTAATTCTTTTCAGTTGTATTAATTAATTATTTAGTAATTAAATATTTTTAGCATACATTTTTATGCTTATATATTTACTTATAAATAAGTTTATTTAGGAGTATTAATTGTATGTATATACTTAATGTGACTTAATTATTTGCTTATTTCATTTATAAATCTTTACTATCATAAGTATAACTACATTTATAAATAATTTATACATTTTTTTACTTTTACTTTTTCTTTCTTTCTTTCTTTCTTTCTTTCTTTCTTTCTTTCTTTCTTTCTGTTCCTGTGTTTGCGTGTATAGTGTTGTGTGTGTATGTGTAGTGAGATCAGTAGTGTTGCTGAAGGCCTGAATGTTTGGGACGCTGTCCTCTTCTGTGACTCTGTAACCTCGTGTCAGTCGTGTCAGGGCTTTATTTGCTCATACTGATTACTGCTGACTTCGTGTCTCAGGCGTCTCGTCAAAAATCAACAAATGTGTTACGCTCTCTTCTGGAGTGATGAAGTCCTTATGCTGAGCACAAATCTGATTTGGTTTTCAAATCCAATTTTCAGGATTGACTTTTCATTACACAGATGAAATCTGATTCTTTTACACAGCGTTGTCAATATCAGATGTATTTCCAGGAGCCTGTTTCATAAAACAAGTTTACCAAATAAGCCAGGCTTATGTAAGTTAGTTTGACTTTATTTTTTATTCATATTTTTATCTAATTACATTTTATTTGTCTATACTTATTTTTGTGTGTTTATTTGTTTATTTATTGTTTACTTATATATATTGATTTTACAAGTTCTCTTACTTCCAAATCATGGAGAAACAATCTAACAGAACAATCCGGAAATCACATGATATGATGTATGATTTTTTTTTTTATCAATTTATTTGGGAAGTACTGTCAAATAAGTCCCAAAATTAATTTTTTTGATCCCAAAAAAAACAAATCATTTCACAAAAAGTGTTAGGATGCACACACTGCAGGACGGATTCTGGCCCACTCCTCCATACAGATCTTCTCTAGATCTGTCAGGTTTCGGGGAGGTCCAGCTCCCTCCAAAGATTTTCTATTGGATTTAGGTCTGGAGACTGGCTAGGCTACTCCAGAACCTTGATATGCTTCTTACGGAGCCACTCCTTGGTTTCCTGGCTGTGTGCTTTGGGTCATTGTCACGTTGGAAGACCCAGCCACGACCCATCTTTAATGCTCTGACTGAGGGAAGGAGGTTTTTGCCCAATATGTCACAATACGTGGCCCCGTTCATCCTCTCCTTAATACAGTGCAGTCGTCCTGTCCCCTGTGCAGAAAAAAAGGTTTAGGGTAGGGGTGGGGTTCGGTGCTTCAATAAAAGTAAAAAAATATATATAATATATTAATATATGCATGCAAACCATTACATTAAGCCAGACAACTGAGGACCCTTCATGATCGAAAAGTAACTAAAAAAAGCGACAGAAAAGGGTCCTGACCAAGCGTCTAAATGTGACGAGTTGGAGTGAGAGTGTAGTTTTAAAAGAAACTCTGCCCAGCACTGATAGAGGCTCTTTGTTCAAGTCGTCATGAAGCACTACTGCAGATGAAAATAATATTCTCCTCTAGTTGTGGTTCTGGATAGGAAAGTGTCTGCTAATATGACCGATTTTCCGTTGGCGGTGGCGAGGCCATCTGCAGATGAAATTTGATGAGCTGAGATGTGCTCAGACCAGATACAGTGACGATGATGATAATGTTTAGTGTCACATACTGTGGAGGGAGCTCATTTAAATCAACATTATTGCTGACTTTGCGTTTTGTGTTTTGTTTTTTAACATTTGAATGCAGTTCTATATAAAAAAAGATACTTTTTTTATATATTCAATATAGTATTTATATATATATATATTGCATTATTTTTATTTTTTTTTAGATTTTTACTTAAAATAAAATGTAGATGCTTATTTTAAACCAGGATATGCACAATTAATTCATTTATTAAGAAGTGAAATGAAACAACGCAAAAGCATAGTGTTTTTTAGTTGATGCTGGTGATCATATGAAGCTGACCTGTGCTTTAATGCTTTGTTTGTGGTTCTGTGTGTTTAAAGGAGGAGTAGAAGTTGAAGCACAGGGATTGAGTGACATGATCTCTGAGCGTTTGTGTTGAAGTGAGTCTGTGTGTGATTTCTGCAGGTCTGGCACATGTGTGTGAAGCTCTGAGTTTGCACAGTGTGCTTTGAAGACTGAGCACTTTTAATGTGGCTGTGAGGAAATGAAAGCCAGCGACTCGATCTGTGAACGCTGCTCAGGCCAGATTCCCTCCAATTACATCTCCAGATTTCTGCTGTCCAGACACTTCATTTACACCATTAACATATGAGCCAGTTTTTCTCTTCACTTTTCACCATTTGATTTAGTTCAAAAAATATTCTTGCTGTTTTTGTGCACAATTTAAAAAATAAATCTATGTATAAAATAAAAGTTTCATATATAGTAAATGGTTATTAATACACTCTAATATTAAATATTTATTAATAACAATGCAATTTTAATATTGCATAGTTACAGTTTGTTGACTTTTATATTTTAAATATAAATCAGTTCACATATTTCAAAATGATTTAATAAATATGAAATTTTTATTAGAAAACTTCAATATTAAGAATGCTGTCGCTATTAATAATTTTAAATTAGTATTCTGTGGTACAAACATTAAAATTAGTGTATTTAATGTATTTTTAAAATTATTTTTTATTTAATTTATTATTTGTATTAATTGATATTAACTTACAGATCATTATTAATGTTGGTGTTGATATTAATGCTAACATATTTTTTATATTAAAATTATAATATGTAGTGTTTTAGAATATAAATTTAGTATTTATTTATATTTATTGAATGATTTATATTTATAATTGTTTATTTCTACGTCTATTTAATGTAATTGATGTTGTTGATATTCATAATAATACTAACATAATTATTAATATTAAATTAGTATAAAGTGTTTGAGAATTTCATATTTATTTTATGATTTATTTTATGTTTAAATTATTATTGTTCATTAATATTTATTTATATGCAATTAATGTTAAATATATACATTTACCATATGTAATGTACAAAGCACAACACAATACAATACAAAATGTAAACCTTTTCAAGGAGTCGAGACTAAAAGCCTAAAACAAAATAACAGTGTTTGATCAGTTCTCCGTTCATGACTGCATGCATGCTGGGGTGTTATAATGTAGTAACGTGGAAGAGGTTTGTCACACTGTAATCTGAAGTGACCCGGTCTGCTCCATCTGGGCCCCTGCAGCCCGTCTGAGACGTCCCTCGTCCTGAGGTCGACCGCAGTCTGGCAAACACTTCCTCACAGCCTTTCAGGACAATTAGTGTCGTGGCAAAATAATGAGAGGCTTTTCTTCCACTTCTGGGCTCTTTTATTTTACACTGATTCGTTCGGTTTCACACAATTAAACCTTCAAATTTAACAGCTCACTAATGCGTGATTTCTCAGTCAGTGAAGCTTTCCTGACGGTTTGTGTGTTTGTTTTGAAGGATTGATTAAACATTTGTCTCTGTTTATTCATTTTTCTTCTACATTTCTAGTTTTTCCATTACAATCTGATAATAAAAAATGGTATGACAGGGTTCTTTTTTTCTTTTCTTTATAAAATTGCATATTTTTATATTTAATAATTAACAGTAGGTATTATTATATTAAATTGTATTTATCTAAATGATTTTTTGTATATTTAATGCTTAACTACAGACATTTCTTTTGTCTTTGCTTTATGATTAATAATCTTTATTATCTTTTTATTAATTTTATTATGCATTACTTTTTTTATTTAATAATTATATACATTTCCTTTTAATTTATATTTAATAATTATATAAATTTCTTATAAAAAATGTATATAAAAATAAAAATTATAGAAATCTCTTTTTTTATTATTTTCCTTTCAGTTTCTTTTATTATTATAATTATTATGATTGTCATTTGTCTGCAAGACTACACATCTAAAACATTTAATTGAGATTTAATGACCAACAACGTGTAAATTGTTGACAGTCAGTCTCTTGTTTGAATTAGCTGAAGTGAGGAATTCCCCAAATCTTCTCAAGTTGTGATCTGCTGTTTTGGGAAAACTGCTCTTAGCTCTCCGGGATCATCGGTATGCGATGTGCTGTTTAAATCTAGAGTAGTTATCAGTTTGTTTTGTCAGTTTTAGCGTATTCATCCCCCCGAGTGACTATTTGAGAGTTATATGAGAAAGTTGTGTTTTTATTTTCCCTTTTTAAAAGCTGTTTTTAGCCTTTTATATCGCCTTAACAGATGCCATTGAGCAATGTGGCCTCAATGAAAATTAATGCTGTGGCTGCCGGTGGTTTTTCATGACTTGATATGACTTTCAACGACTTGGCGTTCTCGATCGCTAATGCTTTTTGCACCGTGACGTTTTTCCCAGCAATCACAGGACCAGGATTGAGTTTCTTTCCCCCTCCGCTTGCGTCAGGCCCCGCTGCCCCGGACACCCTGACCTCCTCTTGGCAAAGTGCTTGTCCGTCCATCGTGATTCGATGCTTGTTCCGGAAACACGGCTTTTAAATAAAACCAGGACTACCTTTAAAAGGTTGACTCTGAAATCCTCAGGTTACCTGTTCTGTTTAAGGGTAGCACTTGTGACGTGTTAGCTCTGTGTGTGTGTGTGTGTGTGTGTGTATCTTAGCACACAACCTGTGATAGACTATTTCTGAAATTGCTGCATCAGCTTACGGGCGAATGGCACACGTCTGTCCTAACGGAGTACCACTTTCCCACCGGTGTTGGTTATCAGAGAAGTGTCATGAATGCTAATCGGTATCTTCCTCTTTATAGGTAGTTTAAAACAAGCTGACGGTATGTTTTCACATTATGTGTAACTGTATTGGTTGTGGGCCGTGCTGCTGGATGATGAGGTATAGAGATCTTCAGGAAGAGAGCGAGGCTGCAGGAGTTGTTTGGACATCGAGTGCCAGGCGCTGTAAGTCAACACCGGTGAGAAAGCATCTCAGAGAGTGAACGTCTGTTCAACCTCCGTCTTTCTCTCTGTATTTTTAGCCTCCCTCGCAGGAGACATGGAGCTAGTTAAACGGCAAACCTTCTGCCTGCTGATCTCACGTCTGACCCTATGGCCAATAGATAAGGGGTAGGTAGGAAGATAAATAGATATGCTGATAGGCAGATACGCAGGTTTATGGGAAGGTAGATAAATGGTTAGGTATGCCCATTTATTAGTAATGGATGTAGAAGTAGAAATGTGCAATAGGTAGATGGATATATGGGTTAACAAGTCAATAGGATGGATGGATGGATGGGGTGATGCGTAGATAGATGGGTTGATGGGTAAAAAAAGACAAATTGGTGGGTAGGTGGATGGATGAATGGATGGGGTGATAGGTTAATAAGTAGATAGATGGGTTGATGGGTAAAAAAAGACAAATTGGTGGGTAGGTGGATGGATGGATGGATGGGGTGATGGGTTAATGCGTAGATAGATGGGTTGATGGGTAAAAAAGACAAATTGGTGGGTATGTGGAAGAATGGATGGGGTGATGGGTTAATGTGTAGATAGATGGGTTGATGGGTAAAAAAAAGACAAATTGGTGGGTAGGTGGATGGATGGATGGATGGGGTGATGGGTTAATGTGTAGATAGATGGGTTGATGGGTAAAAAAGACAAATTGGTGGGTATGTGGAAGAATGGATGGGGTGATGGGTTAATGCGTAGATAGATGGGTTGATGGGTAAAAAAGACAAATTGGTGGGTAGGTGGATGAATGGATGTATGGATGGATGGGGTGATGGGTTGATGCGTAGATAGATGGGTTGATGGGTAAAAAAAAGATAAATTGGTGGGTAGGTGGATGGATGGATAGATAGATACATAGATAGACTGGTTGATAGATAGATGGATGAATGGATCAATGGATGGATAGATTGGTTGATGGGTTACACTTTAAAATGCTGGGTTAAAGATAAAATATGAACAAACCCAGGTTAGGTTACACATTTAACCCAGCCTTTGGTTGAAAACAACTCAATCGTTGGGTTTGTCTATATTTAACCCAGCATTTTTCTAGTGTAGATAAATAGGTTGATGTGTAGGTAGGTAGTTAGATAGACATGTGGGTGGATATATGCATATATATATATATATATATATATAATATATGAGATATATATGAGTAGATTGATGGGTAGATAGGAAGGGGTAGATAGATATATGGGTATATAGAATCCTTGGAAGATTGGATTGGTAGATATATGGATAGATACTGGTAGGTAGTTATCTATCTACCTATTTAGTTGGTAGCTTGATGATAGATAGTTGTATATATAAATACGTTGATAGGTAGGTAAATAGTTTGGTAGGTATGTTGATAGTTTGCTGGATAGAGGGATAGTTTGGGAGATATAGAAATCCATAGGTAGGTAGATGGGTAGACAGATTGAGTAGATTACAGTGGGTTGGTAGATAGTTGGGTAGGTCAGTAGTTCTGAAAAAACTAATGTGTAAATCATAGCTCTGGTTAGGCCTTCTGTTACTGATTTGATTCCCATCACTCTCTGTCTGCACCTCTTAGTCAAACGTTTTTCAGTTTCCTATTCTGTCTTTCCTTAAGCGCTCATTTGATCGGTTTTTCCCTCTCTTTTTTAGATTTTTTCCATCTGCCAGATTAAGCCCGATGCCAATATTTGTCTTTCTTTCCGACGGCAGGCAGTGACGTCTGTGTGGTGAGCGGTTATACGCCGATCAATCTCAAAGGAAGAGTTTAGAAATTGAGCCCTGTGTCAGTCAAAGAGCGCAGACCTTTAATCCACACAAGATGCCTTTTCAAAATAGTCCTGAAGCGGCTCCTGCTGTAGGTGTGTCTGCAGCAACACATGTGCACAGCCATTACTTCTCTACAATTATTAGTCGTTTCCAACTAAGATCAGCAGTGTAGAGGAGAATGCTATTTATTTATGGACTGCTTCTTCAGCTGTTTTGATCATGTGGACGTTCAGAGATTAAACACTTCCTGTGCTATAAAAAAAGATTTTTATGAGTTGTAAGTAAAATTATTAACTTTTTCTACTTTTTCTACGAAATGAATGTTTAATTCAATGTGTTCAACAACAACAACAACCAATAACACAGTGGGGCTGTTTACACCTGGTTACTTCATGATCGGATAGCTATGCCGTCCATTAATAAATGCCCTCCAAAACGCAGTAACTTTGGAAAATCTTTATTTTGAGTGTAATGATTTGTGTAAATCATTTTGAATAGCTTTATGTTTGTTTTCCCTCTTAGTTTAGGTCATGGTTTTGAAAATGCCATTACTTTTTATGATTTTAATATTTTAACATTGAAGTCTGGAACATGGATAAACCTAAACATAAAAGGCATTTGAATAAAGGCTGAAGTCATGGTAGAAAGCTTCCAAAACCGTTTTAATATGACCTTTATTTAACAATCTGTTGTTTATAATAAACATCATAAAAGTGCCTGTAGTTGAAGAAACACCAATAATGAAAATGCAAACTCATGGGAAATTCAGTCATCCAAGAGCAGCAGGGTGGGAAACTTTTTATTTATTTATTTATTTATTTTACTTGGTAAATTTTTATCTTTGAGTGTTTTTTACTAGACATTTCTTCCCTAATAATTTTAATATAGAAAACAGCTCTCCGTTTATATGAATGTACACAAAAGCGCTGATGTTTATCGTGATGCTTTCGTGACAGATAAGTTGATGGGAAGTGCATTTGTTCCTTCGCTGAAATATTCCTGGCTGCTGCGGTTTATGAAAATATATGCTAGTGATACATCTGCACCATTGCCCACACGGAGTGTATATGAAAATACGAGTTTCTGATTTCTGCAGAATTCATTTTGCTCACTGACATAAATCAACAAAATATTTTCATAATGTGCCTCTTCATCTCCACGAGATCCAATTTAGTGTTTAAATGGACTCGTTTGGCCGCTCCATCTGTCTAGCTGTCTGGTGGGTTTGGCGTCCCGGGACTCTCTGTTGATCTCTCTGGGATGATGGTTATCCCAAAGTCTTTCCTTTTGGGTTTCTCTTTTCCACTGTACCATCTTTATTTTCCGTCTCTCGTACTGTACGTTTATTCTTTCAGCCTAATTGTAGGTTGATTCATATTATAATCAGTGTCAGTCCTTCTTTCCTGATCAGAATCATTCAGTTAAATCATGTTATATTCCTAAAGTACTCTGGAGAAAGTATCAATGCTTTATACTGCTATAAGTAAAAGCTAAAGAAATGGCTTCTGGTAACATTTCGATGTGCTTTTTTTGCCATATGAACAACTTTACTTATTTAAGTGCGCACAACGCAGTTCAAAGTCAGTGCTTTCTGATTTTGAATTTCATATGAGTACCTTAATAGCTTCATGTTCAGTCATGCATTTTGCTCTTAGTTAAATACAATGAGAGACCTACAAAAATGGCTATAAATATAAACAAACAATAATGTATTTATTTAGTGCTAATCTACTGCTAGATTTATTTATTTTTTTGTTATTCAGAAGTATTTTTTCTTGTTTTAAATGAAATATAAATGAATATTTATTCATTTATTTATTTAAATATTAAATAACAATGGATTATGTATTGTTGTAAAATAAAATAAATCAATACATTTTTTATTTATTAACTAACTTTTGTTTTATTTTTATTTTTACTATAATCAGACGGAAGAGCAGTTGTGTTGTAATAATATATATAAAAATATATATATTAACATTTACTCATTTGATATAATTTTACATTCTGTTAAATTATTTATTTCGACTTCAATAAATATATTATTCATTAATTAAGAATTATTTATGTCTGTATTATAAAATATAAATAAATATTTATTTCTTATTGTGCTGACAATTCGCAATTAATTGCATCCAAAATAAAATAATGTTTACAAAAAATATGCATGTGTATTGTATATCACATAGTATATTCAAAATATTTGCATTTATTGATTTCTTTTTCTTGTATTTTATATACATCCTTATATACATAATAAATATACACAGTCCACACTAATATGATGTAATTATGAATGTGATTAATTTATTATAAAATATCTAAAAACAAACAAGTAACTAAGTAATGTAATTATTTGTTCCATTAATATTTATTATTTGTAATTACTTTCTATATTGTCTAAGGGAAGCGTGTGTTTCGTGTGCTTACTAAACAAATAGGTCAAGCGTTTCTGCCACAGGCGCTGGAGCTCAGAGAAAGCCGTCTCTGTTCCAGCTCAGATCCTGCTGTGAGTGTATGTACGTGTCCCACCATACACTGTACAGAGATGTTTGCCATAGTTTCTGATGCTCCTGGAAAGACTTGTAGTCCGTTACGCTTCCTGAGTTTTCCATCTGTGCCGTCTTTCCCGACAGTGTAGTTCTGGTTGGGGAAAAATAGCAGCGGACAGCAGGAAGATGGTTTTAATCATCAGGCGATGTAGCAGTAGACTGTACAGGAAATGGAGGAATTAAATGGATGGTTTGCATTTTGTCCGTTGCCCTCGAATTGGGTTTTCTTCATTCCGTTCGTGTTACGCCAGCTGAGCGTTTACAGAGGGAAGGGGTCGCCATTACTGCAAATAGAGCCGGAGAGCAGCTTTGTCCTAATTATACAACAAACGCTGAAGGAAACATCAAGGACGTCTGATTAGAAGAACGAGAGAGAGGCCGATGGTTGCAGCGGAGTAAGGCGCAGGTTGAAAGGGAAGGACAGGCCTGCAAGTGACGTACACCAGACACACCGTCCAAATCACTCCGAGACAGGAAACTGAGTGTCTTTAATCAGGTGAATAAATCCTGCTCTGCTCATTAACCCTGTCTTCACACACGCTCATGTTACAGTCCCAGCAATAATCACATTTTCTGGGGAACGCAAGCGGAGATGGCAAAATATGTCTGTGCAATAAAAGTGAATAAGGATGGAGCACACAAAAACAAGACTTGTCTGCTGTCTGTATGTACTCCATAACATAGCTATTAATTCATGTTTTTGTCATTTTTCCTTTAAAAATGTCTAAAGTCCGTAAAACAAGATACAGTAGATATTTGTCTTACTGTTTTTTTTATTTTTTTAGTTTATACTTAAAACAAGTAAAAAAAAGGCAAACTCATTTATTTTGATAGTTAAACAACCTCAGAAGTCTTCTCAAGTTTCAAAAGTTTATTTTTACTGTCTTTATTTTTTTAAGGTGTTTTCTGCTCACCAAAAATACAGTAAAAACAGAAGTATTGTAAAATATAGTTATCATTTAAAATTATTGTTTTCAATTTTAGTATATTTTAAAATTCCTGTGATGCTAAAATATTTTTAGCCTAATTGCGTAAATGTTTAGTGTCACATGATCCTTCAAATATGATGTGTAATTAATATTAGTTATATTAATATGCTGATTTGCTGCTTAAGAAATAATTTTTTTATGCTTTTTAATGTTGATAAAAAAAAAAGTTGTGCTGCTTAAATTTTTATTTACTTTTTTGAATGAGAAGTTCAAACAAATAGCATTTATAATAAATAGAATTGTTGTTGGAGCATTATAAAAAATATTTTCTGTCACTTTTGTCTGATTCATCTTTTCCAAAAAAAACAAAACAAATAAATAAATAAAATAATACAATAAAATAAAAATTAAATAAATTAAATAAAAATGTTTAGTAATATTTTAATAATTTATATATATATATATATATATATTTTTTTTTTTTTTTTTTATGTATCCATTCATTTATTTGTGATAGCTATGTGAAGAACTGAACAGAAATGTAAGTTTTGTCACTTCAGAAATCTTACATTATATGGATAAACTGGTTTGTGATCAGTTAAGTATTACATTTCAATGAGGGGTTAGGGAAAAGCATGCATTGAGAAATCGCAATAGATCCAGAAACGTGTATAAAGTGAAGGATTGGTTTTGTTTTCATCTCGACTTCAGGGTTCAAAAACACAGGCTATTTAGCAGCAGAAATAGCTGTACTACTGTTACATGTCAAACAGCCCCATTACGCTGGCATTCAGCAGCCTTTTATTTCAGCAGACCGGCAAAAAGGAGCTGTTTGGAAAGCTCATGCTGAATCACTTTGACGGAGGTCAGCAGAAGCAGCAGCATCAATGACAGATGCGATGCACCACTGGAAAAGCAATGAGAGGAGCGAGATGGTTACACAGTGGGGAAAATATGAAGTCGCACTAAATTTCTGAGGCCTGCTGATCGCTCTGCCACAAGCGTATGAAGTGCAGGAGAAGAGGAGAAGCCCAAATTGCTCCCACATGTGCTGGAGGACACCTGATAGTCCTCTCGCTGGGCGGATCGACATTCTCTGTCAGTGACACAGCTGCGCTCTCCGTCTGTTTAACCTCGCAGAGCAAAAAAAACCCTTCAGCGGGCCTTCAGGTTGTTTTGGTTGGGAGCGCAGCTCTACATAAATCCCCGCTCGGCCAGGAGCTGACTTTGAGCTTCGGCGTTCTCCCGGTGGTCAGGTGTTCATAGCTGTTATTTTTATCATCTCGGGTTCTCCTGTGTGTTTTCTCTAACGCTCTCTGAAGGGTTTTATTTGATCTCGGCTCGTTTAGCGCGAGCTGAATTCTGGATGCTGCGCTTTGTTCCTCGGCTAAAGAAAACACGTTGCTCTCGGGCCGTTTCGTTCACGTGTGAGTGTGTTTCCGAAGGGCCTCGCTATTGAAGATGAATCTCAGCAACGCTTTGGATGTGTCAGAGTAGTTTGTAATGGAGTCGTTTTTATAATTGTCACTGTTTATGCAAGCCCGTTTCCGCCACGGAATAAAAAGATCAAAAATTGGTCATTGTGACTTTTTTTTCGTACAATTCTGACTTCTTTTCACGCAATTGGGAGATACAAAGTCAGAATTGAGAGATATGACTTTATATCTCGCAATTGTTTGTGAAAAAACTGGCTTCCATTCTCTGCTGCTCTCTAGATGTGCGATTATTTAGGCTGTTGTCTACGACATTGTTACGGCATTACGACATTTTTTCAATGTTAAAAAAAAATTAAAAAACGCAGTCGTGCTGCTTCAAATGTTTGTGATTTATCCTATCTTATCGAATCGAACTTAATAGAAATGTAAGTCGATTTCCTTTTGTTTTAACGATGCGCAAGCTGAACTAGTATGTGGTGTCTAAAAGCATTCACCGTGTGATGAGACCTGTAATAATGCAGTTAAAATGCAACTATAAATTAAGTTATGAAAGCAAAACAAAAGTATTATTTATTATTATAAAATGGATATTTCCATTTCTTTGATTCTGATTGGTTGAGCCACGTTTGAAGCTGTTGTAAATTGCCAAAGTCACTTTAAGACATGTCACGTCACTCTTTGAAACGCCTTGCGGGCATCCATGTGCTATCTATCTCTTTAAATGGGGAAACATCAAATTCTTCAAAACTGTTCACTAAGCGTACGATTAAATTTCATATTCAAAATCACCAACGAAATCTGACAGCAACTGTGTAATAAATGTTGTTTCAGCGTTATAAAAAGCTTATTTATCAGGCGAGATCAGTCAGTGCGCATGCTTCGTCCTCGGCACACGTCTCAGAATGCTGACTGTTTCTATAGCAACCGGAACTTCTAACGGCAGCAAGATTAGATCAGCGATTGGCTATTTTATTTAGAAGGCGGGGCTTCTTATGATTGATCGACCGTATTAAGCGCTGCATTTTTCCCGATTCAAAACTACATGAGCGACACGTCTTGGGTATTCGGCTCTGGATTTCTCTTTGTTGACTTTGCGTGTTGCTTGGTAACCACTCTGTTGCAGCCATAGCTGTATATTCCTGTAGATTCCTCATTAGCGACCGTTTCTTTTGGCTGCTATGCATACGTCATTTTTTAATTTGTTGTTGGCTATAGAATTGTAGTATAGTATTGATCACCCCAGTGAAGTTCACTTTTGTATTGTCTTTATTGTTTAGTATGTGATACATAAACTTGTTATACTTTGTGAAAAAGCATACTTTTTATACTAGTTTACTTATTCACTTTGAAAATGACCAAGTGCTACACAACTACTCAATCCCAAACGACATTCTTGAAATGAGCTGACAGTCCGTGGTAAGCTTCATAAGAGCATAGAGGCGACTGTAGATTTAGGCTTTAGGCTTTTTCACTTTTTAGCGTACCTTCCAGTGAGCTTTGACGAATATGAGGTGCAAAAGCTGATATATGCACTTCTCTTTGGTAAGAAGTCCTGAACTTAAACAGAAATATGAGTGAAATCCTAGTATGAATTACTGCAGGTACAGTTTGGTGATTGATTAATTCCTGTGACGTTATTGACGGCAGTCTGTAAAGCACATGTGAAGGAGCTAATAGTTTACCCCCCCCCACACACACACACACTCTCTTGAAGTCCAGATGTCTCCAGCTGAGGTGTCTTACGGCACAGGCCTCACACCCTCACGTCAACCACTGTTTATTTGCTACGTAAAGCCAAACGGGATGATAAATGGCTCTTTCTCTTCCTGAGCACAGCTGCAGAAACACTCGCCATGACATCATCCTCCAACGTCTTCGTCTGCTAAACATCTTATGGGTGTATTTATGCTTATATTCTTAGCAGGTACATTATTATGCATCTTACAGGGAAGTGCTGTGTATGAGCATCTCTGAACTAATGCAGCAGGCTGGCATCAATTATTCACTTTGTACCACAAGATGAACACATGTGCATGTGGTAACAAAGATATTTTCCAGGTTTTTGTCTCCAAGAATGGATGCTTAATCATAAGGAAGTACTTTAAAGCAGCATAAGCTGGCATTAATACAATGGGGGAAAAAATCACTTGATAAATGAAAACATGAAGCAGCTTGAGAAGCAATACTGCATAAGACTGCTTTTGACAGACTGTGTTTTGAATACTTTAAAGTGTATTGTTAGTAGTATTGTTAGTATTCAAGAAATTAAAGAACTTTAAGTGTCTGAATGGAAAACGTGTGAAGTTGCCCAACAACAAAAAAAAGTTACTTGAAATAAAATAATCTTTAACAAAAAAATACTTTACCTTCTAAAATAACTAAAACTAAAAATTAATTATTAGAAATTGCAAAAGTTTTAAAATGAAAAAGTTTTTATTTATTTCTGATTTTGTTCACCTTGTTGTACTAAAATAAATAAAACAAAAAATGAATTATTAGAAATTATTAATAAAAGTTTTAAAAGACTTAAACTACTGTAATATAAATTTAATTGAAACAAAATTAAAACAATTACTACATTTAAAATGGAAAAATATAAAGATATTTTTGATATTAAAAATAAAATATTAAATAATATTTTAAATAATAATAGAAGCAAAACACCCCCACACCTTCACACCTCCTCCTCCATGCGTCACAGTAGGAACCAGGCACGTGGAATCCATCCGTTCACCTTTTCTGCGTCTCACAAAGACACGCCGGTTGGAACCAAAGATCTCAAATCTGGACTCATCAGACCAAAGCACAGATGTCCACTCCACATGTGTTCATTCATAGTTTTGATGACTTCAGTGAGAATTTACCAATGTAAATGATCATGAAAATAAAGAAAACGTATTGAATGAGAAGGTGTGTCCAAACTTTTGGCCTGTCCTGTGTATGTGTATATATATATATATATATATATATACACTATATTACCAAAAGTTTTCGCTCACCCATTCAAATGATCAGAATCAGGTG
>JAUMHR010000045.1:2023354-2047918 GCA_032361145.1 Enteromius fasciolatus
GTCTGGATTACTGGTTTCAGGTGATCCAGTCTCACCAGTCTCACTGGATTACCCGAGTCTGGATTACTGGTTTCAGGAGATCCAGTCTCACCAGTCTCACTGGATTACCCGAGTCTTGATTACTGGTTTCTGGAGATCCAGTCTCACCAGTCTCATCACTGGATTACCCGAGTCTAGATTACTGGTTTCAGGAGATCCGATTTCAGTGCAGGCTGCATTCACACTGCAGGCCAATGTGGCCCAAATGCATAGAGTTTTTGCCCATCACTTTTCTTTCCCAAAAATGTGGAGCATGCTTGTAAAATCATTGTTAATTTAGAAGCTGGAAACCTTCTAAGTGGACGTCCCTCCAGAAACATCTCCGGGATCCAGCGCCTCTGAGGTTTGAACATTAGTATCCCAGCTTGTTTTCTTCTCATGCCTTTATTCCTCTCATTGTTCAGCTAAATCCCCCTCCATCCTTCTCTTTCACATTTGCGGTTCATAATATTCACCGGCCTCATGCGGAGCTCAGTGTTCACTGCATTCTTCTGTCATTCTTCTTTCATTTTCTCTATTTTTCTTCATCATTCCAGTCTTCCCAATCCCCATCTTCTCTATCTGCGATGCTAGCGTCAGCATTCCTGTGGTCCGTGGCCCCGGGGCTGCATTTAAACCCTGCGAGAGGACAATCTGCACAACTCAAGCGCCTTTCAGTGTCTGTGCTGGGTGTATACCGTAAATGGGGGAAATGTCTTTATTTGTGAGATGTCTTTATTCTGATATCTTCAGAAGAGCTTGAACTGCTGATGAACTGACCTATGGTTTTGCTGCAGGAAATCTGATAAGAGCAAAAACTCCTCCCTGACTCTCTCTGACTCTCCTCCAGCGTAACCGTGAGTCGTGTGATGTGGTGGGATGTTGACCGCTACTGTATAATACACATCAGGCAACAGGCTCGGGTCACAAAGGACAGAATATATATAGTGATAGGTTGTTGCTTTCCCTTTCTTCGAGGCCAAACTCCAAGCCTGTTAGCAGTCAATGTGTTTTTTTCATAAATGTTATAAACTTGAGCTATTTTGCATTAAACTAGTGGTACTCTGCATAAAGCTTGATTCTGTATTTATGAAGCTGGTTTAAGCAGTTATTAGCCAGTATTGTTTGTGATCACATATACTGTACTGTATGTTTTAGTATGCATTTTGTTATCAGTCTTTGATTAACTGACAAATTTTTCTTTACTTGAAACTGAAAAGCTAAATTAAAATGTAAATATTAGAACAGGTTTAAAATGTATGTAAGAAACAATTTAGTTTTCTCCAAAAATAGATTTAATTTTACCCCATTTCTAAATGATTGGTAAACGACTCGTGTGAAACAGTTCAAAGACTCAGTCTGTCTAAACTCCTCCTTTCCGTGAGCCCTCACTGCTGTGATTGGTCAGATGATTGGTCTACCGCTACAGCGTGTGTCGAAAAACAAATTTATTTATGGCCCATTGTCATAACTGAATGACAGCGCAGGATACAGTGTCTTCTTGACATGATGTAATCCACGTGGAAATTGTACTGTTTGTGGGCGGGCAAGTTGTTCGCGTGGGCGGATAATATGCAAATATGTTACTTTAGTGATGTGTGGCAGAAAAAAGATTTGAATTGCTGACGACTCGTTTAGGCGAATGTGAGGCAACTCTTTTTTTGATAGACAATAACTTATTTATCGTGCACTTTAAAATAAAACGTTTAATTTGAAGTACTGAAATAATACAACTAAAGCTGAAATAAAATAAAGCTAGATATAAATATTCCCAAAAGTTTGAAGAACCAAAATAAAAAAATAAGCAAATAACCGGAAATAACAAAAAGTTGAATTTGAAGTATCAAAATTAATAAAAGTGGAAAAAAAATAAAAAAATAAATATATATATGTCATTGAAAAAAATACAGTACATTACAAATCTGTAAATAAGTAATGTGCACAATATATTGCATTTAAATAGTTTTTTTTGGTTAATTTTACATTTTTTCTTGCCTGTTTTACATTTTACTATAGCATCCTAAAGCGGTTAGAGGGTTAGCAGGTTAGACCTTTGCTTTGCTAGACTTAATTTTCATAATTCAGTTTTTTTTTTTTTTATTTAAAGCAAATTTGATCTGTCCTAATGCACGTAATAATGTCATCATGTCTGCATTCTTAATGTGATATATGCAGTATTTTTGTGGTTACTGAACAAATTATATTTATGGGATATATATTGCAAGAATTTCAATATCACTGCATCCCCAGACTGTAAATCTATCCCTCACAGCCTCTATATCATGAAATATGCCATCTACCTGACTGAGGTTCGTGCTCGTGTTTGTACCTGTAGGTTTGCTGTAACAGTAGAGCATCTATAGCAAGAATGAGGCAAAAAAACAGGGAAAAAAATGTGTGGGGGGACCTTTTTTTATAAGACACACGACCCTGTGTTAGGGCCTGGCATCATCACTCTAGAACTGAGCTCGGAAACGAAACCTCTGCAGCTTGACTTAAAAAAAGAAAAACAGGAGCAGAACAATATTTGCTCAGCAGTAATTTTCTGTGGAATTTTTGGAAGATAATTTGAAAAAGTCAACTCGGGTGTCTACAATAGGCCCTTTGAGCCGCTCAGTTTGAGTCTGGCTTTGGAGCGCTGCCAGAGGACCAGCTCTCTTAAAATCACAGAATAAAGGAGGCCTTTTATTGAAAAGCTGGAAAGCAGACACACACACACACATACATTCAGCTTCCCACCGCCGTTCAAACACACACACTGACTTGATGTGTGCTTGTACGCTTTCTTGCCTCCATCTGATGGCTTGGCTGTTGTTCTCTCGCTGTGTGAGAGTTTTTGTTGTTTTTACTTGCTTGACATGATTGCGCTCATTACAAATGGAAATGCTGTTAGAGCTGGACAGTTTTATGTGTTTGTGTTGTTAAATGGGTTTAATATGCAACAGATTGCAGCTGGATGCTTGCAGATAAGCAGACTTTGTGTGAGCTTTTGTTGCAAACCCGTCCAAATGTACCTGTAAAACAGGTGGGTGGTCAACCTAAGGATGTGCGTATTAGCAAACAATACTCATTAGCTTCAGTCCAGTGACGTAAATGGAGCCGGACAGCGCCTATTTGATTTGGCGATCAGTTGTTTTTTAAAAAAATTCTCCATGAAAGGAAAATCTATTACCTTTCCCTGGCACTCAAACTCTAAAATTCCTCATAAAAGTTTGCATTGGGTGGCACGCTTGCAGATGGTGTTGAGGATGCTAGCATCTCTTTCTGTGCGTAAACTCCTCTGGAGTGAAGGAAAACACAATTTTTTGTCTATTAAATCTTCTATTAAATCTTATTACCAAAAACACGTCAGTGAATCTAATTGACCCAGCTAGCTTGAGAGAGAAACAGAACACAAAACTGTAGTTTAATTATTTTTATTTTATTTTATTTGCCGCTTTTTGAAAATACATATCATACATATACACACATTTCCATATAGACAAAAAAAAGTATAAAAAAGAGCTTCCCAAATTAAACAGGGAAAATTAGAGGCAGATCTTATCAAAAATATTCACAAATATTTTCAATACTTCATACTGCTGAGATATTACTGCTTTTTTTTCCAGTTTGGATAGTCCAACAACAACAACAACAACAAAAATATTTTCGATTGCGAGTCCTCCTCCTTTTAAGCAGAAGGTTTCATATGCACTAAAACAATTTCCTTTTTCCTTTTTTTATGAAAACATCATTTGACAGGTTATAGAACAAGTGCTAAAATAGTAACACATTTCCTCACAGAGGTAAATCAGCACAGGATCCCACTGTCTCATCTGAGTTTGGCAGTTTTTGGTAAACTTAAAGATTCTTTTTTTTCATCAATGACTGCCTGAATTGTTTTTAGGTTGTTTTTTGCTCTTTTATTATATCTTGCACTTAAATTGTACACACTAGATCGTCAGGAGCTGGAGTGTGTGTTTTTACACTTGTATAAATATGGTAGACTGCTAATATTAAAAGCTATCCAAACGCTTTAATGTCTATGTAAGGCAAAATGGTGTCGACTGCATATGACTGGAATATTTCTGCCAGGTAACTAGTGCAAAGGCTGATTTTGCAGACTGGTCTAGAAAACGACCCCTTTCTATGTATATAAATAAATAATTTAAAAGGTCCCACCAGTTTGTGGCTTTCAATTCTATATTTCGAGCCTAATTTGTGTTTACAACAGAGCATAATGTATATTAATCTGCTTTTGAATCAGCCATGTTCCTGTTTAGTAGTTTAGTCTGAGGGTGAAGGGGGATAGGGGCTAAAACACAGAGAAGGGATTTAGTTTCAAGTCTGGATATTCTTTCAACTGCTTAGACTGTCTGACATTTCCATACTAAAGCCTTTGATTCACTTAGTGGTACAAGTAAATTTTAATCTTCAACGTTTTTAATCTGGTGTTTTGTCTGCTTTTTAAGTCACAAGATATGGGGGAAGAGCAGCCGCATGGTAACGGTCACAAATTTGTACAAAAACATTTACAAAAAAAGGTACAAAAATAAAAACGAAGAAACAATGCGTATCAATTAGACAAAGCATCGTAACAGTCAACCTCATTGCTTAAGTCCAAATCTTCAATTACCCACTCACATGTAGAGCTTATGGTTCACAGTTAGTGCTGCTCCTAAGAGTTGCACACAGGTGCTACACATCAAAATTTCACCTACAGTTTTTTCAGTCAGCCATATGCCCTTTGTACAATTGGCAGCCGTTTTAAAATTCACCAAAATCTTTGGTTGAAAGTTTGGCATGTAAAGGATGTCATTTTGACAGAAATGCCCTTACAGGACTGCACCAGGATTCACTTAAATGCCACCATGTCTTTACAAAGAACCTGGTAGCTGATCATGGTGGTACCTTTTCAGGCCGTATTGTTCATGCTTTAGCATGCAAGTAAGTCAGTATGGGGGTTGCAAACTGTTCTTGTTGTTGTTCGCAGTACAGTGATCCTGCAGGAGGAGCACATCGCAGCCATAGCCACCATTCTGCGTTGTTGACGGACAGGAGATAATCTCTTGCTTTTGGGGTAGCACCCCATTTTCCAGACCATCCAGCTCCAGCTGTGACGGATCACATTCCAAGTCCAGGTGTCCCTTTGATTTCTTTTTGTGCATGTAGCAAGCTACCCCAACAGCCACGGCTACTAGCACTAGCAGAAGAAGGATGGCCACTGCAGGGACAAGCATTGTAGTTAGCTTGGGGTCCTCCAGTCGTGCTCCAGTGGGAGTTAGCTGCTGGCTGAATGTCTGGGTTTCTATGCATACTCTGTCCACATCCCCAGGCTCACCCAAGGGACTGGCACATACAGAATACGTAGAGTTTGGCTGAAGTCCACGGATTGTGTATTCCGGGTAACTGGGTGGAATGTTGAGGTTCTTGGCACGTTTATCCAGACCAGAAAGGTTCTTGTAAGTTAACTTTACACCACGGATGTGGGGCCGCATATCCATGTACCGGTGAAGGTCTAAGAGTATCGAGGAGCTAGTTACCAATGTTGCTGTTATTTCAAGTTCTGGTACTGTAGGGTCCTCTGTATTGTCCTCATGGGGCAATGGATTTTTCTCTTTTTCACAATATGTCCCCCATGTTCCTGGTAGACAACTGCACTCCAAACGTCCTTTGTTGTCCAGCCAACATGTTCCTCCATTTAGGCAGATATTGGGCGGGCAGAAGGTTGATCTGAGGTCTGGGTCGATAGTAGAACTTGGGGTGGGAAGTGGAGGGTTATTGCCGGTTTCGGTAGAGGGGTTATCACTAGGTTTGGCAGGGAGGACTGCTTGAGTGGTACTTGGTAAATTGGTGACTGGGGCAGGAGGTACTGCTGTGGTCTTTACTGTCCGAGTTGTGACAGTTGTGGTAATCGGACATCCAAACTCTCGGTGCACAAGCCTCTCCAGCACCTTCCCAGAATTTAAAAGAGGAAAGTGGCAGCGTGTCTCTTCCGTCCTACTCAATTGAATTTGCTTGGTTCGCAGCCAACTGGGAAACCAAGCCATATTGCAAAGGCAGTTGAAAGGGTTTTCTGCCACGGTCAGTCTTTGTAGGTGAGGAAAGAGCTGGGTTAAGGTCTCCGGCAACCCTTGCAAGCTTAGATTGCTGATATCCAGCTCCTGAAGCTCTGAGAGTTTCTCAAAGTCCTCCCATTTTACAGGTCCCATGGGATTCCCAGCTAAACTCAGAGAAAGCAAGCCCCTTGCTTCCTGCAGTACCCCTGGAAAACTTGTTAACTGGTTGTTGGAGATGTCGAGCTCGTGGAGGTTCTTGAAGCTTCCCAAGAGCTCCTTATGCAGACTTTTAAGCCCAAGCCCACCCAGTTTCAGTGACTCCAGCTTGGGTGTCTGGAGGTCATTTGGTCCCGGCGAAGGGATGCTGTTGAACCGTAAGTCTAACAGAAGCAGATGAGGCATATTCAGGGCAGGCATTATTGTCAGTTTGTTACCTTGCAGCTTGAGCTCCAGCAGCTGCTGTAGGCCATCGAAAGCAGCAGGATGGATGCTCTCTATGAGGTTGCTGTAGAGATATAACCTCTCCAGATGCTCCAGTCCAGCAAAGCTGTCCTTGGATATGTAGACAATCTGGTTTGCAGACAGGTCCAGGTTGTGGAGAGAGGACAGGGGTTCAAACACATGGTCCGGCAGTTCTTCCAACTTGTTCTGGCTTAGATCCAGCATCTCTAGGCTTTCCAACTCAAGAAAGTCTTCTTGGGAAAGGGACTCAATGCCATTCTTGAATACATAGAGTTCCTTAGTCGTCATGGGTACTTCGCTGGGCATTTTAGTGTCTTTGCGGCTAAAGCAGAATATGGAGTCCTGGGCTTGGCAGGTACAGTCCTTTGGACAGGTGCTGGCCCATGCCAGGGACCACAAGTGTTGATAGAAGAGGAGGGGCAGCAGCAGAGGGAGGCAGAGCTTCATATTCCTGCCTACATTCACCCGTTCAAGCCTGCGATGCAAAAAGAAAACAAAGTTAACATTTGTATTGTATTTTTTTGACTTTGAAACATTTAAACCATACACATCTTGAACTTTGACTTTGAGTTTAGAAATGGCACGAATTAACGATTGCTAAAGTTACTATTTTGTTTCCACTCAGCAAGTTCAAGGCATACTGCAGTACATGTTTTTCTGCTTTCCTGAGTCTATAAGGTCAGCCTTTTTATGTTGCCAAGTAAAAGGCTTGCTTTAGACCCAGTGCTTTTAAAGGATGATCAAAGGCGAGGTCTTTTGACATGGTTGTACTCAAACAATAGGTTTGTGGTAGTGACGCACAGGCCTGCTGGAACCAAATACTGGACTTAAAAGTGATGTTGACCTAATTTTTCTTAATCAAAATATACCATTTTATAATTTAATAATGCTATTTTATAATTTATGATGCTTAAATTAACATTTAAAACAATTGGGGTACCCAGGACTGCAATTGTGAATAAATTTGGACCTTTTCTTTGGCCCAAACAAATGATGGTAGTTCTTAGCATTTACTTTGGTATTTACTATGAACACAATTGAATGATATTTGAAGTACAGCAGTTTGCTGGACATTTAGTTTCATCTTTGAATCACTGTTGCACATGGTGGCCTTTAGAGAGGCTTTTTGAGAGTGATTTGTACACTTTGTGTCTTTCTACAAACATTCAGTCATTTCATATTCATCAGTTTCATATTGAGATCTAGAGATGGATTGGTGTGCGCCAGTAACAGTCAGGTCGGTCTCAAATTTGGTAAAGGTTTGACCTTAAACACCAGACACAGAGCTCATCGGATGAGCTCAGACACCTTTAGGGAGGAATGTGAGATTTGGGGAGGAGAGCAAGAACAAGAAAGATAAAGAGCTATGAAGCCGGGAGACTGAAGTGAGCTGGGGAAACGGTTTATCATCTGCTGAGAGATCAGTCGCTGCTGTATCTGGCCTTGAAAGGAGGGGTGGAGACGTTTCGTTCTCCCTCACAATTTTCCTTCTTCTGTTTCTCTCCAGGACAGTGTGGGGGGTTTTATATTAGAAGTTCATGCTGAGGTGAAATTCCCTCACTCTGTTTTATTGGATAGTACAGAGAGATAGCAGGATCATTATGTTCCCTCCTGCTGCATTATTGAAGCATCACTCTCATTGCCCTGCTGTTGATCCCTGTGTTGTTCTGCAGTTATTTACAATAGGAAATATCTCAGAATCAGGGTCGGTCTTTTAGCCATATTGTATTCTGTGCTGGCTGACAGAAAGTTGCTAGTCGTCTTGTGAAGTCAGTACAAGTTTCTAAAGATCTTTTTAGTAATATCTGTATATTTTTTTTATTATGTTTTAAGGTGCATTCATGCAGACAGTGACTGGAAGTCGTGCATTTTAATGAGAGTGGGCTCTTAGATGTGACATGAAGGACAGTGACCATTTCGGGTGTTATTTTTGTATCATTCAGATACTACAATAGCATTTATTAATGTATTTTTTTTTTTATATAATATTACAAAATAACAATATTTCACCTTTATTTCCTAATATTTATTTATTTATTTTTATTTATTTATTTTGTGGTTTTAAATAGTTTCAGGGTCATTACAGTCAACTAAACCAATCATTTAAAACCATAAAAATTGAAAATAAATTGTCAGCTAGGTGCTTTTTAAATTAATCTAGTTTAACTTTATGTATTAAAATGGTGCATACTTAGAATTAAGCGTAAATACAAAAATGTATGAAAGAAATATATGGACATAGTAAAAGCAAACAATCAAACAAATAAACAAAAACACTAATAAAAAGACAAAAAACACACTACACAATTCTTAAAACTTTAAAAGATTATATATATATATATAATAAAAATCAACTATAATATAATGTCAATAATTAAATAAATAATAAATAAAATATTTAATAAAATAAGAGTTAAAACAAATAAATAAATATTTATTAAGTAACCATTAATTAATAATTTTTGTTGTTGTTATTTTTGTTATTTATTCTTTTATGTTACAGTGATACTATGGTACTATATATATACTATGGTACTATATACATTTATATATTTATATACAGTTATGATTCTATAAGCATTGAGGAAACTCTACTCTTTACATCATCACCTCCAGCAGCACAAGTTCAGCCAGGGACAGTCATCCCGAGAGAGAGATGATTTGCTTGTCTTTTCTCATTTTCCCCCTTCTCTGTCTAAAACGCAGTGAAGCAGGTTGAAACATTCCTGTTGCTGCGTTTCATTGACTGGCTGTGATGCAAGCGTCTGTCTTCTGACACTGGCTTTAGTTGACGCGCAGTGCAAATAAAGCTCAGGCCCGCAGCCAAGCACACGCATACTTCTCTGAAACTAATCCTCGGCTTATTACGTGTGCGCTGTTTTGGTCCATATGCCTTTTTTCCTATTTAATGAAACGTCTTCTCTACACCAAAGTGAAAAAATGTGTCTGAAATGTCAGTACTTGGACAGAAGATCAAATGAGGTTCAGAAGGGCATGAACTACGTGTTTTGTTATGTTCGCTCACTAATATTGATTCACTGGCGAGTTTTGGCACAGTATACCTGTTGTTGTAGAAGTAATGATCTCTAGCTGTGATCTATCTTGCTGGAATCGACAAGATCGCACAACAACAGGCGAGTGAAAGAGTAACACATGCCCCCGCGGCTCTCCATTCAGTGATGCGTGGCGCTTCACAGTCCGTGAGAGCTGATTACTTGTTTTACTGAAGGAAGTGATGGGAAAAAAACACGCAGACCTTCCAGATAACCCGATAACAGGTGGAGCGCAGTGCTTTATGGGCAGTTAATCATGAGAGGGTCGGAGGTCACCCCTGTCCCATGCTGTTTGGCTCTCAGAGCACCGTGGGAATGTACTCAATTCAATTTGTGTGATATCAGAGGTGGACCAAATAAATGAAGAAAGCAGAAATGTTTTTAGAAGTGCTGTTGCTCTTTTTAGGGGTCTATGATATTTATATGTATAAAATTGTATATTTAATAATTTATTGTTATTACTACTACTATTACTATTGTTGCTGTAAATAACAATAAAAATAATAATATTTTAATATAATAATAATTAGTCTTATATTATTTATATATATATATATATATATTTTTTTTTTTTTTATTACACTTATTATTATTATTAAATTGATATGTTACTTTCAATTGTTGATATAAATAGTAAATAATATATATTTGTATTATATTATATATATATTATATATTACACACAATTCATATGATTTCATATATATATATATATATATATTAATAGTATTATTATTATTTTATACTTTTATATTTTATTTTAATAACAACAACAGCAACATAATAATAATCTGTATTATAATATGAATTATAATCTAATAATACAATGTATTATTATTATTATTATTATATTATTTATATTTTACAATGTAAAAAATGTTATGTATTATAATTTTTATAATGTTTTAAAACATTTTTATAATTTAAAAAGTACATATTTATTTATTTAAGTGTTAAGTTAAGTCTTCAAGAAGCAAGATAACGTTTAAAATCCGAACTAAGATGTTGCCACTGAAGAAGAAGACTGCGGCACAACTAAAAGCTGAAAGTCTAAGTGTGTAAGTGATGAAAATAAGGCGTAAACCAGAGGAAGACACACAGATAAGGTAGCTGAACATCAGGGTGGTGTTTTCAGACATAGAGGGAAAGTCGATACAAGATACAAGAAAGAAAAACAGCAACTGAGAGATGAAAGAGGCTTTCTGTGATGGATTTGCAGTCGAAGGGTAAAGTCCACTTCCGTCTCTTGAGAGAAAGAATCGTGGAGTTTCACAGCTTCATCTACATGTGAAGAGAGAGACCTGCTGGGTCTGATACAGGTGACCCTAGTTCTCAGTGTCACATGAGCAGATTTTAATATTAAAGCATTAAAAATAGCAGCAATTACAAACTTTTTATCAGTTGCTGGGCCTATTATTATTATTATTATTATTATTAAGAAATCTAAAACATTTGGCAACTGGCAAACCAAATTTTGCAAATGGTCTGCATTGAGGCATTTTCCCATTCTTAGGCCTCTTTTTTGTTTAGTTTTTTTCTATGATAGATTTACTAGTTGTAAAAATGACTAGTTGAAAAATTGCACATCCCTAGTGATGACTCTCGACATCTTTTCCGAGTTCCCTCTTTTGGTGCATCGTTCGTGCTTTGCATATCCCCGCACGGGCCTGTTTCATTCAAAGAAATGACTTTTGGAAATGTGTTGATAAAAGCTGGTGATAAGGACGTTGTTGCTCAAGGCTTGCAAAGAAAAGTCTTGCCTTTCATGCTCTCTTCATAATCTGAAAGTGAGAAACGAGCAGAGTCGAGTGAAGCGGACTGAAACAGACCCACATCGAGAGCTCTTATCATCAGAACAAACCAGAGAGAGAGAGAGAGGGCGACTTATCACGTGTGATGAAGAAGTACTGTACTCAACAAGTACTGAATGCTACAGCAGCCTATCTAGACTCAAACATAAGGTTTATATTTAGAAAATATTTACATGTCTCATGTTTATATTCATATCATTTATATGATATATAAAAATATATTTAATATATGAGCATCACATATTTTTTCTTAAATATATGTGTGTGTTTACAGTATATATACATAATACATATACACAGCAAATATATTATATACACAAAAACCTTTATTTCTAATGCCCAGGACTAAATTTCACATACATTATTAGAAAATTAGTTTATATATATGTATATAATTTATCATATATTTAAATAATCTATAAAATATTAAACTGCAAAAAAAAAAAATGACTGAGGCTTCATTCATTTGTTACATTTATTTTGGTCTGTGACAGCATCTCGTGTCAATTTGCTTCACAACAGATATTGCACATCAGCTACTGTAAAGATATTTTTATAGTTGATAGCCATTGAACTCTTGCTACTTCAGTATTCACATCCCAGTCTCTAAAATCAAACAAACCCTTCCTGTTCACAGCTGGGACCCGTACCCACAATGCACCACTACAGGAAGCGTGTGAGTGTTATGTAATGTGACTATACCTGCCAAACCTGATGCTGTGTGTTTCTTGTGTAGTAATTCAGTTAAGTGGAAAGTATTGTGTTTTAAATAGCACCGAGGAGGCTTCGCTTTGAGTTCAGTGGGTTAAACACTCACTCTGATACATTCATGCAACCACAACAAAACAGCACACATCAAAGCTGAAGCTATCTGCGCTGGCTGATGACCAGGACGCTTTTGTTTTCACTAGAAGAGACGCTCTGCTGCTCTCTCGACCGTGTTTGTGTGAACCATGGCTATCATTAGTTGAAGAAAGCTTTCCTTTGGTTCAGGATTTACAGCTGTGACCTGGATAAGAGCTTGTCACTGCCATTACTATCTTCAGTAAACATTAAAGAAGGTCCTGTCTGAATAAAACACTGCTCTTTTACTGCACTGTGGTGAGAGCTAAAGCAGTAGTTCACTCAGAAATTAAATTCATGTTTCTCTAAACACACGACTGACTTTCTCCTGTGGACGGAGAGGTTGTCTGTGTTTACCGCTTCCCGTACCTTGACAGTTATACAGTGATCATAAAACTAGTTCATATGACTCGGATTCGCTGGATTCATTTAATGACATGGCCTTAGAAGACTTATATGTTCACAGTTGGTGTGACAGAACAAAGTCCTTATGTGATTCAAAATATATATATTCAAATAAGGTCTGACAGTAATTATAGTATAAAATAAATTAATTATAGTAAAAATATTTTGATGGTTTTAATTTTTTAAAATGTTATTTAGTTAAGCAGTAATATACAGAAGGCTATTAAATATTTGATCGAATTGTTAAATTTAATAAATATATACATTATTATGTAATAAAAAATATCATTTTAAATCATATAAAATGTTACAACATTAAATATTGATACATTTAATAAAATATTAGCATTTAAAATAAAAAAATATCTGCCATTAATTACAATATTTAGTGACATATAAGTCAAATGATTAATTTTTATTTAACAATGAATTATTTTCATTTTCATTTATTAAAATTATATGTAGTCACATATATTTAAATACAGTAAGAATATGAATATACTTTTAAATATTTGTAATATCTATAAAATTCAATAATCCTGTATAATAAATACATTTAAATATAATAAAATTAAATAAATGTCACATTCACATAATGATCTAATAAGGTTAAATGTTAAATATTGATACATTGAATAAAATATTCACATTTAAAATAAATATAACTGCCATTAATTACAATTATATTTAGTGACATATAAGCCAAATTGACAATAATATCCTCAATAATATTTTTAATATTTAATTACATTTTGAATGTCATTTTCATTTATTAAAATTATATATAGTCACATATATTTAAATAATAAATAGTACGTACAGTTTTAAATAAATATTTTTAAATCTTTAAAATTTTATATTCTTAAATTAAATAACTACATTTGAGTGTTTCTCTTAAATCTAGTTTAGTTATAATTATCCAGACAGGGACCATCACACAAGACATAAAAACACTTTCAGAAGAGTTTAAATGGTTGCATAAGCCCGTAACGGTTCGACCAGCTTCAGTCATAGTGATTGCACTGAAAACGATCCTCCAGATCTTTCACGGTGGTGCTGATAACAATCTTTACCCACAACCTCAGCCTGACACACTCATTTACGAAACAAAGAGTCGACAGTGTGCACCGCTCAATTAGCTGCCGGTCTGCCGGCTGCAGGAGGCATGTCTGGACCCTGTGTTTTGGCTGCAACCGGATCTCATCAGGCCCTTTTGTTAGCGATGCCTCCGACATCAGAGAGATGTTTCGCTGCAGGTACGATCCCGAGCACGGGCAAGTGCTCTGAGCCTGCCGCTGCTGCCCTCGGGCTGCTCTGAAACCCAACGCTCAAGACGTGTGCCTGACTGCAGCCGCAGCGCCACGTGCTTCTCCCGGGACCAGCCGCGTGTGGGCGGCCGGAAAGAAAGGGACGGACAGACTGCAGATGTCTGCCCTACACTTTTGAGTGAGCAATCCAAAAGGAAATGGATTTACAAGCGGCTCGCTCGGAGGAATTAGCATTGCGTCTGCCGCTGAGGCCAGATGTCAGGCTCCTAGCAGGCGCACACACTTTTTATTGATGCATGCCTGGCCCTGATGTCCTCCGTCAGCACTGATTGATCAATGATCTCCAAGAACTGCTGTCAGCGCGCCTCCATTTCACACAGATTCTTCAGTAAGATTAGCTCTCTAAGAGTCTGCCGCATATGGAATGTGTCGAAGACTACTTCTGCCTCTTTAAAAATGAAGACATGCTTCAGTGAACCAGAATTATGAAATAGAAAGTCGTAATTTTGACATAAAACTTTTTTTTTTTTAAAGTGAGATGATAAATGAAATTATGAGATAAAAGGTTATACAGTAATTATGGGAGAGACTCAGTTGAGATAAAGGTCACAATTATAATGAAAGCTGAGGTTAAAGGCTAAAATTTGACAACCTCAATTATGAGATTAAAAAGTCATTAGACTTTTGAGAAGTCGTTATGATGGCATAAAAGGTTGAAATTATCTGGTTAAAAGTTATAAATATGACGTAAGTTCAGTTTGTGAGATAAAGTCATTATGACAAAAAGCTGAAATGATGAGATTTTGAAATGGACAAACTCAGTTTATGAGGTAAGAAGTCAAAATTACGAGCTAAAAAGTCATGAGAGAAAGTTTAAATTAAAACAAGACTAAACTACAACGATATCAAGATTATGATATCGAAGTCATTATGAGATAAAAAGACATTATTGTGGCAAAAAATAAATCAATAAGATACAAATGCATACTTATGACAACTTAAAGTGAAGACAGAAGTCAGCATTGAAATTTTGAGATAATAAGATTATGATTAAAGTCAAATATGAGATAAATGGTCTAAATTATGACACTCAGTTAGGAGATGATCTTATCTTAAAATGCAAGATAAAAAAAGTCTAAATTACAACAAACTGAATTATGAGATAAAAAGAGGTAAAATAATGAGTGTCTCATCGTTTCATATTTTTATCTCATAAATTAAAATCAAAATCTTTTAATGTCATAATTATGATTTAACATTTCTTTTCTCGTGTGGCTAAAATTGTGTTTCTATAGTTAGGAGACCCACAAGTCAGCATACTAGATATTATTGTCGATTGCTAAAATTCATTTTGGAGTGTCTACACTGCCGTTAATATCATTAACGAAATAACTTGCATGGTCTGCAGTCCGCCTGGAGATGATCTGAGCAGGGTTCAGGTTTGTTCCTCAGGTCACTCAATGACAGGTAAACACAAGACCTTTCAGGTTTGCTCGTGTTACACAAGAACACCGCTGATCTGTGGCCGCCTTTGAAGTGCACAGCTAGCTAGCTTGCTTTCTTAAAGGACTGACAGCTTTTTGAAGCGCAGATATGCAGGTAGTCTTGAAAACAGGGCGACGTGACCGAAGCGACAAAACTGGGCAGATTAAAAACAAGTTTGGTGTTCTTAGCCCATCGGTAATTATAGATGTATTATAATCATACAATGCCATTTTGAATGATTTGAATGCCAAAAATGAACATTTTGATGTCATTTCTTCTCATGTCTTTCCCAAGTCGGCACGATTTGAAACACAGGAGATATTTGGGTTACACTTACTGTTAGTAGAATGTGGTAGCAGAAGTGGACTCTCGAAATAAAGTGTTACTGATATTTGGGTTACAAATCTTCTTTTTTGTTCCACTTAAGAAAGCAGCGAAGTCACACAACAACATATGAGACGGAAAACACTGAACTGTCCCTTTAAGTGTCAGGAAGGTCGATGCAGTTTTGAGGACTAAAGTGTTAATGTGTGTGTGTTTGTGATCCCCACTGGACCAAAGAGGAAGTAGAGATGCTGTTCTCTTTAACATCTACAGCTGTGATGGCTTTAATACAGAAAGTTAACAGAGGCTGAACTTATGTAACCCGATGTGTGTTAAATTCCTCGCAACTCCAAGCATTCGTTTGAAGTGACTGGACCTGTTCTGTCATTTAAACAAGCCATCGCACGCGCTTCCTATTTATCCATTGTTTTTCTGATTGCAATCTCTTAAGCACACTAAGCACATGAAGTACACATCATGTACTTGCAGCTTCTGTAGGTTGCAAACACACAAATCATGCTGAACCGTCGGCTCTTCTTCTGTAATGTCACTCGTGATGGAGATCGTAAAAAGTCGCCATCAGGTGAACGCTTGGCATTCCTAGTCGTGGATGTCTTGCGTGCTGGTTTACACATGCAAACACACTTATTGTTGGTGCAGCGGGTAAGAATGTGTGGAATCTGAAGGTGCACAAGCGTATGAATCTCATCATACTGACAGCTCCTCTATCAGACCATCATTACCCCACGGTCTGCGTTATCTGCATCATGTGACAGATGCGCTACATTTAGCGTCTTTTGAGTCTATTTGCATGGCCTTTTGCCATGCCTTTATTATTATTATTATTATATTTTATTGTTTTTTTATATTTTATTTTATAATAATATTTTTGTCCATTTAATTTAATTTAATTTTATTATAGTAAAAAATATAATTTGTAAATTTTTTATTAATGTTTAATTAAAACAACAAATGCTACCATGATGTATACATAATTAAAATGTTATTAATAACCCTTATGTTACACTAATGAAAAGATTTTGTGTAACGGTGATTAAATGAGCTTAAATGTCTTGAAAAAAATATCACAATGCATAGAATTTCCCTAAAAGTAGACTTTAAATATGTATAAATATAATAAAAAATACATTTTAATTCCATAATTTAAATTTATTTTATATTAACATCAAATATCTGTTATCTTATATCTGTATATCTTTTTTTCTATGTTATGTTATGTTGATATATTATACACTATTATTATACACATATTATACAAAATATTTATTGTTATTTTATTTATTTTTGCACTAGGTTTTCATGAGATTTACAAAGTCAGTAGAAATTTACTTGCTGTCTATTTTATAAATGTCACTGATCTCAGATATGAAGACAGTGTTGCCAAGTCCTCAGTTTTAAGCGACCCCCAATAATGTGATATTTATCCCCTGGAATTCTAAAGCCAAAAAAGCATATTTTACCACTTGTAACACAATTTATATCTTGGGGCCCCCAGCAAAACAAACGAGTTTCTAGTTCCATTCGGGCGGGGATTTGTTGTGAAAACCTGGCAACTCTGTATGAAGACCACACTCAAGACTTGTCATTCTCCAGATTGCCATCACAAGCACGTAGGCCGCAGCTCATCACGACATGTAATTGTCTAGGAATGTCTTTATGTGTTACTGTTGACAGCCTTGGTAAGGCTGCGTTTTTCCTCATTCCAGCCAACTGTGATGTTTGGCCACCGATAACCTGCTTCTGTGACTTGCCTCTTTTCCGTTGGTGATTTTTCGAGTCTGGTTGCCCTGAGGCTGTTCTCCAGAACTCACATACACATACACACGAACATCTTATACATGAGGAAAAGATAAACATGCCATGTGGATCCGTCTCTTGCCTCATGAGTTATAATAGATGGCATTGTTTGACGCGAGACCCCACAGACAGCAGAGAGAGATGATAAATATGCCACTAGCTACGGACTGTGCTCACCATCCATGCAGAACATCAGGACTATCAACATGTTGCGACCTGTAACACTTTCTAGTGCTCGCAGAACCGCAAGCATTTCATTTCCCAGTACGTATAGCTTAACATTTATTTGAGATGCAAAACGACTGAAATCAAATGAATTAAAATGTCATCAGATAAATTTAATTAAAAGGGGAAAAATATGAGTGCTGTCAAACGATTAATCGTTTAAAACGTTTTTTTTTTATAGAATATATGTGTGCATTGTGTTTATTATGTAAATATAAACACACACACATGCATGTATACATTTAAGAAAAATGTTTATAAATTAAATATATTTATATATAATATAAAATAATATAAGAACATAAATATATGTGTATATACATGTAAATATTTTCTAAATATACATAATAAACATATACAGTACTCCCACTTAAGTGAACCAAAATATTTATTTTGAATGTGATTAATCATTTGACAGCATACATAAATATGTATAAAAATATATTTAAAATATGTATAAATGTTCTTCTTTATAAATAAAAAAAATAATATTATTTAATAATATCAATATATGTCATTTTCAAAATAAAAATATTATTGTATAATTAAATAATATTCCTTTTTCTTTTTTTTTATAAACAATGTTATATATTATGTAAATTCTCCTTAAATTATTTAAGTAGTATTTTAGTATTTTGGCTTGTTTTTCTGCAAAGAATAAGTAATAAAATATTTTTTTGCAATTTTATTTTAAAGCAAAAAAAGGGGTCTTCCTTCCCAATATCCTCAGACACGCTAACCAAGTGCTCCATAAACCTTCTGCTTTAAACACTCAGTTTGAGTAATCCCACAAGCCCCCTCATCCATCATCACACTCACACACACAATGGTCCCTGGCTCTGCTGGTTCATGTGTTTGTCACACGTCACTGTGACAGTGTAAACATTGGAGTGTATAAGCAGGGTGTGTGTTCACGTGCACGGCTCGGCTGTGTGTTTTTAGGTTAGGTCAGTCTTCATTGTGCTGTGAGTCTGGTCTAATTCAACACATTTCCTCTACTCTTGCGCAAACAGCGGTAATGCATCGAGACAAACTTTGTGTTGCTCAAGCAACTTCTCCAAACACCAACACACCGCGTCGTGTACACAGAGGAACTGGATATGTAGCTGAACGCTCGCAGGCTTAGTGTAAAGCAAACACCAGCAGGATGTCACTATGTGCCCGAGTATCGAGTAATGCTGCTTCAGCTTTTATGCTAAACCAAAGATGTCCTGTTGACACAGATGCTTCGTCCAGAAAGGGAAGAATTTCAGACCACTTGAGACAGAATTCCTTTAGTTACAGGAATATTTGAGTGTTTGTCCCTCACTTTCGTTGGTGCTGCCTCTCTTCACTTACAGGGCCCAACAATATGGTTTATTTTAATGTCATTTATTTTTATTAGTTTTTACATTTGCTTATAATAGAATACAGTCTATAACTTTTTTAACTGTTGTATAAAATTGTATTATTTATTACAGGATATAAACTTTTAAGATACTGTTAACAGTTATTTATTATTATTAAGTTATTTATTTATATTTGCTTAGAATACAGGTGGTGCTTAAAATAAAATGCAATAAAGTTATATATTTTTTTAATTCTTTTATAAAATTATAATTTATTATATATAATTTATTTATTATATACTTACCCAAACTTTAAAAATAAATAATTTTTTATTATTTTATTTAATATTTGCAAAAAATAGTTCATCAGTCGTTTTATTCAAATGTGTTATTTATTATAAATGTTATCTATTATTTATTATATACTTGTATTTTTATATGCCGTCAACAGTAGTATATTTATTATATTTCTATTTATATATATTTATATACTTGCTTATAATAGTATGTGCTTAAAATGTATTACATCAAAATCTATTTTATATTTTAATTTAATATTTTAATATTTACATTTTTTTAAATAAAAAGTATTATTTTTATTATATATTTATTTTTCACTTACACATTTTTGTAGTTATTTTAAAATATTAGTTTATATAAAAACTGTTTTATGTATTTATTAATTATTTCATATTTGCTAATAATATATAATAATAATATATTTAATTTTAGTTTATATATATATATGTACACTCCATCAATTCATAAACCTACTTTTGTTGGAAGTTAATGATATATGATGCAAAACGTATTATCGAGTTTTGACTTGTGTCTAGGTCAAGACAAGAGGGAATGGAGGACACACAGTAGTGAGGGACCCCCGGGGCTGTTGGGACAGGCCAAGACAGGCTGAGGGGAATTAGTTGTTTTATAAGCCCTTGTCCCACCTCAGGCAGTACAATACAGAAATGCCCATCATCTAAAGGGGCTCGAGGCTTGACTGCTGCTCCACGCTCGACCAGGCAGAGAAACGCCTCTTCTGCACTCGCTTGTATGCTTGACTAGACACTCACTCACCTTTAGACAAACACAGCCACAGCTGGAGGCAGAGAGGGACGATTATAGCCAGCTTTCACTATTAACAGCTCCAGTGCACCAGAAGTTTCTGGAACTGAACTGAATTGAACCCACGGTCATGGACTAAGAAGTCTAATGTTTGAGTTACAAGTAATATTCAGCTGTAGAAAATTACAGAGGAAAGCAATATTAAATGTAAGAATTGAAGTGCACAATGAATAATAATGAATTTAGAGGTTAACACCAGTTTGTGGTATCAAAATGCAATTTTATGGCATTGTAGTTAGTCCCAGTATTTACAAGGTTTTCCTGGCTTTCTCAGAACTTTGGCTAAACTAATAGAATGTTGAATGTAACTTATTGGTTCTCTCAAAGCTATGAAGGAACATTCTTTCCAGTAACGTTAATAGAACGTTCATTAAACATTCTACTAACATTCCTGTCTTTAATAACACTCTCGAAACCTGAACATGTTTACACATTGTTCAAGGAACTTAAAAAACCCCGAAAAATAACGTTTAGACTGATGTTCGCCTAATGTTTACGTAGTTTTTTTTGCAAACTTGCAATGTTTCGTTTTTGCACAACTAAGAAAAAAACATCTTTAAAGCAATTTCAAACAAGCTGGATATGAGACATAACATTTCATAACTTAAAGGGAACGTTAGCAAAACATTATTGGAACATATTTCTGTTACGTGCTCAAATATTTGCACTCATAACCAGCAGAGTATATACTTTTAGCACCTAGTGTAAATATGCAAATTGAGCAGGCTGTATTTTTCCACCAAACCCAAAGACCCCGGGCCGGCTGCTTCAGGTGCGTTCAATTAGAGCTGGCTTCGAAGCCGAGCGTCGCGGGTTCAAATGTTTACCTCCCAAACACACATTTACTCACTAGACCGCTTTTCATTAAGCTTTCAATCTGATTTCAAACAGAGGGGGTTTTATTGAGACGGGATGTTTTGAGGTTTTTTGCTCGAGCTCAAGCCAAACTTGTGGTTTTGGAAGATGAGGCCAGATCGTTAATGCATCTCCTGGATTCTGGCTCCTCAGCTCGTCCCCAAAAGTCAAGACAGGTAGTGTAGATGTGAGACTCACCGAGGTGTGTGACGGGACGCTGTCTGGTCTCTCCTCTCTGCTGGTGTTCGTCTCTCTCTCTCCACAGGCTCTGTAAGAGCAGGACAAGGCCAAAGGTTCAGTAAGCGTCACGCAGCTGTTTGTCCGACTGAATGCTTCAGGAAGTGTGTTTATGAGGGAGGAGAGTGTGGGGGCATGCACTGGCCTGTCTGCACGCTTGAGCCCACCTCCCTCGCTTTATTATTTAGCATTATTACAAGATGTAAACAGACCTCTAACCTTAAAGAGAAAACCCTCGCCAGCTTTTGCTTCTGCTAAACACAAAGGATATGTTTTGAAGAATGAACAATTAATAGTCCCCATTGACTTCAATTGTATTTTTTCCCAAACTATGTATGAAAAGTAAAAAAAGGGGGGGAACAGTTAACCACATTCTTCAAAATATCATCTTCTGGAAAACTTGAGGGTATGAGTAAATGCAAATTTGCTTTTTTTGGGTGCTCTCTTTAAATATTAATGTTTTAGTGCATGCTATGAATATAAAGGGTACTAGATGAAAATACCATGTTTGCCTTGTGGACGATAAATCAGATGGAAAAGTCTGTTTAAGTAGTTTTTTATGCACTGAATAAAATGGTGCACCAACCATTTCTATTAAGAAATAATAAATTCATTGTGAAGAAGAACAAACTAAAATTTAATTTTCTTGTAAAAAGCGCTCCAGTAATCTTTTCCCCAGTGCATGTGTGCTTCATTTGTGTTGTGCTTTTAAAAGTACTTTCCCCAAAACTGGTGCCAAAAGCAGATTTGTTTTGTTCACCTTTGAAAGTGTCTGTTAAACGTGAAGGATGTTTAGAGGGTCGAGCAGGTAAACTGTAGCATTCTGCTGGTAAAGGCAACATCGGTGTTGTGTTTGCTATGGAAAGAAAGCGAGCTGTCTTTAGAGCAGATTCTAGAGGTGTTGAATGCAGTCGAGTGAAGCGTTGCAGGCTGTCCGGCGTGTTTATCTTACACACACACACACACACACACACACGTAGTGCAGGAATGCAGGCTGACGGCTTCTCTCGCAGTCTCTCTCCTGCAGTATCGATTCAGACCAGTCAAAGTATGTGTATTCATTTTGTTTCTGTCAGCTCTTTGTGTTCAGCAGCTTCGGTTTTATTGTTATTCATGCTTGCATTCACATAACTGGACTTTGCTTACAGTATTGACTCCAGAAGAGAGCTAAATCTAGACTATTGTATTGTAAAACTTTATTTCTCGGTCTCTTAACTAGTTGCTTATTAGCATGCATATTACTAGAATTTTAGTCATTTATTGGTAGTAATTAAGCACATATTAATGTCTTATTCTACAACCCTAATCCTACCCGATACCTAAACTTAACAACTACCGCACTAACTATTAATAAGCAGGAAAATTCGTATTAATAGTGAAAAAGTGATGCCTATTCTAAAGTGTTACCAAATATTATTACTTTAAGAATCATTTTCCCCTAGTTTCATGTGAAAGAGTTTCTAATGCTCGCCAAGGCTGTAACTTCGAATTAAAAAACACCATAAGAATAGTAATAATGTAAAACAAAGCCATTTTAAAATAGCTATTTTCTATTTCAATGTCGCGATGTATTTTATTCCTGTGATTTTCGCATCATAACTCCAGCCTATAGTGTCACATGATCCTTTAGAAATAAACTATGCTGATTTGCTGGATTCGAGAAACATTTTTTATTATTATTAATGTTGAAATCAGCTGTTTTTTACTGTATTACTTCCTAAAAAAAAAATAATAATAATAAAATCTTACCAACCTAAGTATAATCATTCTCCCTGTACTACACTTCACTATCTGACCTGCATCTTTTGGAAATATAACACCTAAAGTCACCTAAATGTTTGACAGGCAACTTTCATGGATGAGGTCCATGATAAACTTATCATGAAGATATTTATATTGGATTTGTTTGTGTGTAAACAGCATGACGTATGCGAGATGTGTTGAGAAGTCACACCCTGAGGAGAACTGAGGCGCTCGACAGCTTGTTTGTGTGTTTTGGATGCGGTTTGATCAGGTGACGCAGAAAATCACTGCTCTTCTGTCTACATGTCAATTAGAGAAGACTTATCAGCTTCTGAGTAATCGCTGCACTTACATGGTATTCTTTGATGTAACTTGGAACGGCATGAAAGGACCTCACAAAACAAGCCTGGGTCATATTTCATTCCATAGATATATATAATTTTATCGCTAAATTACCACAGTATTTTACCATCATTCTCTCCCATCATTAATAACCGTTTTAAGACTTATGATAGACATGATTGTGAAATGTCTCATAAATGAATGATCACGGGACGAATGTTACAGCTCGACAGGCCGTGATTCACTGAGGTGTTTTAAGGAGGATTGTTATTTCATGATCATTAGCGCACAAACACGTTTTCTTAGTTACGCGTGTCTGGGGTGAATCAGTGCCTCGAGTAGTAAATATGAGTCTGTGACATGCCTTTGCACTTCTGCAACACCTGAAACTCGAGATTTGCACAAAGTGTGTCTGACTCGGCACCAAAATACACTCCACGCGTCAGGCACACTCGCTCTTCATCACTTTAACTAGGTCATACGTTGCGTTGTGTTGCTCTCTGTATGATTAGCCGTATCTGTCAGAGACTCGCACCAGTTTGTGCCGAGGAGCAGTAGCCTGGAGTTTTAAACCGTTACTGACAAAATTACAGATGCAGACAACTTAACTATGCTAACTTGTGTTTACAGATGCTAATCCTGTCGGGAGTCTGTTTAATATCTCAGTTTTGTGCTTTTTGTTTTTCTCCAAGGCTGCAATGAGAGTAAATAGACACCTCTGCAGTGTTTATGTCTCCTGCTCCTCAGATGTTTCTCCTGCGGTAGAGAACCTCACATTGTGTGAGTTTGAGACAGGATCTTAACAATTTCACCTCGAATCGCACTCAGATCTGCCAAGATCCTGCAGACAGAAGTCCGAGATCTCAACACAAACTCATTTTCATAAAATCATAAAAGGACTAAACTATTTAAATCTATCGCTCTGTAGTCTTACATATGGCAACAATTCACAGAAAATATTTCAATAAATTACATTAAATATTATATTATATTTAATATGAAATTATTTAAATCGTTTCAGTATATTATTATATTATGCATAAGTTATATATGTCAGATAGATCATAATGTCATGAATAAAATACATAGTGTTTTTATTATGTAATTTAAGTCAAGTCAAGTCAAGTCACTTTTATTTATATAGCGCTTTTAACAATACAGATTGTAGCAAAGCACTGAACATT
>JAUMHR010000045.1:2070740-2082897 GCA_032361145.1 Enteromius fasciolatus
ATTATTATTATTATTATTATTCACACAATAAAAACAAATATTATTAAACTAATAAAAATTGTTATTAATTTTTTTTATTATATTAATATAAATAAATATAATAATGCTCTTTATTTAAATGTTGCTTAATTTATATATATTTTTCTTTTTTGAATTATATTGCCCAATGGATGCCACACATTGCCAAATTATTAAATATAAAACATATGTGACAATGAATTAGTTTTTGTTTTAATAATATTTTTTTTTATTTAACCATTTAAATTATAATTAATTGCTAAAGAATTAATAAGAATGATGATGAAAATTATATTTTTCATTATTAATAATGACCACAGAGAAGCTGTGTCCCACAGCTGTGTGTCCGTCTGTGTTCAGATCTCAGGGCATGTAATCATACAATCCCAGCCTCCATCATCATAATGAGAGTAATAATGTGGTTTTATCTGTGGATCTTGAATGCACCTGCAGGTTGTTTGATGGCTGAATTGGAGTTTACTGACAGCTATGATGCTCCTGAGGCCACTGCTGGAAGTTACTGCCAAATTCTTCTGTACCTTTCTGATAGGAATGCTATATAGAAACAAATTTCACCCTCTGACGCTCGCATCTGAAGGGCTGTGCTGGCACGCTATTATACTGTTTCTGTGGTTTGTGGTGGGCAGGATGCAAATGTTCTGAACAAATGCCCAAAAATACCTAGATGACCTATGACATTGGAGTTTGTGGCGCACACACACACTTCCCAGGTATATAGATGCATAATGCTCTGCTTTCAGCTTGACCTCCTTGTTCCAGCAACAGTGCATGAACCATAATTTCAGCTCTGATTTTTATCTCCTTCTTGACAGATTACTTCACTGAGCATATAATAGCAAAATGCATTTTTACACAAAACTGAAGTAATAAAATTACAAAGTGATCTTTTTTTATAATGAATAATGTTGCAATTATAATAGCTATACTTTTATTAGAAGTGTTAGTGTTGTTGTTATATCATCATGATAAAGTTATTATAAATGTGGCATCTAATTAGCAAAAAACAAAAAATCAAATAACAAATAAAAAAACAAATATTTAAATATTATTATTATATCATCATAATAAAGTAATTATTAATTATTATATGTGGCATCTAATTAGCAAAAAAAAATCAAATAACATAAAAATAATATTTAAATTATTATTATTAATATTATTATTATTATATCATAATAAAGTAATTATTAATTATTATTTACACTTTAAATAAATATTAAAGCAAAAAATGTCAATTGTCAAAATTTACTAATATTTAAATAAAAATAATAATAATTATTATTGTTATTATTAATGTAATTACAAATTAATATTTAAATGTAAAAAAAATGAAAGCAAAAAAATGTATATTTATTATAAATATTATTATAAATATTTATTATATAAATGTATATTTATTTTTCACCTTCAATAATGTCATCTATCCAGCAAAATAATTAAATATCTATCTATATTTTATTTTATATTATATTATTATATATAGATTTTGCTTACTTGCATGCACACATTGAATTAAACAGTGTAGTGAGGTAGTGTGTAGACAATGTATTTAATACAATGTTTTTAATATTCACACATTTTTCAACGCATTTCTTTGAAACTGCACAGTATACAGTATAATTACTACAAGAGGCTGTGCTATAGGCTACTGTAAATGTAATCGCAACTAAATATAAGGTATTGAATCTGACTATACAATTAAGTAAAACATAATATTAAGGGCTTCCAGACATTCTGTGAGCAGCTGGAACTCGAAACTGAACAGTCAGTATCCAATCTGATCTGATATACAGTAAGCAGAACCCTATAGTTTTCCATTTTAAACAAAGCCAACAGTCTGTGCTAATTGAAATGTGTACTCTGTGTGTGTGTGTGTGTGTGTGTGCGCGCATGGGTTCTTCTCTGTCTGCAAAGAAGGCTTACATCTGGATTAGAGGTTTTGTCATGCAGGACGTCCCTCCGGTCCTCAGTGCAGCAGCACACGTGTGTGTCGTTGTGTGTGAGTGCTTACAGCTTTAGCCGCTCAAGAATGACGTCCTGGAGTGTTTTAGCATTCATTCATGACCGGACTACTGTCTGGAGCTCCAAACACTCAGAGGGCGTCCTGTGTGGGAAAATCTGTCCTGGGTTTAGCCTCACTCGAGTACAGCGGTGAAGTGAGGCGTATCTGTCTTTATGTGTGCAGTTATTCCTCTCACGGGACAGAGGCTCCTCTTTTATTGCTCAGGCTTCATAATAACTCTCACATGTGCTTTGTTTAGATATCAATTTGTGTTTTATCTCATTAAAAATTGCATCTTCGATCATTTGGTCTTTTTTTTTTGGCAAATTGGACCATGGGAGAAGAAACTTCAGAAGAACTTCTCTGCTGTCTAGGAGAAATATAATGACTTTTATGAGATCTTTGTGTTTTTATTAAAATCTCAGACTTGTGTTTGTAGGCAGGAGACCTTTAAAGAAGCTTCATTGAGATATTGGTATTTTGGCAAATCTGGGCAGAGATGGAGATGCTTTCTAACTCGTACTGAGTTCATTAAAGTACCCTATTATGGGTTATGAAGGGTTGATATTTTGGTTTTAGGAGTCCCTAACAACAGGTATACATGCATGCAAGGTCAAAAAACACTTTCATTGTCTTATGATATGCATTTGCTTTTATCTTACTTGCTCAATGACTCCCAGTCGATTTGCTCAACGATGAATTTTTCATTCATTAAACTCCTCCTGTGTGTGATGCAATTAGACACTAAGGACCGGGGCGGGGTTACAAATAACAGGAGCACATGGAGAGAACGAATGAAAACAAACACAAAGCACATAGACAGCAAATGAAAACATAAACAAGAGTCTCATGGGACGCCTGTGGGCGTGACACTAATGGCCGGTAAAGCTGCATTTGGAAGCACGTGCCGCTTTGTTTCAGCATTACCGGGGCAACTGCTGTTTTTAACCGCTCCAAAAGCAGCACCTATGGTGAAGAATGAATTATCATTTTCATTAAGACCAACGAGAAAAAACATTGGGAAATATGCTAATTGGGCATTCGGATTCAGCATTGGGATTCGTTTTTAAAAAATGACTCATTTCAATGATTCAGAGTTGACTCTTTCATTTAAAAGACAATAATACACAGCGCACTTTCAGATTTTTGCTGGATTTGAATTCCCTTAGCGTGTGTAACACACTGCATGACAGCCCAGCTAACACACAACGTAACAGTTACGTAACATATTGGTCATTTTTGGTAATTTCATGACTTACCAATAGGCAACGTAACCACGACGTTGTTTGCACGTAATTCCAATACCATCCTATCATCAACTCACGACGACCTCAGTACATCCTCCTTACCTAACAAGATAACCAAGAACGTCCCAGATTCGTACTCTAGTCGTAATATATTAGTAATTTCATGATTTGCTGGCAATGTAAATATGACGTCGTATGCTATTTAAAATGTGTAAACTTCGGGCACACGATTGAACGTTTTTTAAAGGTGTGTTTATTTTCACCAAGTCAGAATAAGGACAGCGCGCATCTCCTAAACTGATCACCGCGCATATTGACAAACACGTCAAAAACTGACGTCAAGCTGATTTTCATTTTAAACCAAATTGCAACGTCATGTTCAACGTCATGTCCAACGACATGTCCAACGTCATGTCCAACGACATGTCCAACGACATGTCCAATGTCATGTCCAACGTCATATCCAACGTCATGTCCAATGTCAATCTGACTTTATATGGACGTCCAGTGCCTGGTGGGAGCTTTTCTGGGGCGTGTCAGTACACGATCCGTTCTGCGCATGTGTTTAATAACAGTAGAACAGTTTCTTTACGCTATTATCACGCAGGCATGTGATGAAACAGTTGACGGCCAGGCAGCACAACTGGTGTCATATTTTTGTAGGCTACGTTTTGTTTTTCATTTAGCAGTTCACGGTGGGTCTATTTTGATGTTTTTAAGTGTAGCTTACGCTATGCATTACGCTGTGTTTATGTGGTTGCCAATCATAAAAAAAATCACCACAAAACTATTGATCCATGACGTCGACGTTACGTACTTGCAACCTCACAAATATTACGTCGTGGCGACGTATAGGCACCCTTCACTTTTCCGGTTGCAACAACGTAACTCTTTCGCCAGATTACGTTGCAGTTACGTAATTTTGTTAGCTGGGAGGTCATTTAAAAAAACAATCCATAATAGGGCACTAAAGGACTAAAAAAGATGTATAAAGAAAGTAATGAGAAATATTAGAGATTTGCCAAGACTTTTTTTAGAGGAGGTAAATCTCAGAAGTCTCCGTTTGATTTCTTTACGGGCTGTTGATGAGAAACCGCTGAAATGTATTTGTGTTTATCAGAGCAGATGGAAAAAGTGAGGGACGTTGTTGAAGTGCGCTGATGTGTGGCGGTGTGGGAACGCAAGAGGTGTTTGTGTGTTTCCTGCAGAGAAACCTCGACATGGGAAGGCAGAGTTGCGTTAACAAAGCGTGGCAACCCCTTACCGACTTCAGAGGCCCAGGGCGAAGATGGGGGAGGGAGGAGTCAACCGTCAAACACCATCCCACCAATCACTGCAGCCCGTAAAAAAACCCTGCCGATCCGCTGCAGGGCTCTGATCCAAGCATGCCTTTCAGCTGATGGAGGCCAGCGTGGCCCGACATGTCGATGTCTTCACCGCAAGCTCACTTCTGCTGGAAGATGAGAAATTAGTCGTTCATTAGTGAGCAAACACCAGGATTAATGTTTCTTTTTTTTAAGTCCTGCAGGTGTTTTCTCATCCCGCGTGTTTGCTGAAGGATTGCGCTGAAGGTCACGTTTGTGTTGGTTTGCAGCGTTTTTGTGTAGTTCTTACTAAAAGGTCAGTCCAAAATTAAAAACCTGTCACAAGATTCAAAAAGATTATGAGAGCTTTCATACAGGGCGGTAGGGCTGACAAACTGGGAAGTGAAGACAGGGGCCTTCTGTATGATTTGCGCGGTGTATATCAAGTCTTAAGCCATAGCTTTGTGTGAGGAACAGATCCAAAATGTCAGTCACTGTTGCATAAATGTCAGGATTTCATTAGTTTTTCTTTGGCTCATCAGTCATTCAGGACAGACTCAGGCTCTCAGAAGGACTTTATAATAACTACACACTATGAATGATTAGTTAAGTATCAGTGAGCATTTATTTCATCCTTTATAAACCATTGTTCCAACATTATTATACATTAGTAAACAGTTTACAAGTGCATCTAATAAATGCCTTGTGCTTGAGCATATATATAATGTACTGCCCATATGTATACCCATATACAGTAAGTACATTTTTTAAATTAAACTACAAATAATAATTGAACATCACAAACTCTCAAACCTCATTCAAATATGATATGTTTCCTCACACAAACTATCTTGGTGCTTCTGTATTCATATTATGGAAATGAACAGCTTAGACATTTTTCCAGAAATCTGAATAAAACCATGCAACATGAAGGTAGCCTAAATGATGCCAGAATGAAACATTAAAAGTTGCATAAGATAATTTTGGCGAGGGCTGCAGGGCTGCTCTTCTGTAGTATTCTGTGGTTTGTCATCATCAGTTATGTCCCACGCTCTAAGCTGATTGATGTGGGTGAAAGGTTTGATCTGGTTTCTTGGAGTGAAGCAGAAACACGCCCCACTCCCAGCAGCATGTGACTCGAAATAGACACTTGAGTTCGTGCCGTGACCCCGGCCCTGTCGGCTCGTGCCTTGGGCGTCAGACAGTGGACGGATCAATGTGGCTTTGTATGTGTGAAAGAGGAGCAGAATTCAGTCCGGGGTCAAACAGACAGATTTAAATGAGCCCCGAAGTGAAGTTTTCACATGTGTTGTTGTCTCATCAATGCACTATTTTGTGGTGTTCTTCTGTGTTGAACTCATTTCGCTGCTTATTCCTCCACCTTGTGAGAAAGGATGCAGCTGATCATTTTCCCTCTGCAAACATGCATACTTCATAAACCAAACCTGTTGGATCTTCTTACTTTTTCCTCACCTTAACTTCGTTGTCTTCCTGAATCTGCTAGATTTGGACGAATTCAACATGTGCTTAATAATAAATTTAGTGCAGCATAATGTACTGTGGACATGAAATATCGTCTTATTAATTCACTAATTGAAGTCAACATCCACGTAACAAGAGCCTTACGAATGAATAGCAACACTAAAAACTAACCAGAACACCTTAGCAAGTAGAAATGCATTGCCTCTTTATTTATCTAAAGTAAAAGTAAATGTTTAAATCAGTGGTGTAGAAAAAAAGCGGTTCAATTATGGAGTGTGTCGCCCTCTTGTGGTGGCTGCCATGTTGAGACACTTCATATAACAATACAAATGATTAATTTGTGGGCAACTAATATGTTTTCAGGTTGAATGTACATTAAATAACATTCTTGTTCAAATGTTTTGAATTTTTTTTTTGATAAAAAAAAACCTGTAATATTGTGAAATATTACTATAATTTAAAATATCTATTTCATATGTCTATATATTTTAAAATGTAATTTTTATTATAATATCAGCATCATTACTCCAGCGTCACATAATCTTTCAGAAATCATTCAAATATAACATTTTCATTTTTTAAATCAATCTAATGCATCCTTGCTGAATTAACATATTAATTTCTTTTAAAAAAAAAACATGAGTGTATAAGAAAAGTTAAACAGAACGAGTCCTCAGCATCATTATTAATCTGTTTTTATCCGCAGGACTCTGGTGCCTCTGTTTGATCCAGATTCTGGACTGCTCGTTGTGTCTGGAAATGTATGTGAGCATTTATTAACGCACTTAAATGTATTTTGTACTGACTTCAGTATGAACGCTGTTATTAATCGTGTTTTTTTTTTTCAGGGTGAGAGTGTGATCGACTGTTTCGAGGTGAACGGCAGCGAGCCCTTCCTGTCTCAAGGTAACACACACTCTTGTTTCTGGATGCTCTGGCTCTTTGTTTGGTGTGTCCTGAAGCGGCTCTGTCTCTGTGGTTGTCAGTGAGTCACTGTTTGACGGACGTGTCGACTCGTGGCATGGCTCTGGTGCCGAAGCTGGCTCTGGACGTCAGCTGCTGTGAGGTTTTACGTCTGATGCAGCTCACAGATAACTTCATAGTGCCCATCAGCTACCAGGTGCCTCGCAAGGTGAGAGTGAACACACATCCACAAGCTGAGAATGCACAAGCTCCTGATGTGCTTGATTATCTTACACCAGTTATGATTGATAAGCTGATAATAAGTGCTTTCCGACCTGTATGATGAACACAAATTGAGTAATTCCAAATATTAACAAAACAGAATCTCCTAGTGGTCTTCTGCTTTTTTATGGTCAAGTATTTAAATACGTTATATAAAATGCTGTTTTAATTTTACTCTTGGAACTATAAAATTAAAAATATCTTTGTTTTTTTTCTTATTATTATTTTTCAGTACTAGTTTTTTTCCAGTGCAATAGCATTAATGCAATATCAATATATTTCTTTATTAATTTGCTTAAATTTTATTAATTAAATAGAAATAAATTAAAAACATTTATTATTATTTTTATAAATGTTACAAGAAGTTAACATAACCATAAACAATTATATTATAATTTTCCTATATAATTTTTAAATATTTAATTTCACATTACAGTAATAATTCGCAAAAGTAATATATTTCTTCATTAATTTGTTTACATTTTAGAATTTAAATAATACAATGAAATTAAAATATAATGACTGCTTAATAATAATAATAATATTATACTTTTTATTTTTAATACAATAGTATTATTGCAGTAGTAATATATATATATCCTTCTTGAACTTTAGTAATTTAAATACTACTAATAAAACTACTAATGGTATTATTATTATTATTATTATTAAATACATGTGTTTTTTTTTTGTTCTATTATTTTTATAAAGTATTTATAATTATTTACAATTACAAAAAATATTATGTACTCGTTATGAATGAGTAGGAAAAATAGCTTTCTTTTTTTTTGTCCTCCAAAATCAGCCAGTCTGAGCGTGTTATGTGTTTTGTGTGTATCAGGCAGGACAGGACTTTCATGCGGACTTGTATCCGGATACTGTGGGTCACACTCCGGCCATGACGGCAGAGGACTGGTGGAAAGGAGAGAACAAACAGGTACTGACCACGGCTATTTTAATCATGGGAAATTCAATGCATAGCAAAGGATTTCTTACTGAAAACTGAAGTATGAAGGGAAAGGGAAAGAATGCTCAAGCTTCATGAACATTTTAAGATATGTTTACTTCTGTGACACTTGAACTGTTACAGGTGGAGCGAGTCAGTCTTCACCCGAGCAAGAGGCCAAAGCTGGCCGCTCCATCAGCTCAGGAGAAAAAACCAAAGGATCTTCCCCGTGTCAAGAGCAAAGAGGTTTGTGGAGGAACACGAGGAGAAAAGTGTACTTACCAGACATGATGGTCTTACAGTGTGTTTGTGTGTTTATGTCAGGAGGCCTCGACCTCCAGCAGTCCCCTCAGCACCCTCAGCACCCCCAGCAGCAGCGCGGCCCCGTCCCGCTCCCCGTCCTCCACCAGCGGCCTGTCGTCCGGCTTCCTGCCCAGCCCCAGCCAGAGCTCCCGCGCCATCCAGAGCATGCTCGGTCACTTCATATACACTGACAGCTCATTCACTTCAGCATATATACAGTAGCTTTCAAAAGTTTGGGATCAGAACGATTTTTAAACAAAGTTTCTTGCTCATCAAGGCTACATATATAATTCGAATAGTATATCAGCCTATTAGAACGATTTCTGAAGGATCATTTACAACTTTAGACTGGAGTTAATGGCTATATATACAGAATAAATATACACAGAACACACAGATATGTGACCTGGACCACAAAACCAGTTTGTTATACTGTGTTATACTGCTTCATATTTCTGTGATACATTTCTGTCCAGGATCCATCTGATGAAATTAAATAACAGACATTTCTGTCAGTTTTGATCAATTGAAGGCATCCTTGCTAAATATACAAGTATTATTTCATTAAATAAACAATTAAAAATCTTACTGCCCCCAATACTGATGCCAAAGATCATCAAAAAGCTGAACCATGTCAAGTTTTTTGGCCGTGGAAAAACTTGTACAGCTCTCGTAATGAATGGTTTTCTGTGATCCTCAGGCCCAAGCTCCAAGTTTCGTCACATCCAGGGGGCTGTTTTGCACCGGGACACTCACATCACTAACCTGCGCGGGCTTCATCTGACCACACCGGGAGAGTGTGACGGCTTCTGTGCCAACGGTCAGCGTGTGGCAGTGCCTCTCGCCATCGCCGGAGGCCAGATCGCTGTCTTTGAGGTGCGCTTCTGTGCCTTTTCTTCCAAATCTGATTTATTTACAGTATTTCACTGCTCTCTCTCTGTCGGCTTCTGCAGCTATCTCAGCCTGGAAAACTGCCGGACACCGCCCTGCCCACCATCCAGAACTCCGTCAACGTGGCAGACTTCTGCTGGGACCCCTTCGACACACACAAGCTGGTTGTGGGTGAGTTTTCATCAGCCTTTTCAAAATGACCACATAAAAGTGATGGCTCTGATTCTGGATTCTGATTGGTCAATACAGAGTTACAGCTGTAATGATCCAGTATATAGTACTAGCTAATCAGAGTGCCTGGTTACATATAATCTGGATTTCATAATCAGATTCCAAACACTCAGTCAATTAGATTATAAATACTTGAAATTAGATTATATCACAATTTTTGTTGCAACTTTACTAGTTACTTTTTTATCACATTTTTCTTTTCTCTTCCCCCCTGTGAAACACATGACTTACAGTGTACCTGTACTACAATGTACCTACGCAAATGACAATAAATTCAATTTAAATCCCAGGAACACATCCAAGTCATAGTTCTTCTCAAAATCATGAACCAGTACCAAATCAAGTGTTTTGAGAACAGTTGTATCTTCAGGCGTCTTTCGAAAAGAAACGCAATGACATGCTGTCTGAGCACTGATTTCTGAATGTCAGCGCTGCTCTCTCGTGTGTCTGTCTCAAAGCCGGTGATGATGCTAAGATCCGCGTGTGGCAGATTCCCAAAGGAGGCCTGAACGAAACCCTGACTGAGCCGGAGCTGGTTCTGCGTGGTAAGATACCTGCACATGTGGCTTCTGAACTGTAGATGTAGTAACTCTGTAGTGTTTGATTGACATGCACCTTGACCGATGACAGGACACACGGAGAAGATTTACTCAATCAAGTTCCACCCCCATGCATCCGGTCTGCTGGCGTCCTCCTCCTACGACCTCTCAGTGAGACTCTGGAGCCTGGAGACAGGAGAGGAAGTCAAACGACTCGGTGGACATGAGGATCAGGTCTGTCTCTGTCTTGTCTAGTCAGTTTTGTAGACATCAGGGCAGCTTACTATATTCTCTCACAGATATTTGGCATGGCTTGGAGTCCAGACGGGAAACTGCTGGCCACTGTGTGTAAGGACGGAAAAGTGCGACTGTACGACCCACGCAAGTCCACCTTGCCCATCCAGGTTAGTTCAGCATCAGCTTAATATTAGTAAACTTAGAAATGAATTGTATCTTTCTGACCAACTTTGTTTATGCAGGAGGGCCCAGGACCTGAGGGCCAGAGAGGAGCCCGTGTAGTATGGGTCTGCGATGGCAAGTACCTGCTGGTTTCAGGATTCGACAGGTACAGTATAACACAAATGTAGCCAAAATGATCATAGTATTGTCAGAGTTTTATTGGCTTATTTCCTTTACAGCCGCAGTGAAAGGCAGCTGTACCTGTTCTCCGCTGAGTCCTTGGCATCCGGGTCTGTGGCTTCAGCCCCTGCTGATGTGTCTCCCTCGACCCTTATCCCATTCTACGATCCCGACACCAGCGTCCTCATCCTCACTGGGAAGGTACGTGAGTGTGGGCCTTGCTGAGCATTACAGTTGCCCATTGGTTTATAGTAACAAACAGATTCATGGAACGTTGTGTTTATTGGTCCTTTGGTCTTTCAGGGTGACACGCGTGTTTATATTTACGAGATTGTGCCTGAAGCGCCGTACTTCATGGAATGTAGTAGTTTTAACTCTTCTGAACCACACAAGGTATTGTTGGTGCTGTCGTTGATGATGCAGAATACAAACTGTTTTACTAACATCTTACCATGTCACACAGGGGTTGTGTTTCCTGCCGAAGACTGAATGTGATGTGCGTGATGTGGAAGTGGCTCGAGCCATCCGACTTGGCAAGACCACCATTGAACCTGTGGCCTTCAGAGTGCCTCGTGTCAAAGTAAGAGTGACCCTTGTACCAGAATCTGAAAATGAAATTATTATTATTATTATTATTAATTGTTTTATATTTTTTCATTAAATTAATGTCTGTGTTTCTGGATACTTTTTAGTTTGATCATTTTTGAATTCTTTTTCAGCTTTGTATTACCGTGTTTGTTTCTCATGCTGAATGAACTAATGAGTCTGTCTCGGCTCCACAGAAAGAGTTTTTCCAGGATGATGTTTATCCGGAGACTGCAGTGTGGTGGGAAGCATCTCTGACTGCTGCTGCCTGGCTCTCGGGCTCCAACGGACAGCACCGCAAAATCAGCCTTCGGCCTAAAGACATGACGCCCGGTACAGCTCAACATCCCCAAACACAACTCAAAGAACCTGCTCTGTGCTTGTGGTGTTACAGCACCCATCCTTATGATCCTTACGTTTTCTTTCAGTGAGTGAGGCACCAAAAGAGGCTCCTGTTAGGAAGTACCTGCCCTCCTCCGTCTATCTGGAGGAAAAAACTGATGAACAGAAGAAAGAGGAGGTATCTCTATCTATTCATCTATCTATCTATCTATCTATCTATCTATCTATCTGTCTATTGTTTGCTCATTCATGTCGTTTGTTTAATCTGTCTGTGTCAATCTGTCTGTGGTTTGTTTGTTCTGTCTGTCTATTGTTTGTTCCTTCATCCTATGTGTAGTTTGTTCTGTGTGTGTCTGAAATTTGTTTGTTCATTCTGTCTGTCTATCGTTTTGTTTTTTTTCTGTCTGTGTGTGTCTGTCAAGCATTTGTTTGTTCATTCTGTCTGTCTTTGTCTATCGTTTGTTTTCTGTCTGTGTGTGTGT
>JAUMHR010000045.1:2086256-2097146 GCA_032361145.1 Enteromius fasciolatus
AAAGTTGCAGACGTTTTTTTCTGTTTGCATGCGTCATTTTTAAAATGCAGTGCGTTGAGCTCTCTCGGCCACCGTAGAAAGTTGCCTCGAAATAAAACCTTGGAAGCCAGGAAACACGGAGTGGTGTTTTTATTCAAGATCATCACTACTAAATAAATAATATAAAATTAATTATATATATATATATAAACATTATTATTGTATAAAATTTCTTGAAATTAATAATAATAAAAATACTACTACGTATTTTCTTATTGACCACCCCGACTGTCGCGTGCGTGATGATGTCACGGTCGCGCGTCTCCATTGACGCAGTGTGAGCAGCTCGTGCATGTGTCCTCCAGCCAGCAGGTGTCAGTGTGTGTTGCGTGTGCCGGCTTCGTTCCTTCGCCGGTTTCATCAACCTTCATGGAGTTACACGTGAAAACATTCGTCCTAAACCGAGCTGTTTAACATCATCACAGCAGATCAGTATGGTATGTTCATATATTTACTTATCGACTGTAATGATTTTATGTCGGTAGCTGTGTATTTCATCTCTAGAAAGGCTAGTAATGGATCATTCCATATCAGATGATTTTACGCAACGACCTTGCATTTCATTTTCACCGTAGAAGTATGAATGAACTAAAAATGGTTTAAATGAATCTTAATGACCACAGAAGTGATTTAAAGAATCGGGTTGTGAAGCACTGAATCAACTTAAATGTGTCATCTCGAATGCAATGTATTTGTTATTTAATATTTACTGTATTTTACTCGTGTAATGACACATTATTTATCTTTTGTGATAATAAAATACCTTCCTCACACATTCAACTGTGCGCCACTTTCTTAATGTTTTATGTTCTGCTTTGTATTTATATCGTGTTTTCTGTTCACATAGGCCAAGTATCTGGCTCAGATCATTGTGATGGGGGCTCAGGTGGTCGGACGAGCTTTTGCAAGAGCTTTACGTCAAGAATTTGCAGGTCAGTTCAGACTAATGCTATATTATGCTCATTTATTAATAATTAATAGCGTATTAATGTTAGTGGCGTTTATTATTAATCAATTTCTCACCATTAGGTACATAGTATTTGTTCTTGTTATGAATATCTGTTTGATGCGTACGTTAAATACGTTTAGATGGGTATATATTTATTCGTTCTTATTTGACACATCCGTAAAATAACCAAATGTTACAATGTTCTTATAGTTATAATGCTAAATCTTCTATTTTTATTATTTTGGGAGTCTTCGTAGAATATGACAGCGTTGCGGTGCCTTAATACTCTCATGTCTTCCTATGAATGATCTCCAGTATGAGGAATGCTGTATTATGTGAAAATATGACTGTAGTATGTTGTGTGACTGTGAACGCAGCCAGTCAGGCAGCCGCTGAGGCTCGGGGTCAAGCGGGCAGACAGTCTGCGGCTGCGTCTAGTTTCACAGGAATGACTTTGCAAGAAGCCCAACAGATACTGAACATCTCCACATTAACTCCAGAGGAGATCCAGAAGGTGAGAGTCCATATTAACAATCTGTAATATAATTGGCATCAGCCTTGCAGTGTTCACCCTCTAATGAAATCTGCTTTAATTTTCTCCTCAGAATTATGAGCATTTATTTAAAGTCAATGACAAAGCTGTTGGTGGTTCATTCTATATTCAGTCAAAGGTAAGCAATGACACAATCGTTCAGACCGGTCGTTTTTTGTTTTTCTTAAAATCACAATAATGATAAAGCAGGTTTGACTTTTGGTTCAGGGTCACTCATTGGTTGTCATCCCACTGAGCCCAGATCTTTAGATCGAACAATAATATGTGGTTGTCTTGGACTGTTGTAAAGGTGGTACGGGCTAAAGAGCGTCTGGATGAAGAGCTCTCCATTGAACAGCAGCACCAAACCAAACCACCAGATCAGCAGCAGCAGACATGAGCTCCATCTTCACACCCCTCCACTGTAATTATGACCCCAATAAAACCTCATCTTTTTGTACATTGAAATGTCAATCGTTTCTTTATTCATCGGTCAGAGTGGATTTTCTGGACGTTACTCGGAAGGTCTTGTTGGACTTCATTCGGTAGCTCAAGGAACTTTCTGCCAAGTTTAAAAATGTACATTACCTTTCAAAAGTTTGGTGTCTGTATTTTTGAAAGGCTGCCTTTATAGTAAAAACAGTAATATTGTGAAATATTGTTGCACATTTTAAATCAACTGTTTTCTAGTTGAATATATTGTAAGATGTCATTTATTTCTGTGATCGAAGCTGAATTTTCAGCATCGTTTCTCCAGTCACATGATCCTTCAGAAATCATTTTAATATGCTGATTTACTTCTCAAGAAACCGAACGCTTTTGTATTTGTATGTGAATGTATTTAGTGTTGTTTTTTGACCAATTTAATGCATCCCTGCTAGTTTCTTTTACTTTGTTGTTTGGTGACCTCAAACTTTTGAAAAGTAGTGTCTATCCATTTCTTCATGTTGAAAGGAGTGATCTGGATTTAATATAAGGTAATATAAAGTTAACTTCAGGTGTAATGTAGATTACCACAGAAGTCGTTGAACACTGTTAAAACTAGGAAAATGAAGGCTATAAAAACTTTGGATGGATTTTTCTCTAGTAAAAAGTTCTTGTATTACATGTCTTGTGGCTGTACTTCACACAACAGTACGTTGTTTTTATCCCAGTATAATAATATGCCCCATAGACTTCTGTGCAGATGTACAAGATCCAATCTGGATGATGCTTGTCTGGGGGAATGAACAGTGTGCAGCGGATGAAGTTTGTTTGTTTTTATCCGGAGCTTTCCTTATAATCTTTACATAATTCTTTTACCTTCATTTACTACTGTCAGATTCACAACATAAATACTGTCAGTGAAGCGGGATACACCGTGTTGCTATTTGAGTAGTTAATGAATTTTCATTGGTTGGTTTTTACTGTAATTAATTAAATTTTAATATAATTATGTATAGCTGCATTATTTTTGCCCAGCTCTAGTGTATGTATTAGGAAGGTAGTCTTTACGTTAAAGACAGCACAATAGGTATCATGAATTAATGAGAGCTTCAGACTAATTGCACTGAATATTTAACACAGAAAATGGCTGAATATTGAACATATTCAAATTATACAGTGTTTTTCTTCAGGATCATATATCAAATGATAATGAGGACAGGGCCATAAACACTGGTTACTGAAATTTGTTTTGCGATCCTCACAAACACCGTGTTTATATTAAAATGACTGTTATGTATATCTCAGTTATTCAAACTGGGGTAAGTCAGCTGCGTCCAGCAAAAGCAAACCGATGAAAGAGCCAAGAAAAATAGTTCAACATCTCATCCGAGGCTAAGACCCTGATCTGAGTTAATACTATAAACATTTCAGCCCTCTGTACATGAATATCCCAAACATTCAGCAAAAAAGACACAGCAAAGCGCAATGTATCAAATGCAAATTTATTAAACATTTGTTTCTTTTGTTTTCATTGACATCCTTATCAATATCGTAATAAAAATCCTCTAAAACAGGAGCACACACCTATGTTGTACCAACTGGAGACTTTTACAGCTCTAAAATTCTGCACGTTCAGCTTTAGAACATGATGCTGGGAAAAAATAGATATTTATTTATATATATATTTATTTTCATATACTGTATTACATCTACATTTCAACTATAATAAAAGGCACTTGGAAAAAATTAAAATACTGATATTAAAATATCTCAAAAAATGTGCAAAAAAGGAAAAAAATAACAACGGATGCTGGCCTTTCCAGGCCATAGTCTTTTTGTTAACCCTTTGTGCACCTCTGTGGCACATCAAGAATGTGTCTCATTAGTTAATTTTGCTTTTAATGTGAGCTTTTTTCCTTTAGATTCTAAAATGGTGCTTAATTTATGTACCGTATATCGTTTTTTTACATCATTGGAGCTTAACTGGAGTGAATATTTAAATTGAAATACCTAGCCATGACATCTTCCCTGCCACTCAGTTTATTGCTTAAGTCTCTCACATACAGTTGCAGTAAATTCAGAGTCATTGGGGATGCACCATCATTTTGTTAAGGCCTTTGGAGTCCCCTGTGTAAAACAGTGTGGCCGTGTTCAGAGTGCTCAAAGGGTTAAAGTTTCAAACAGCTTATCTGATATTGAATATTGATGTAGACCTTGATAGGTCTGTGTCAGTATCAGCTTTCTCCAGCCAACGACGTGAGAAAAGGGAATAGGAGAAGATGGGCAAAGATGTGGGCAAACTTGTTTAAAGGATGCAAGGGTTAATAAACGTCATTACCGATTAAATACCATGTAAATACATGCTGATGTCAAAGCTCTCCAACCTGAGGGGATTGTGTTTGATTACTGCATGTATTTGCATGTTATCTCTACTAAAAGGCTTTATAGAAGCACAGGGTTAACCTTTTCTTGGCTTTAACTGAATAAACAAATATAATCTGGGGCCATGTAAGGGCCAGTGGCCTACTTTTGAAACCTGGCGCATGATCAAGATGTGGACAGTGGCAACTTGTGGACATGTCGATTGGTTGAATGTCCATTATACAAGACATTACCGTATGTAAAGTTCAAACTGATTAATTATGATTATGGGCTAAATGTGAGAGCTTCTTACTAAAACCATTCCCACGAACGTATCTGTCATCTCCTGTTATTTCTCCCTGTTTTCAAGCAATTCATCAGCTGGAGAAAGCTGAACACAGAATAGCGATAGCAGAAATTAAGCAACTTCAACATCAGGAAATGTCACGTCCAAAAACAAAACAAAAAAAGTCAGTAAAACAAAACAGCATTAATTGTATAGTTTCCACAAATAATAAAACAAAAATAATTATGGAATAAGACTCTGAGTGTAAAAATGGTTTGGAGGCAAGGGCAGGGTACATGCTTTAAGGAAGTGCGATTATTTCAGTCGGAATGTTTTTACATTACATTCGTTTGTTCGAATTAGATATTTTTCCGTCCAATCTATGAGTAATGGACATTACTGAAGACAGAGACTGTTACGCGCCTGAGTTCAGGAGAGAAGACTTAATCAAGAGCATTATGGGATCTGAATGAGATCTTGATTGCGACATTTTTATCATTTACTGCGTAAAGTCTCTCTAACATGACCCACTTCAGAACTTCAATTCACCTGTCAAGCACAAGAATCGTAGATGGCATTATAAAATGCGCAACGTGAATATCTGCCTTAAAGGTTGTCTTTTGAGTTTTGATTTTCAGTTTGTATGATGTACCACGTAATTACACAACATGCAACCGGGCAAAATCAGAGCCAAATGGGGTCAAATGTGAAATTTTTAGTACTTGGAGCATTGCCTACAACTCCATTTGTGTAAGGTAGCATTCTGAAACTTGATGCCTCGCTCTAGAGTTTGATGCATTGGAGAATGTTGATGTGGGTCATATTAAAGAGTCTTAAATCAAAATGCTATCTTTTTGCCACCTGCATAGTGCTTTCTACACTTTATTAAAGTCCCTACTTTAATCTCTGGGTTTATTTTTAGCACAGTGATTTAACATGGGGCAAGCTGTGAAAACAAAGTTATTTTAACCAAACTATGCTGTTGTATTGCAAGTGTCAGCTTGTCCACCGGGTTGTGGATAACGGTTATTTTTAACATTCCACTTTTATGCAAAAGCCAAAGGTCCTTTGTTTTACCCTGCAGTGCTAGTATACTGCAAAGCAGGACAATATTGTTAAATCTGGCCCTTGGTTCAGTACTGTGCAGTGCAAGTGATGACCATAAGATGGCACTATTTACAACAGTGCCATGTCCAATGGGGCGTTAGCATGACCGCTTGGTGAGTTTGTGCCCTTGTATGACTTAAAACTCAGTCAGTCTGAGCCTTGTGTCTGTAAATTTCTTATTCAACAAAATAGAGCTAGTAAAGGTTTCTATTTCCTCCTCCTCAGAGGACAGATTGTCATTCATACTTTGTCTGTATGCTTACATTGCAGTGACACAGCTAGCAGCAAACGCAAGGTTTTTCATATAGCTTGCAATAGCATTGAGCTAAGGAAGTTCACTTGCAAGGGATGCAGAGGGTACCCACTGACCGAGGTGGGACTCGGGACAGTCTGAAGAAGGGGTGTCTATTCTTGTTCCTAATGGGCCACTGTACAGGAAAGTTTAGCTTTAGCCCTAAATAAACACACCTATACCAGCTACTCAAAGTCTTTAGGATCACTAGAAACTTGAGTTTAGGAGCTGAACTTTGCAGGAAAGTGGCAAAGCAGGGCCAGAACAAAAGGGTACAACAGATGTTGATTGACGGCAAGTAAACGAGCTGCTCTCGCCTGACCTATGACCTCAGCACCCCTTCGCAAATCTGACCAAGCCCATGCGATTTAGCCTCAAAGGTCTCTGGCTCGCTATGCTCAGAGGTCTTTTCATAACGCACGGAATGGCTTAAAGATCAGTTCCTGAAGAATAATAGCATACATTTGTGTCTTTAGTGTGTTGCGTACACTGTCGTCCAAAAGTTTCTCTTGCGCATAAATACAGTTGTCTCTTGAAGCAAGGGCACAGATTCTAAAGTCTGCCGTTAAGATCAGTGCTCTCAAAAAACCGAAAACAAAGTGAATAAGACTTAGGGTTCAATCCTGCTTCTGGAGGGCCATCTTCCTGCAGTGTTCAGACTAGGGGAGGGCAACCCTGGCCCTCAAGATACACTGTCCTGCAGAGTTTACCTCCAACAGACTAGCTTAGCTGTAATTTATCTAGTAATCATGAAGACTTTGATTAGTTTGTGTTTAGTGAGGGTTGTAACTGAACAGTGTTTTTAGGGCCATATTTGCCCACCACTACTTAGCCCCAACCCTAATTAAACAGAGTTAGTCAAGCTCTTCGGGTTTACTCAGAACTCAAGCAGGTGTGTTGGAGCTTAACACTCTAGGAGCAAGATTGGATAACCGTGGTAATAAGATAAGCCAGAAAGAACGAGAATGAAATGGAGGTGAGCGTTTGGCCACTTTCTAGATTGTTAGATAATTTTGCTTCAAGATGCCATCCCAATTACCACAAGAAACAGGTAGCTGTGTCCAAGGTAAGGTACAAATTGGAACCGAAGTAGCGTTAAAACTTGAAGATGGTGTCACCTCCAAGCAGAACCACATTTGCTTTGAGAAAACCCCCATAGGCTTGCCTATGACCTCTGACCCCTGTTCCACCCCCACCCTTCCCCTGCCATTCCTCTGTAATGTGGTGCTCAGTTGACCACAGCTGGCTTCAGCACCACCTGGCCAGAAGGGATGACAACCCAAGACAGGGGGTCATGGGAAGCCCCTGTAGACAAGTTGAGCACTCCACCGTGGATCTCGTCCTCACCCTCCTCGCCTCTGGCCTTGCCTTTGCCATGGTCCCTGCGCTCCGAGCCCAAAATCGGCACCATGGGCAACCCCAAAGTGGAAGATGAGAAGGTATGAGACAGCAAGGGTGACTTGCCCAGGCCGAGCGAAGAACCACTGAAGGACAGGATGGACGCCCCCCCAAGCCCAGCTGGAGGGGAGCTTGGGCAGCCCAGTGTGCTCAAGTCCAAGGGGCGGGGACTGAGGGGGGACAAGGGGAGGGAGCCTCCGAGACCCTGCAGACCGTGACCGCCCAGAAGAGCGGCGGCAGCACCAGGAATGATGATGTGGGCCCCACTGACGTAAGTCAGCTCAGACTCTTTCCCTGCCCCTGCAATCTGCCCTGGCTTCATCAGAGAGCCCACCCCACCAGGACCTCCCTGCTCCTGAGCTACGAAGTGCCCGTGAGCCTTGATATGCTTCCTCAGGGAGCTGGGGTCCGTGTAGCGTTTCAAACAGCCCACCATCTTGCAGTAGTAGGGCTTGTCCACATAGTGTGTGCGTGTGTGTTTGAACCGGTCACTAGAATTGGAGTAGCGCTTGTTGCAGCCCTCGTAGGGACAGATGTAGGGCTTCTCTCCTGAAATACAACCACCAAGTTAGCCAGGTCATGCAATCTTCATGTGTCTATCCATACATTTAACTTGGTACTGACCTGTGTGCGAGCGGTTGTGAATCTTGAGGTTCTCCAGGCGGGAAAAGCTCTTGTTGCAGGTGGGACAGCGGTGAGGTTTCTCATTGGTGTGAGTACGGATGTGTATCAGCATCTTGTACCTAATGATACAGACGTTAGATTTATTGTGCATGCTTTAGAATTAAAGGGTTGCTTCACCCAAAAATGAAAATTGTCAATAATTACTCAACCTTGTGTCGTCCCAAACCCACAAGGCCTTTGTTCATCTTCTGAACACAAATTAAGATATTTTGGAGCTTTCTGACCCTGCAGATAGCAAGGCTACTACCACGATCAAGGCCCAGAAACGTAGTGGTTCAACCTTAATTTAATGAAGCTACGAGAATACTTTTTGTGCACAAAGTAATTTTATTCAACAAATTTTCTCTTCCTTGTTTGCAAGCAGAGGAATGTACATGTGATAAAATTGTTGAACAATGTTACTTTTGTTTTATTTGCTCTAAAGTATTCTCTTAGCTTCATAAATGTAAGGTTGAACCACTGATGTAACATGGACCATTTGAACAGTGTCATTACTTTTGTGCCTTGAACATGGTAGTTGCATCACTATATACTAGCAACACACCAGTATTTCTCTATTTTTTATCTTTGGCGTGTCGATATTCAGTAATACATTATACCTATAAAATTCCCATGCACAATTTTGTGGCCATTTCAGAATAATTGATTTCAAATTGTTTACTTTTCACGAACACACCACAGCTTGATTTCTATCAACGAGTCAAGATTAACACAACACTCTCCTGTCCAGCTTTTGAATGTAGCTTTGGGTCATAACTCTTTTTAAGTCTGTTACAATAAAGTGTAGATTGGTCTAATCTGAATCCAAAAAATAAAACTGCTAATTGATTTAGTACTTAAGACTGAGTCTTGACATAGAGGGTAGGTTTATGCAACTGGCCCCTGCTGGTGCTAAATGATTCATAGACAACCTTATTTAAAGAATGCAGTAAACACACCTGGCATTGAATCCTCGTCCTTTACGTGCACAACCCTCCCAGTGGCAACAGTACCCAGATTCTTTCTCAGGCTTCACGTGGAAGTCATTGACATGATCCACCAGGTCTTGCAAGGAGTCAAAAAGTAGGTGGCACTGTGACAAGAAAAAATGCGCCATGAGCTCAGGTAAAAAAGCACATTAGCACCTGCATTAAACTGCTTCTATTCCTCACCTTCCTCCAGCGACAGGCCAGCTGTTCATCTGCGGAGAGGTCTGGAGAAGCTCGAGTGTCCTTGGGCTGCCGAATGAACATGGAGGAAGGCAGGTGAAGGCCTCCACCTCCTCCAATCGGCACGAAGAACTGGAACGCTTGAGACGTCGCCCCTCCCTCCACGTAACGGATATGAGCGGAGTCCTGCGGGAACAAAACCAGAAAAGGCAAACATAATTCAAGCCTCTTTATCTTTTTACAGCAGGCCAGCTATTCTAGTAATAGTTGCTAAACTCAGTAACAGGAGCTACAGGAGGTCCGTGTTCTGTAATCGCCCTCTCAGCGGGAGACTCTTATGAGCGTTTTGCTGAATGTGGCAGCTCGTCCTCGCCATGTTTCTGCCCCCAGCTGTGCTGATCTCAGCTAATGCCCTGCCACACTTGCTCTCCACCACAGATTTTACACTTTAATGAGAGAAAGCGAAATAGCAAGGCACCAATAAACGTAACACTGTATGAATTATCTTATACATGGAGCTTGATTGTACAGAAGTGCCCTATTATGAGCACTTTGATAAAAGTGTTTTTAGATAGCAAGACTAAATAGTGAACTATGAACTAGAGATTTTTTGAAGGAAATTTGAAGTAGATCAAATGGTGTTATTATATATTGATCTTTGAGTCACATTTTGATAAAACTGTAAAATTTCTTGTTTGGTCAATTCAGTTCTTTGTGAAATTATATACTTAGCTTGTACTGAGTATAGATTTTGAGCAAAATAAAACAATTAAATATGTCTTGGTTTAATGGCACAATATTTTGCCCTAATTTGTGGTCAGTTGAGTTTTTTATTATTACTAATATTATTTATTTATTACCTTTACTATTTATTTACACTTGTAAAAAATATTTTTGTCCATCTCTAGTGAATTTGTTGTGGTCAAAAATAATAAAATTAAAAAAATGCTATTAAAACCTTTATTTATTATACTACCTCTAAAATATATAATATCATATTTGCTAATATTATACTTCCATCTTTATTAAATGTGTTAAAATATAATATATATATATATATATATATATATGTATAACCAATATATGCTAACTTTTACTGCTTTAGTATTTATTAATCTTGTGAATTAGTTAATTGTAGTTTGTTTCAGTAGTTTTGTTGTGCTTTTGTTGTTTTATTCATTGAAGTTTTTTTCTAGTTTTCCATAGTTTTAGTCAATTTATTAATTCAAAGTGAACTTATTTTATTTCAGATTGGATTTTGGGATCCTCTGCCGTTCGTCCTTCAGATCCTCTCCAGTTCTGTCAGGTTTGATGGTAAACGTTAGTGGACAGCCATTTTTAAGTCTCTCCAGAGATGCACAATTGGGTTTAAGTCAGGGCTCTAGCTGGGCCGTTCTAGAACCACTCCTTCGTTATTTTAGCTGTGTGCTTAGGGTCATTGTCTTGTTGGAAGGTAAACCTCCAGCCTAGTCTGAGGTCCTGAGCACTCTGGAGAAGGTTTCTGTACAGGATATTCCTGTACTTGACCGCATTCATCTTTCCCTCGATTGTAACCAGTCGTCCTGTCCCTGCAGCTGAAAGACACACCCCTACAGTATGATGCTGCCACCACCATGCTTCACTGTTGGGACTGTATTGGACAGGTGATGAGCAGTGCCTGGTTTTCTC
>JAUMHR010000045.1:2097246-2112410 GCA_032361145.1 Enteromius fasciolatus
TGCTCTGACATGCATTGTGAGCTGTAAGGTCTTATATAGACAGGTGTGTGGCTTTCCTAATCAAATCCAATCAGTATAATCAAACACAGCTGGACTCAAATGAAGGTGTAGAACCATCTCAAGGATGATCAGAAAAAATGGACAGCACCTGAGTTAAATATATAAGTGTCAAGCCTGAATACTTAGTACCATGTGATATTTCAGTTTTTCTTTTTTGATAAATCAACAAAACTGACATTGATTTTTCTGTCAATGTGGGGTGCTGTGTGTACATTAATGAGAAAAAAATTGAACTTAAATGATTTTAGCAAATGACTGCAATATAACAAAGAGTGAGATATTTAAGGGGGTCTGAATACTTTCCATACCCACTGTACATACATTATATATACATATATATATATGTGTTTCTTTTCTTTTCTTTTTAGTGTTTAAGCGTTTGTTCATGTTTCTGGCGCTAACTATGAGCAATAGTAATAGTGATGGTTAAGGGTTAATTAAAGCTGAGACAATGACGGTTTTGACTGGACAACAGTGTCAGGGCTATCTGGGAAGGTTTCAGCTATGTGAGAAATGTGGATAGAAAATCATGTAAAATGAAGGAAGGGTGGCCGGCATCGGAGACACATACATAAGCACACAAAAAGCCATGCGTCTCACTCCCAATTCAATTTTGAGCGAATTAAATTAAGCAGAAAGAGCTCTGTGTGGCTGTACCTCGCTGTAAATCTGATTTAACCTTGCATCCCATCCATCAGCCCCACGCACGGCGAAAGAGAGACACTTTTGTGAAGGGACACAGGGGGCATTTGATAAGAAAGACCAGTTTGGGTCACTGAGGGTAACAGATCTGAATGTCTCGTGTTAAGGGAAGGTGGGGGATGTTCCTGTGCATTCAATGGTGAGCTGAGCCTTGGGTTGCTTATTAGTTCCTGTTGCTGCTCCTCACTCCTCAAGAAGTCTCATTTAAGAAGCAGCAGAACTAGTGCAAAGCCAATTATAGTACATTTAAAGGGACAGCGCAAACAAATTATTTTGTATTTCAATTAAAGTAGTTTCAAAGTTTGTGGTCAGTAAGTTTTTAACTCTCATTGCTCATCAAGTCTGCATTTATTTAATCAAAATATACAATAAATATTATGAAATATTATTACAATTTAAAATACCAATGCTTAATTGAATATATTGAAAAATGTAATTTATTCCTGTAATTCAATGCTGAATTTGCAATTTTCTTTAATACCAAAAATCATTTGGGTTTTTAGTAAAGATCATGCTCCATGAATATTTTTTGTACATTTCCTACTGTAAATAAATTAAAACTTAATTTTTGATTAGCAATGTACATTGCTAAGAATTTAATTTAGACAAAATTAAAATCTAAAATATCAAAAAATTTAATTTTAGATATTTTGAGTAAAATACAAGTCATTTGTACTGTGTACTCAGATGGTCTACAGGACACAACCCAAAACGTCAACATAACAGATATTAAACTGCATTTTAATATTCCATTTTACTATATTTCTAAGCTTAGATCACTGTAAAATATTTGTGTCATTCTCCAGTGGACTCACCCCGGGGAAAATGGGAGCTGAGACGTGTCCATTGGAGAGATCTGGAGAACAGGCGGTGTTTCTGGAGGACGGGGACATGCTGAGGTCCACGGCGGGTGGTGTGGAGGTCTCTGGTTTATCCTGCAGGACACCTGTGGACATACACACCTCTGTTATATTCTCTGTATAAACAGTGTAGTATATACGTCACGGTGTGCTAATGTGTTTACCTGTTTGTGGAGAGGCAGGAGACGCTGGGACGATGACTGCCGTCCCGTCGTCTGCCATCCGCAGTTGCCCCGCCCCCCTGCCGTAAATGGGAGAGGGAGTGAGAGTGGGCGGAGACCTGGTGCCTCTGTCCCGCCCACTTACCCGCCCTCTGGGCACCTTCAGGTCCAGTGGCTCGTCTAAGGACAGCATGACGGCATGCGTCTGCACAGACAGACAGACACAGAGAGCAGTTCAGAAACATTCACACAGATCCTGTAACAGAAGTGAGCATTCATATCACCACCGTGACTTTCATGCTGGAAAGATGAATCCAGAACAACTTGATGGTTGTCATTCATATAGAGAGTTTGTGTTGAGGATTTCAGCATCTCTTTACAGCCTGAGGCACAGTTTTAAATGTAGTACGTTTTTTATTTGTGTGTATTTCAGTATAGTTGATATTATATTATACTTTTATTACCATTTTGAATTAGCTCTAAATGTAATATTTTAAGTTGATTTTTATTTTAATAACATTTTTAGTAATTTTGCATGCTCTTGCAATTTTTACTAGTTTTAGATTTAAAAGATAAATTATTTTTTATATTTTGTGCATACACTATTATCGTTTTTATTAATATTTTGAATTAATTTTTCAGTTGTCATTTTACTTAGTTTAATTTTTAAACGTTTTGTTGTATGCTCTTGCACTTTTTATTAGTTTTAGATTTAAACAACAAATTAATATTTATATATTGTGTATGTGGTGTTATAGTTTTTATTAATATTTTGAATGAGCTTTTACAATTTTCATTTTACTCATTAAATTTTTAGTCATTTTGTTGTGCTCTCATAATCTGTAACAGTCTTAGATTTAAAAAAAAAAAAAAGTGTATATATATATATATTAATATTGATATCTTGTGTGTATACTTTTACAGTATTTATTAATTTAAAAAAATTGTACTTATAGTTTAACTTTTACAAATGTTGCTGTGTGTTCTTGTAATATTTTCAGGATTTCGATTATTTATTTATTTATTTTAGTTTGGTTTTTTTTATCTCCTTTTTCCAGTAATTTTAGTTCTTCAATTTAAACAATTTAGACATTTTTACGTGTTAATATTTATATTTATATAATTTATATTATAAATAAATATATTTAATACATAAAGATATTTTTTCTGAAATATATACATTGCATGTGTCTGTATTTATATATGAATAAGAATTATACACAGCACACACATATAGATTATGCAATTAATCACGATTAATCGTTTGACAGCACTAAAACAAAATTCACATACAAAGTTACTTTATATTGTAATAATTCACAACATTAGTGTTTTTTTTTTTAAATGCAGCCTTCTTTCAAAAGCATTAAAAATGAGCATATATTTTGATTATGAATAAGTTTGGAAACCAAGTTTTGTTTAGGTGTTACCAAGTTTATTCAACGAGGACTTAGTTTATTTTGTTACATGGAGGCAATTTGCATACTCTGCATAGTATATGCAGTGCAGAAAATAGTGTGACAGAATGCAGCTGCAATCAGACATACACACACACACACACACACACAGACAGAAGCCTTTAGCTGCAGGATTTCACTTGGCAAGTAGGTTTTTCCTCTTTTGCTCATTGTCTTTCTAAACACCTCCCACACACGGCTAGCCCGTCTGAAAAAACATCCCCGATCGCACACACAACTACTTCCACTAGCTTCCTCGAACCGTCCTCACAATTACAGCCATTACAGCTTCCACATTCCTGCCTTCACAGAGCTCCACCTCACATCTCTGTCTGTGTGACACACAAGCGCGTACGCATGCTTCCAGCGGCGCTCAATGGCTCTTTGAGAGGGTTTAGCTTGAGCCAACAGCAGGAAGGTCAGCGAGGTGAAGGCAGCGGGTCACCGAGTTCAACAGCCCAGCCAATAATCAGCAGATAACCGCACACAGAGCTGCATTATCAGGCCGATCTGCGTCCTCGGCCCCCCACAATGTCTCAACCGCGTCCTCAAATGATCTGTGTCCTCTTGGAAAGATCTCAAACGCTCCGGTTTTCACTCTCTGATGCTGTGCCAAAGATGCCGACAGGCAGCTACGATTGGTCAGGAGAATAAACAGGTTGCGTCACGGCAGGAGTTAATGAGCAAACCATAGTATCTCCAGCTGTCTGGTGTGTGAAAGCGTCCCGTGTGGACTGAACCTGTGCTATCTCGGGCCGGGCTGAGGTTAGAGACGGGATATGTGTGGTATGTTAAGGGCTTGGTTAATGATTTTCACGTAATTGTGTCTCAATACAGCGGATAAAGACTTATTGGTTTGTAACTCAGCTCTGTTGTGTGGTTCAGTCAGGACCTAAAAACAGCATTCACTGCCAATTTTACTTAATAATAATTTACAATAATATGTGTGTTTCTTATGATGGATGAGAGGAAGGGTTATCAGTCTTCCTGCTGTTCAGTTTACCGCTAACACACCTGCCTGTAATTTTCCAGTGAACTCAAAGACCTTGATTAGCAGGTGTGTTTGATTAAAGTTGGACGTGAAATCCATCAGCTCCATGTGACCTCCGGGGACTATGGAAATCATATCCATAAAGCATAATGTCAGTTCATGGTCAAAGCATGTGCTTTATGCAAGCAATATCATGCATATAAAATGGATATATATACCTGGTCTCATGGCATAAACGTACCATTGTGCACTTTTTAGCGAGACACAAAATATGTACCAGTAAGTACATATCACTACAGTTTCCAAAAGAAATGAACTCTTTTGAATCGTTTGAATCCTGTGTAACTACAGTTAGACAAAACTTGACAAAAATTGGTTGTATCAACAAATGTATTTTCAGTTTAGGTTATAGGTTAGGGGTTGGATTTGATGTAGGGCATGTTTCCAACATGATAGAGAATTAACTTTTAGTGATGGTCATATACAGGCAATACGTACCTATATCAAGGTAATAAAATGTGCCAGGGTTCTCATATTGAACCTGTGTTTTAGCAGCACTCAGTGAACATTTCTCTATGAAACTGCAGCGCGACATGGACTAAGGCACATAAAAAAGTGCACAGAGGTACATATTTTTATGAGACCAGGTTGAAAATGCTTACATGATGCCACAGTGAAGGATTTGAAAACGTGGCTGTGCAAACCTGTTGAGGCTTAATGAATGCACGCAAAATCAGTTCTATATGGTTAAGAAGATTCACAATGAAATCTTCGCAGCAGCTCGTGCATCAGTCCTGTGATCCCACATGGTTCGCTCAGGAGAGCCAGAAGTTTCCATAACAAAAGAGCTCCTCGAGCTGGGCACGGCTCCATGTGTAAACCATTACTAGTCCAAGCCTAAGGCCAGCTGCAATAAATCATCTCCTCCTTATTTTAATTAGCCCCCCAAACGGTCTACGTCTGACCCCCCTCACAGACCGCTCAAGAAGAGTTCGATCCAGAAGACAAGATCCATGTTTCATGTATGTGCTGAAAGCTACTGATTGATAAACGGCTCTGAGGTACGGGGCAGGTCAGGGTTGTGTGTTTTTGACAGGACACAGATTTATAGTTCAAGGCAGTCATAGGGCTTCATACAAGCCTGGATCAGCTACATCCCATCTGAGGTTAAAGATCACCCATGATGCTACACGAAAGCTATGCTTTCTACGATAAAGAGGGAGCTTGACATGATAATCTCATAAAGCTTTTTATTAGACACTTTTTGCAACAAGAAACCTGCATACAAAACCTGTTGATTATTATCAGTGCTAATTATAATAAAGCCTAATATATTTTAGGATTATCTGGTGAACAGAAAGTTCAAAAGAACAGCATTTATCTTTACTGTCACTTTTGAACAATTTAATGCATCGTTGCTGAATAAAAACAGTTATTTCTCCACCTTAATGGCCACAAACTTTTGAATGCATCTTCGCAGAATGATTCTTCTGAGGTTAAAGAGTTCATAAACAGTAAAGTAACGATTAGAGATGCCAAACCAAATGTCTGGGTTCATCGTGACAAGAATTTAGTGTGTATATCACGAGATGTATTGCATTATTCGAGGCATTATCTCATTTAAACTGGCAAAACACACTGGTTTTAGGACGTTGGTTATTGAGACGTCATTATCGCTCTCTCATGCGCTGACTGGACATCTCGGATTTTGTTATGTCTACATCGTATTTAAGCACTGCATTTGTTTGTTCACCTCAGAAAAGAGGAGCTCTTTCGCTGTGGAGGTGCTTGGCGGTAGCGCTTCACTGTGAAGTTTTGGGAGAAGGTGTTGCTCTGCCCCATGCAGACTTCCCCACCCCAGCGTGGGTCTGGCAGGGCTTTAAAAGGCAGCATTGTGCATGTCCCGGCACCCCCTTGCCTCTCTCCCCAGCAGAGTAAACATGGGCCGTAGCAGCTGAAGGAGGGTGTTTGGCCCGGGATGCTGGCTGCCACATGGTGCGCCGCTGAATGAAATGTTTGTGCCTCCGCTGTGACCCCAAAGCCCGGACCCCCTCTGCCTCCTCGCTCTCTTTGCCCCCTGCGGAAGTCACCAAATCTGCCATTTCCTGGGTAAAGGCGAAGTGGGCAAAGAATGGGGTCAGAGTGAGGCAGGGTCAATGGGAGGGTATGGGTTTCACCAGCCCTGTGAGGTCAAACCTCTGAGCTGATCCTAATTAACCCAAGATTTCAGGGTCACGACATGCTCAGCGTGATGTATTTCTACTCTCGGGTCATGTCGATTGATTGTTTTCTGCGAGCTGAGTGAACATGAACGCCACAGCAACTAAGTTATAAATGGGACGTTTTATGTCACGCTTAGATTTATACAAACAGCGTATCTTTGGGTTGCTTTTACAGTTTTGGAACGACATGGAGGTGAGTGATTAAATTAAATGATAGTGATTATATTAAAAAATATGTGAAAATTAGGGGGCAGCCGTGGCCTAAGGGAGTTGGACTTGTAACCCAAAAGTCTAGGTGGTGGGAGTGAATAACCAGTGCTATCTCCACCTTTAATATCAAAACTGAGGTGAGACCCTTGAGCAAGGCACCGTTCACACTGGCTGCTTCGGGTGTGCGTTCACGTGGTATTGTTTACTTCTCACTGCTGTGTATGGAACAAAAATCCTGCTTAAAGTATTTGAAATACTTGTTGAATTCCACAAATCGAAGAAAAAAAATCATTGCAATTAACAGTGCTTGCATTTTAATGCATTGTATTTTCATGGCCTGCATTTTAACATGGTTGTGTATTTGCGTAGTGAATATTTCAAACAGAAACATTTCGCAAACATTTTCATTGTTAAAATTCAGTAATTAATATTCACCTCACAAAGTTCATTTTCAAAATATTTCGTTTGTTTAATAAATCCAGCAATAACATTCGTCAGGCAACTTTCGTTAGTTTTACTGATTTACACGTGAGAGTTGGCTTTTATGGAGGAGTGAAACACAGATAGAAAGGGGGCATAAAGTATTTCGATCAACAGCGCAGCCCTAAAATAATATCTTACAACAAACACTTGGTGTGCTGATAATCAACTCACCGCATGGTTTATCTTGGCGCATGCATGCGAGCACCACCCGCTGGTGAAGACGTCTAACAGCAGAGGGTTTCTTGGATCGGTAATCTACTGCTTTCCTGCAGTTCCCGGATGTGTCGAATTTGAAGCATTGAATTTTAGGAAGTGAATTTGTAAAGCGAAATAATAATAATTGAAAGTTGCCTGACGAATATTATTTCTGGAATATTTTGAAAATTAACTTTGTGAGGTGAATATTGATTACTGAATTTTTAACAATGAAAATGTTTGTGTGAAATATTTCTGTTTGAAATATTCACTACGTAAATATACAACCATGTTAAGCGCATAAAAATGCAAGCCATGAAAATACAATGCATTAAAATGCAAGCACTGTTAATTGCAATGCTATTTTTCTTTAATTTGTGGAATTCAACAAGTTTTTTATTTCAAATACTTTAGGCAGGATCTTTGTTTCATAGCTGTGCATGTGCACGTGGATCGGTTAAACGCAGAGCACAAATATGGGAAACCATACCTGGCCATTCCTTTTCCTTTCCTAAAATATGCAATAAACTTCAATAAAAATATTTATTTAAAAAAATTACAAAACATAATTTTACCATTAGGACTTTTTGTACTTTTTACATTATATTATATAATTTAAATTTAATTATATCAGAATTTTACATTAAGAAAATAGAAATACAAATAAAACAAAACCTACAAAAACATAAAATTACTAAAATTCTTAAATAGAAACTATCATAAAATTGGGGGGGGGGGGGAACTGTATGTGATAAATAGAAGTGTTTCCTTGGAATTTAAGTACTAAAATTTAAGTACTAAAATCCAAACTTGAATATAAATAAACGTCAATAAAAATATTAAATATTCCTAATAAAAATGGCACATAAAAAGTACTAAAAGCACTAAAAGTAACTTGTTTGGTTTAAAATTGATTCGAAAGCAATATTAAAGCAAGCACATAACCAGCCAATGTTACAATAAAATATTGAGCATGGCACTGCGCCGTTACGTCACGTCTGTAAACATAAAGATCGTGTCCTGGCTAATAGCTTAAACGTGAGGATCCTGTAGATGGAGAATTAATCCTAGTGTTTTCTCACAGCAGCTGGAATAATGAAATGTGTCATTTTGATGCCAGACTGTTATCAAGAAAGGATTATATGTTTATGAAATACATGTGACTGAAATGAAATTATATTTCAGTTTTAGCCAACGTGGGCTTACAGAAGTTTTGTGTTTATTAAAAGATTTTCTTTATATGAAATTCAAATGGTACGACAATTTTAGACTAGATTAGACTGTACAGAAATTGAAATGTAATTCTAATACACACTACATAGTACATACACGCAATGCTGATGTCGTTAACATTAACAGTTTGAGAAAAAAAGTATAACAATAATAATAATTTGTACTTGTACAGATGACATTATTCAGTGAAACTTCTTATTTTGGTCATATATTCCAAGATGTAGTCTAGAATCTGTGATCCAGAACAAAATAACACTGATTTAGCTTGTTATGTATTTTGATACAGTGATAAGCTAACGTAACCAAACTACATTTCCCATCATCCTCTGTGGCTCCAAAATGTGGATTAAATAACAACGCACCAATTGTGCAATAAATGCACATACTTTGCTAAAAGGATTTAAAAACTGAAGGGAACAACTTAAGTATTGAACTTGTAAGTTTGAGCTTCCCAGGAGGACTTGAGTCTGGGTAATGGCTGTGCTTGTTGGTGAATGGTGGCCGGTTTGTGATTGTGTGTTTTATGAGCCAGCTGTTGGGTGTGAGTGTGAAGCGCATGTGTTTTTGACTGCGAGTTCCTTTGTACTGAACTGTGGGTGTAACTCTATATTCCCAGCGCTCTGGCCCTGGGAGGTCGTCTGCAGGAGAGCTCTTTACCCCTGCAAACACACACAAACCAGATTGGACTCATATTCTGACGTCTAAAAACCTTGACTGAGGTATCTACCATCCCAAATACATGTAGAAACGTGTTTGAGATGCATTCTCTCATCACTGACACACCACTGTTGGAAGGAAAACGGACCTGCAGGTGTTCAAGGACCTCCCTCTGATATATTGAGCATAAAGAAAGCATGACGAATTAATGCAGTTGCAAAAATAATGACATTAGCTGAAATGTGAGTCTCAAAAATTTGCGTTTTGTTGTCTTAGCACAACAATTAAGCTGCTATTAAACTTTACAGACTGAAAAATAGATTTTCTTGTGACATGCAACTTCAAAATTAATGTATTTACGTCTTAAAGGTTCAGTATGTTTACTGACAGCTAGTGGTTGAAATGCAAATTCATATTATTGAGTACGTGGGCTGCCTGATTGAGGCCACCTGACAAGCTGACAAGCCCTACACTGTAAGTTAATATATCTCTGTTTGTAATATATCTCTGTCTTTTCAGATGAACGCAAAGGCTTTTTGGGTCAGGTAGAACATGCAATCTCTGACCGAATTCATTTGCTGGCTTCTGAGGCTGTGCTAAGCTGTGTTTTCCACTAACTGGCAAACTAGAGTGTCGTAATACTATTGGGTAAACTGTTGGTGGGCGGAGTCACAGACCACAACAAAAACAGACATTCTGACACAGAACACACATTTCCGTTTCATTGTCTTTCGGAGATATAATGCAAATTTGCAAGTTTTCTAAATACCTGAGATATTGTGATATTGTTATGCTTTAGTACAGTCAGATTGGTACAACACAACAGGACAATGTATATTAGTAAAAAGATTTTTAAATAGTGTAAATAATTCTAATTTTTTAAAGAAAGAACACTTAAATTGCCGGCATCTGAATGATTATATGTGTAATTTAGTGGAAAAGTGTCTGGATCTGATCTGTATTCATAAGGCTACCCACACACTAATTCCATGTCTGCATTGGCATTAGTACTGCAGCATTTTGGCCGGATTTAATGCGCATGTGGCCAGCTGGTTGAAATGTTGGTTGTAAATGCAGGCGGTCAGCTGGTCGTGTTTTTAGTCATCTGTATGTGTCTGCAATCATGAGTTTTCATGAGCAACCACCTGCAGGTGATGAAACCTGCTGAAATTCTACACCGCTGCAAAAAAAACACACCCTTCATCAGAAACAAGAGGGTTTTTTTTTTTTTTTCCCTCAGAGATGTCCCGCACCTGAAAGGCTGTGTCTGGACCTGCTGGTTGGTCTGGCTTGGGGGTTTAGTGTGGCCATTAACAGGGCTAAAACAAACTGCCATTTGTTTTAGCAGTTTTTTAGACTCTGAGGCTACAAATAATGAATTATTTACCAGCAAATGCTGACACTCTTAAAAAGAGCCTTAGAGCCCACAGCCAAAGGAGACTTAAGATTTTGCCATGGATTTATAGACTGCCATTGAAAATAATAATTATTTCATCATTTACTCACTTTCATGGTATTTTACTTCAGTTTTGGGTGAACTGTTCCTTAAGTCTATTGCAAAAAAATTAAATCCAGTCTGCTTTTTTGACAACACATGGCATTGTGTCTTGTTAGACACTTTGGAAACTGATGTTAATCTGTGAATGACAGCTTGGGACTTTTATTTTGCTTTTATGTCCTTAATGAAGCTTGACTTCACCGAGTCACTATATGTCTTTGTCATATGAGGGAAAAAATCTGAGTCAAGATTCAAAATGTTACAGAATGTAACACATGCTTGGACAGACAGTGGGTCAACCCTGCATCTTAAATGAAAAGGTTCCAATTAGAACGTATAGTATAGTATAGATTTAAAAAAAGAAGTTCTCCATAGAACATTTATTCTCTAGTTCCTTGGAACAACATCTTTGGTCTGGTGCTCTAAACAACCCAAAACACTGATCTGAAGAGCCAACTATGAAATGAAAAGAGCCATTCAAGATGCAGCCAAAAAGGTGTTGCGAAGAACCCTTGAGGAACCTTTAAGAGGTTTTATCGCTTTAACCATATTTCTCCCTCTCTCTCCTTTCCTGACCTTCCCTGCGGCAGACTGACCCCACCTCTCCTGACGCACATACACCCAAACCATAGTACCCCTCCTCCCCTGGCACTTAAACATAACACAGTCCCGAAGCTGAGAGATTTTTTCCTGCTGCCCCTCCACCTTCAGCCAGCCGCCTTCTCAGACAGGAAACCTCAGTTTCCACTCCGCCTCCACAGGGCCCCTCTCTCACTCCTTGGGTTTTCTTCTCCCACCCCTGCTGTTTTCCCATCATCTCTCTCCCTCGCTGAAAGTGTTTCTTTCTCGTACAGTTCACAGGGTGCACAAACGGATGGCCCCTTTCTCTCCCCACCTTCTTATTTTTGCAAAGCATGGCAATCGATCTGTTTCCCTCAAAGGAGCTCCCACTAATGGAAACTGAAATCTGTTGTGCGCGCCACTTTTTTTCTTTTTCTTATGCTCACCGCAGTGTCTTTCTGTAAAAAATGCTTTGAGAAACTTACACAACGTTATGTAATTACCCAATGCGGAGCGGGAGGGAGAAACCGAGAATGGATGAAGGAAGGAAAAATGGTGAGGAGAGAGCCACATAAATCGTGGAAGGATCAGAAGCGAGCGTCAGCGGGGGCTACGCGCGGAGAGCTGCCAAGCTGCGAAAGTGGTCCAATTTCTAAAAAAGTGTGAGAGACTGGGAAAAAAGGAGGAGAAGAGAAGAGAAAAAAGATGCATAACAGAGCAAAACGCTCTGTTCCTAAACCTAGTGAGCTACCTTGCTGTCTGTTCTTTACGCAGGCAGCTGCCTTCAAAGAAAGCATCCTTAGTGAAGCAAAATATCATAAATAAATGATTAAGAACACAGGCAGCTACTCTAAATAATGCTCCTCCTCATGCAAAGTACTCATGACACTCAACTGCTATAGAATCTGTTAGCATGTTGCTAAGCTAACCATGCGGTTCTCTAAAAGAAATAAAAATGACTAGCTTTAACCAGGCTAAAGTGAAGCAAAATATCATAAATTACTGTTTTACAACATGGGAAGCAGCTGTAATCATACAAAGTACTCACGAGATTCAATTTACAGTCCAATAGACTTGCAGGGCATTCTGGGATTGCCTTATAACCCACATTAAGAAATACTATAGTAAATACTATAGTGTTTTTGAACCTTACTAGGCTATATAGTTCTTAAATTAATTTGTTGTGGTAATTCTATAGTTGTGGTGATTCTAATAAAAGCAAATTACTTTATCCAATACTAAATATTATACTAAAAAAGCTGTCACTGGGGCGGTACCTTTTCTAGGTACATTTTTGTACCCAAAGGGTCCATTTTGGTACGTTAAAAGGTACATATTAATACTTGAAGTGTACATATTTGAACCAAATAGGTACAAAAGTGTACCTTTTGGGAAGTTACCACCCGTGACAACTTTTTTACCTTTATTTCTGAGAGTGTACACTACAGTTCACTTTAGTAAAAACTATGTACTAAGTATATTCCAGTATTTATTACAGTTTATCAGTACATTACACAGTATGCTGTAGCATTCATTAACAAGAGTTGTAAATACTATAATATGGTATATACTGTATAATACACTTTACTATATTATCGTTCACAACGCTGTAGTACTATACTATAAATTACTATAGTATTTTTTCATGTACAAAACTAATTCAAAACAGCCTTAGAAGGCAGCATAATATACGACAGCATAATATTACTGCCTATGTTTTGTAAGAGACTTCGCGTTCAGAAGTGTATTTGACGCCTTGAATGCTGTCTAAGTAGGGATCTCACTAGATTTTGGAACAGAGTTCAAGAGAGCGGGAAGCAAACGAGGTGAAGGACTGCAATAGGAAGAGTCTTGCCACCCTACTGATGGCTCGCGGCCAGAAATCTCAGACACTAAGGAATTCCTCGCAGAGGGTTTGGGAGAAAAGAGAGAAGGAGGGAGAGAAAGACAGAGAAAACTGCATGTGGGAAGAGAGCGCGACCTGGGAAAGACCCAAAACCACCAAAAAAGAAGCAATTAAAGGCCGCTTGTGCCAACCAGACAATCCTAAATGCCAATCCTGACAGATCTTTAAACAATATGAAGATTTCTAAAGCTAACTGATTAAACATAATAAGAAACTAAAACTGAAGTGATTCTGCAAACTGTTAACTGTCTCTATCAGCACTCCAGAGAACAGATGTCACATTAAAAGCATGACATCTGACATATTTCCAGGTCAAAAGTATATGTAAATGTGACTGGATTGTGGAAATGGGCGTGGCTTAGCATAATCAGATGGCTGGAGGGGAGGGGTCAAAAGTGGGAGGAGTTTAAATTGTTTTTAGAGGTGTTCTTATAATAAGTTTTTATAAATAATTATGAATACAAAAGTATGGTTCTTTTACAGTTTTCTGAACTGCTATTGCTTTGTAAAAGACCTCCTTTTGCATTCCAAGAAAAATAAATAAAAAAGCATGCAGCAACATGATGGTGAGTAAATGAAAACAGAATCCTCTTTTGTTAGGTTGAACTGTTGCATTAAGAAAGTAAGTATGCCAATTTTTGATCTGAATTTTTTTGTCCTTTTTTTCCCTTCAGCAGACTAGACTTCACTGGAGGCCTGCAGACGTGTGAGGAGCAGGCGCAGAATAAGACAGACGCTGACTCTTTTACACTCTGTATTTATCTTTCCTGCAGTAAACAGAGCTAAGGGTGGGATTACGAAACACAAGCTGACCTGACGTGACTCGGGGTCTGAGCTCAAGGGTGGATGAAGGGTCACGCTTGGGCTTTTTGTGTCTGTCACAAGATACAACAGCTCTGCTACATGCTGGTCTGCATTACATTCTGTCCATTTCCTTTTGTATCCCCCTCCATCGGGAACAGTCCCATATGTAAAAGAAAACACTTTGTCCCATAAATTCATAAAATGCTGTAAGCTTCAAATAATAAAAATCTGGACCCAACAGCTCCAGAAAGTGGATATGCGTTTGCATTTTAAAGCATTTTTAGTTGCATCAAACGAGGTGCAATGTTTCTTAACCAGCATTTCATGACAGACTGGATATAGGCTGTGCGTTTGTGGAACGTCTGATGTGTTTTTCCATACATTGTGTGAGGGCATGTAGAATTAAGGAAACAGGAGGCATTGTGGGACGGCGTGGGGTTCAGCTCTTTGGCAGAAGAAGCGTAAACGCCTTCCGAGCAGCAGGGAACTTTTATATTAGACTCTCATAGCTGAGTTTGACGTTTAACCCTGTCCATGTCTGTGAATTGCAACTCGTTTAGTCTCTGATATATTCAAAGCAAAGGTCAGTAAAAGATATCTGACTTTAAAATAATTTTAATTTTTATGAATGCAATAAGCTTTTTTTGTTTGTTGTTCTAGATGAGAATTTTGCCTAATTAACTCAGGAGGTTAATATATTAAGATTTGTTTACAGAGAATGTGTTTATATCTTATATAATAATAAGTTACTTTGAAGCAATATTTAATTTAATTTTTGTATTTTTTTAAATTGAAAAACAAACAAGCTAAAAAACTACTTAAACACTCATTTGCGCAGTGTATTGTAATAATTTGAATAATCAACTTTTCTTTTTACGATTAATTGCTATAAAATACCTTTGGTGGTCATCTTTATCACACAACCAGAAAGCCGCTTATTTATGTAGTTAGTTAGAGAGTTAATTACATAGTTAGTTATAGTTAGTGTATTTATGTAGTTAGCCATACAGTTAAAAAAAATTGTATTCACATTTATTAATAATCTTCATCTGTTTAATGAAATCACTGCTGATGATGTATTGCTGAGCTTAAAGGAGAAGTTCACTTTCAAAAAAACTTTTGCTGATAATTTACTCACCACTATACCATCCAAGATGTCCATGT
>JAUMHR010000045.1:2112510-2120010 GCA_032361145.1 Enteromius fasciolatus
ACACTACTGACTTCGTGATTGGGAGATAGATGGAGGGTGGCGCTTCAGACCAAAACAAAACATGACAACATAAACATGAGTTGAGGGCTGCAACTGTGCTTTTAAACGAGAATATCCAGGCTGTACTACTGCTGTCAGCGATATGAGTACTTGAAATTAACATGTTTATGATATTTACAATACATTTCTTACATACGTTTCCTTTAATTGCTGTCCTTTTGAAGGTCAATATGGGTAAAACTGAAAAACTTGATTGCTACAACTACCATAATGTGCGATGTGATTTTCTCTTGTTTGTTTTTATAAATTCCCCTTTTTACTGCCTCTGATTACAGCCAAAATATGGTTGCACTAAAATCTTTCTATACCTTTCAGCATTCATAGTGCCTTCCAAAACATGCAAGCTGCCTATACTGTATGCACTTATGTATCCCCATATCATTAGAGATGCTGGCTTTTAGATAAAGGCTGATAAAATGCTGTAAGGTGTCCACGGCGTTCGTGATTTACAACAAATATGTCAAATTTGGACTAGTCTAACTATAGAACACTTTGAAACAGTCCATGTTAAATGAGCCTTGGCCCAGAGGTGTGTTCACATGTTCACATATGGCTTTCTTTTTGCATGATAGAGCTTTAGTTGGCAGCTGCAGATGGCACGGCAGATTGTGTTTACCGACAGTGGTTTCTGGAAGTATTCCTGGGCCCATTTAGTAATCTAAACGACAGAGTCATGCTGATGAGTGATGCTGATGTCGTCTGAGGGGATCCAGCAATGGTCTTGTCTCTTACACACAGATATGTCTCCAGCCTCTCTGAATCTTTTGATGATGTTATGTACTGTAGATAATGAGATTTGCAAAGCCTTTGCAATTTAACATTAAGGAACGTTGTTTTTAAAGTATTCAACAATCTTTATACGCACTCTTTCACAGATTTGGAGAGCCTCTGCCCATCTTTACTTTTGAATCTCTTCAAAATGTCTTGCTTTTCAGCCCCTTGTTGCCCCATGGCTACCTTTTAAAGACCTGTAGCAGGCATTACATTTGAAATGAGTTCATTTAGTGAATAAAAGTGTAAAATTTAAACATTTGTTATATTCTCTATTTTCTTTTGTGAATAAAATATAGGCTCATGTGATTTAATAGTCTTTTAGTTTCATTTTATTCAAATTTAAAAAACGTCCCAACATTTCTGGAATTCGGGTTGTACTGATTTTCCTGTTTTCTTCTTACTTGAAGTGGGTTTTATAGTCAATGAGGGTTGATGAGAGTTCCCTTAAAATGACGTAACATCACTTTAACGCAAATACAGAATGAAAGGTAAGTACAGAGTAGAAATGAATAATTCATGACACAATAATACTTTCACTTGCATGACAAATGAAGTCACTTTGTTTATATCTTTTCCTATTTCACAATAGCTCTTTAAACATCTCCCCTTTCAATTAACACAGCACTGTTATGTGATTTGTTACGACCAGCGTCCGCACTGGCACTTAAAGCCCGAACATAAAGCTTGTCGGAAAACACACAATCAATGCGCCTTGGCAGGAGAGAGGAGATTTCATCAGAGCAAGCTGTGCAAATGCAACAATTCTGTAGCTCGCTGCCTGATTGCCTTATTAGCTGAGAGACAATGCACCGCATACACCTGATAATGGGACTGTTTGAGCTGAAATCAGTGGGCTAGCAAACACACAGAGCCAGCACTGGAGGCCAAGGTTTATACTAAACAAACAGCTTAGAATCAGTGAAATTAAAAAGGAAGAGGTTTGGGTAAACTATACAGATAAATCACATTCTGGCAATGGTTAGCAGTATCACTGGGCGTTATTAGCAGAGTATGTTGATGATTGCGGCATTCTGCGACAATTTGACATATTACATGTCCTGCAAATTTGAGCTCCAACCCTAATCAAACGCACCTGAACCAGTTAATTAAGCTGTTCAGGATTACTAGTAAGCTACAGGCAAGTGAGTTTAATCAAGGTGGAGCAAAACTCTGCAAGACAGTGGACCTCCATGACCAGGATTGAGAAGCAGGACCAGGATGGTAATATGACTGTTGACATATAATTAATATCTTTGTATTCTTCCAGGCACAATGTAATGCAGTGTTATTTTAATATAATTTATGTTTTATATTAGTTTTGTTACTATATTTTCAGGTTTTTTTTTATTTCCATTTTTTAATATTCAGATTTTTTTGTTGCTTTTGTATTAATAATAATAATAATTATATATATATATATATATTATATATATATATATCATTTATTTTATTATTTTGGATAATATTTTTAAAAATGGCATTAATTTGAAATCTATTACTACTACTGCTAAATAATATTTACGTATTTTATTTAATTTTAGCTGATGTTTGTTTTATTTAAAGCAAAGAAAAAAATGTCTGTTTTTAGTTTCAGTTAACGATAATAACTCTGGTGTTATGCATTTCTTATAGCTGCATATCTAATATAATTAGAGTTATTAGTAACTGCATTCTCCCAATCATACTTACTATAATTCAGTGTTATGTTATGTTAAAAATTTGAATTCACTATTCATCTATTCATCAATTCATCTAACATTTTTTATTTCTAAAAATAAGTTTTAGTTTATTTAGTTCAAGTTATTTGAGTGCTGAATTTTAAATAAAGGAAATATTACCTTTGCAGCTAGCTGAAATGGAATAAAAATAATAATTGAACATTTTGTTTGCCTCATTTTATTTCCGTTCATGTTTATTTATTTCAAGCTATTTAGATTTGTAGTTAATGATAATAACCCTATAGTTTACTGCATTTCTCAGCTGCTTATCTCGGGAAAAAAATTGCCTTTGGAAAGAACCGTTTGCATTCTTCATGTCTCTTGCAGACAAGAGTCGCTCTGTTTGTGAACAACATTTAGCAGTAAACCCAAAGGGACAAATACTGTTGCATATGAAACAATATTCATAGTTTGAGGGACCTGCAGTTCCCTCAAACTTGAGTTTGGACTGTGAGAACGGCCTGTAGTTTTAAAGTCTCTAGTTTCTCTCTCCGCTTATGTAATAAACCAAAAACATCTATCAGAGTAATGGGCTTGCTTTACGTCAAAGATATTAAGCTTCGCCGCAACAATCTCTCAGGCAATTTGTCTAAATGGGCACTGGTCAGCCCCTGACTTGTGTTTTTTCCAACTCTGTATCATTTGAGTCTGTGTTTCTCTCTCTGCTCTCCCCTCCCTCGATCGGTTTTGATTCCCGCCGCCTCCAGCCACAGTGATGCAATCGGCAGACTCCTGCATGCAATAACAGGGCCTGGAGAGCGCTAGCGGGGCAGGGCGCTCCGCATTTCTCTCGCTGTCTGAAACGAATAAAGAGAAAGCACGGAAGAGAAGGAAAAAGAAAAGCAGAGGTCTGGGACGGAGAGAGAGCCAGACACAAGAGAGACATCTCACATTAAGAGCTCATTGTTTGGTTGTGGTCTGCCTTTCTTTGCTAATTTGTGCTTTTAGGACAGAAGCGGATGGTTTTCAGTGTTTAGGCATGAGGGTGGCGTATTGTCAGTGTTACTCGCTTTTCTTCAAAGGTTGACTTAATCTTAAGGCATCTCCTAAACAGACAGGAATGTAATCTTGGAGAAGTGGAAAGCACAAGGAAAACAAGATCCATCCCTGACTAAAATGTCAACTTTACTTTTTAGAGTAAATGTCCATAATAATTCTCAAAGCTTCTTCTGGAGAAGTTATTTAGTATAAAATATAGTAGTATATAATTAGTATGTAATATTATTTTATCATTTATAATTTTAAGTATTTTGTTAGTGGTGTTAATATTTCGAATAAGCTTTTATTTTTATATTTTCAGTTTTCTTTTTACTTTTAATTAAATTCTTTAGTAAATGTGTTATGTGCTTTTGTCATTTTTATCTTTTTTTTTAACTAGTTTTTTTTTAAGGTTTACTTTTAAGTACTTAACATTTGTTACTTAATAATGAGTTTTTCTAATTATCGTTGAATTACTTCTTTTTAATTTTTTTAATTTAATTGAAATATAACTGAAAAAGAATAAACTATTATATGAAAAACTTGAATAATAAATTAGAAAAGCTGCCTTGGTAAATAAAGTCAAGTAAAATAAATGTAAGCTAAATAGAAATATTGAAACAAAAATAATAAAAATGGCAAATGCACATAGCAAAGGATGAAAATAAATGCTATAATAAATAAATAATAATTTAATAATTATTAATAAATTATTACTATATATATTATAATAACACTGAGTCTGCTGAAATCAAACTTTTAAAATGCATTAAAGCACAATTCCTGTATTTAAATCAAAGAGCACTAGATTTCCCATTAGAATTTACTACAGTGTGTCTAGGGAAGCAATGCATATTTTTTCAACAAAGATATCCGTAAGTGTACTTGTCGGCCTCATGCTGTTGGAGCAGAACCCATTCTCTCTATTTTTCCATCCTACATTTTTGCCCTTTACTTTCTAAAAACAGGTTTTAAATGGCCTTTGACTGCACAGTCTCTCAGCTCACCGGTGAACTCTAATGGAGTCAGTTTATGATGGTGTTTGTGCATTTTTCTGCTGATTGTTCCTTAGATCCGCCCCTGGACTGGAGTTTGGCCGTGCTGAGACAGACCTCCCCTGGAGGCGTATGGGGTCAGAGCAGGAATGCACCTGGCTAAATCCTACACACGCTCACTTTTTCCACTCTCTCCACGTGGATCCTAATACCCATGAAAACACGGCACTCCTCTGCTTGCAGTCAAACATATTCCGCAGCCACAACACATCGTGTGCAGACATGTCAAGTCAACAGGTCAGTGAGTGCGCCCAAACTCCCCATCATGTCATATTACTTGCTTTCTTAAACAGAAAACTAAACCTTTCGAAGAAAGAAGTTACGAAATGTAAAGCTAAATTTAAAAAAAGATGCTCATTTTGAAAATTCAAGCTAAATTCTAGCAAATTTGAGAGAATGTTGAAAGACTCTTCAATTTCAATTCTTAAGTCTCAAAAATTATGAATATATTATTTAAGACAAATTGGAGGTTAACCTACCATCAAGAATTATTATTAATGATTTTTAAGAACAATCCTAGAACTTAATTTTTAAGATCAACCTTAACTTTATTTACAATCATTTTTAAGATCAACCTTAATATTTTTTTATGATCAACTCTAACTTTAAGTTATTTACGATAATTTTAAAGACTGCACTAAATATGATCACACAAATCTCAAAGGTCATGGCATGTGAGACCTTCAGTCATGTGACATGCCAGCACCAATGAGATTTAATGTTTAGTTTTGGTTTAGTCTTTGTATTGATCAGTTATTTGGTTCAAAAGTCAATAAAGGCTTAAAATTCAATCCAAGTGATTGTGCTTCGAAAACGGAGATGAAAAATGTCCACTGAGTGACACTAACACACAAGTATAATACGTGAACCCTTACGTCAGTATAGTTGGTATAGTTATGTATTGCGGCGCTTCAAAATTGAAATATCCATGGACCATCACTAAAAGTGAATGCTCTATCATTTTGGAAATATGCCCTACACCAAATCCTACCCGATAGTGTTAACAAATGATAGATATGAACTTGAATATGTGTGATTCTAACATTCAAAAGCATCAGTTTTCAAATACCCAAGCATATAAATATTGTTTTGAAGTCATATCATGATATTATTCAAGTAATTGTGTGAAAATGATGCTTTATAAGCTCAATAGTTCCCATGTTTGGTCGGGGTTTGTTTGAAACTGTCCCGTGTGGAAAAGCAAAGCCGTGCCTTGACCCTGCGTCCTCTGGGTGGGATGGCAAGCGTCTGGGCACAGAGCGAGGGTCTGGCGCTGCTTTCCATCCCACAGCGTTAACAGACTCCCAGCCGCAGATTTACGGGAGCTGGCGAGATCATGGAAACTCCTCCGGCCATATTTCAGCTCGCTGTAGCGAATGTCGTGACAAGCCGAGCCACTCGAGGGGCTCTCGCTTTAATAAGAGGTATAAAAAACACATCTAGCAGGCAGGCTGCTCTTTGAGTTCGCACCAACACTGGGCACATTGGGTATACTTCACATTTTGGGAGTTGCCGTCTCAGACTTGCACTCATTTCCTGGATCCGAAATATTACGGCAGCGCCACACGAGAGGCTCAAAAACCCCATTTTCTTGGACCGAGAAGCCCAGGGTGGCTGCACAAAGCAGTTAAGCTGAAATCAGGCGTAATTCGATAGGAGATGTGACTCGAGGGGCGTCAGTGGTGTCGGGACTTGAGATTGCTCTGTTGATGGACACCTGTGTGCCGGGGTGGGACGCTTTCTGGGAGCTGGTCAGGAGCAGGAGGCAGGCGCTGTTCGGTTCTTCAAACCCAAACACATCACGGTACAAGGAAAACAGGAAGACGAAGGAAACTCAGAACTGAAGAATGTAATTAGCTGACAAACTGAAGTAAATCAGGCACGCTGCTGATTGTTCAAAGCATGGATTCAGTCTTTAATGTCAGCTGATCCCCTTTGACTTAATATGTGAAGCATCGCTTGAGATTTTAAGTTACTTAATATCTTAAAAACACATTCATATGTTCACACAGTTCACAGTTCTCTGACGACTGCTAATGCTTACATGACATGCAAACAAACTAATTATTATAAATTAGTTGTTATTTATTATTATTATCATTATTTCATTTTTACTGTGTTTTATTTTAATTGTTTATTAATTAAATTATTTATTTATTATTGTTATATTATTATTAATTTTACATTTAACCGTAATGACAAGTGCTCAAACTGGGGTCTGCAAGGGGGCTAATACAAATGTTTTTGTTTTTTTATGATGTTTATATGTTAAAATATTAATTAATATGTTGAACACAATTAATTTTTTTTAAATATTTTGTTATATTATTATCAGTCTATTTCACACTTTCTGAAAACTGGTGAGAAATCACTAAATTAATCTGATATTTTATTTTATTGATAGTGTTAGTGTTCTTTTAATAGAAACAATTTAAAAAAAAAAAACATCTAAATAAAATGTTTAATAAAGTGTAGAAAATATTGCCGTAATACAAAGAAAACATTTAAGACATTTATTATTGTTAGATGTTAAGTGTGTGTGTGTATATATATATATATATAAATGTAAAATATTCATGAATACATATTTTAAGATAATTCTTTATATATTTTTTAAGATATTACATTTTCATTCTATATATAAATTATACACAATATAGCGCTTTTGCCTTAGTCCAGCAAAAATCTATAGCTAATTAAAAAAATATATTTTTTCACGGTACAAATAGTCCTTTATCCACATTAAAAATAAAATTTTCAAATTTGCGGGTCCTTGAAATCAAAAAGCTGTAAAACCCCACAACTTTTTAATTTAACATGATTGGACCATGAAATGACTTAGAAGAGCTTTGGCCATCAAAACTTCAATCCAGGCATTTCCAAATGTCCAAAAGAAGCTCAGGGTCTGAAATGTG
>JAUMHR010000045.1:2125010-2137804 GCA_032361145.1 Enteromius fasciolatus
TCACACTAAAGAAATGGTTTTCACTGAAACATTCTTTAGGGACACCAAAATGGCTCTTCTATGGCACCTTTGAAACCTTTATTATGTTAAAATCCATCATTCAATCATCATCTACCCACCCTCATGTCATTCCAAAACTATATATGACTTTTACGGAACACAAAAGCAGATATCCCCCAAAAAACTTTCAGTGAACAGCTATTATATATTTTTAAGAGTGAAAACAAAAAAGGCTTTTTTGTGTTTGGAACAAGTTGAGAATGAGTAAATAATGACTGAAGATTTTGCATATAGTGCCCAAATTTGATGTCCCAGTGTTTGATCATGGTGAACTGATTCATGGGTAAAACTCTCCCAAACATCTTCAAACGCGAAGCAAACCCAAGCTCTCCTTTTGGTCTTTTGTCAAATGTTGTGTTCAGGCCTTGCAGCATGCACGCCTAAGAACGTCTCCAAAGCCTCACGTATTCTCTCTGTTTGGCCCCACGTTTTGAGTAAAGACCAGGCCGGGGCCCCTCTTTAGTCGCTGTGCATTAGAGAGCGTAATGGGCATGAATTCACAGAAGCGCTTCAGGGTGGGTCATATTTGGCAAACCATTCTGAGCATCGAGAGGAACAAGCGCTATATTCACTGGCCAGACCCCTCACAAAAGTACGCCAAAGTGTCGGCGTGCCAAGATCTCAGATTTCTGCAACGTTCAGCTCTGCTTATGGAGCTTTGCTTCATATGCGAGCCAGAAGCCTTTCTTTCCAGCGCGTCTTTGAGCACATCGTGAAACAGGCGGCCCTATCGCGGAGCCGTCGGTTCACATGGCGAAAACACAAGTCGTCGCCAGCACGCACAGCTGGATGAGAGCATACGGTGAAGTGAGGACTCAGCGGCAATAATATGAGATGTTTGCACAGCAGCATAAGGCAGAAAGCTGTGCACATACACACGCTGCTTTCTCTCTCTTAAAAGGCCTGGATTTCAATAAAGAATGCCATCTGGCCAATTCGGGTCACTTTAGGGGCACCTCAGTGCAGTTAGAACAGTGCACGCATTTCTAAACCAAAAAAAGCACAACACGAGGAGGTCAAATGTCACGCAAACCTTTGGACAAACCGCTTGGGGCTTCAACGAAGGCGATCACCTCTAGGCTCAATTAATGAATCAACCCCATGAACAAGCTTTATCCAAGAGTGTTTTTTGTCTGAGATGCCCCTCTCGCAGTTGGTTAACTACGTCCTGGCAGGCATCTTCTTTATCAATGGCCCCATGTGTAGCAGCCAATGAGGACGGGCTTCGTTCCAAGCCACATCTCAATGTGCTCACAATTAAGTGCAGGGACGGAATCGCCTAATTGGATGATGACTGCTTTATGTCCAGGCCTCAACCACTATAGACAATAACAGTAACTCTGCCAGAGTGCATGCAGCATTTCAGTTTTTTTCCACATGCACCCCGTCCCATTTCATCTCTAGAATCAGTAAAGGACAACAAAACCATCACATGATGCTAGATTTAACACGTGCCTCCAGACATTCTGTATGCTATTAAAGTGCATTAGTGCAAGCATCATTTCTCATTTTTTTCGCAGGCACCACAGACGTCAGCTCCTAAGAAATCGCACAGACCGGTGCATGCACGATCTTGGAAAATAGGTCAGGGTCTTCCTGCTACCCTGAGTGACCGTGCTTGCTGGACAAAACTAAATATGCATGCTTATATTGGCACGGTGATGCACTGGAGATCAATGATGCAAGGCTGCAGTGCCATCTGAGTTCATTAGACTGGCTTACCTTCTGTGAAACCTCCTGGATGTGTTACGGCCCAGCACTGGTCTCCACCTTAAACTTTTCCAGAGGGGATGTTTGCTCCAATTCCCTTAGATCGCAAAAGTCAGTTTTTAAGCAAGGCCCCGAAGATTATGCAAAAGGACCTGTAAGACACTGTCAGCAGCGGCTGAATAATCTACTGCTGTCTGAGAGCATCAGACTGTTGTCTGGACACGCATGACAGTGCTCGGGAAAGCAGAAAACTCAAGACTTGCGAGGATAAAAAGGCGTCTGTCCTGAGTCAATGCGAGCGAGTTAGTAGTTTATGTCAGTTTCAGGCCATGAGGATATTCTCATGAATAAGAAACCCGTTAAATGTATGTGTGTGTGTGTGTGTGTGTGTGTGTCAACACAGTGTCCGTACTGTTATTATCGACTCTGGAACGACTGTTTAAGAATGATACGCTAAAAAAACAAACAAAAACCGATCGGAGTGATCGTTGTCTTGGCGTCAAGGTGCATCGCTTGCTGGCGGCGCTGGTCCAGAGGGCTTTTTAATGGGTGGTCGTGCGCAAAAGGCGATGGAGAGGAGACGTCCCCCTTTTCAGCTTCGTGTCCGGATGGTGTCTCCGTGTCGGGTCCGCGATTTCCTCGGGTCGCTTTCAGTCCTTAATGTTGTCCTTGGAGACAGTGTGTGGTGAGGTGGGTCTCCAGCACCCCGGACTCGAGCCTGTCCGTGTCTCCTCTCCTCTCCTCGGGCGCAGCGGGCGGAGGGATCAGCCCTGACTGACTGTGACTCTGCCAGCTCAGCGCATGTGTGCTGCTCCGCCCCATCCAGCGCTGAGGAGGCCGGCCTGGGCTCCCATCCAAACAAACTCCCCTCCCTTTCTCCCTCCAGCGCTCTCAAGATTTGTATTGGCATGGTAATAAAGCTTTTTATCGCCGAAGCTTTAATAAACATTACCTCCTTAGACCCTTTCCTCAGATCTATCCATGTTGTTCTTGCACAATGGCCACTCTTGCTTAATTTCTTTGAGATTATTCATAATAATATAATATATAGCTATGTTATATAATGCTTATATGGTGTATAATAAATTTATTAAAATAATATACATATATGCACGTCATATATTTTGGTTATGTAGATTAATTAATTTTAAATATTTTTTTTTTATTATAGTTTATAATTAAATAATTATTTACACCATTATTTTAAGATAAATTTATCATTATTTTATAATAAATAATATTGTGTTTAATTAATTACTTAGAATTAAATAAATTACTAAATATTATGTATAGCCTAGTACTAGAATGTAATAATACAAATAATAATGGTGCTGGCGCTGCACTGATTCAAGAGCAAAACTCTCCCAAACATCTTCAAATGCTTAGCAAACCATACAAAATACACTCAATAAATGTTTACCATTTTGTCAGCAATCTAAAAAGCGCTTCATTTGTAATATATCTAAATAAACTCTTTTTTTAAGTGAGAATTTTGGATTTAATGAATCTGAATGCAGTAGTAGTCAATACGAAAAAATAAAAAGCAACTTTTCACCCTGGAAACACTTGCTGAGGTTTCATCCACAAGTAAATTGCAGGGGTTTTTGCTTGATTTTAGCTGAAAGCTTTTGTGGTGGCTGGTGAACGGACTTCTATTAAAGTAATTAAGCCCCTATATCATAACAAGGATTTAATTGTTCATATTTGTGTATTTCATTGGACTGATCTGTATTATGATCTTCTTTACTAATAGTCTTAACAGGCCTTCACAGAATAACAAAACATCATATTATCACAGACCCTAATGGTTTACATTATTAAACCCTAGTCATTTTAAAATATTTTACATTTCCTTTTGTAATATACCTCCTCTATACATCACCAAAATCTCAGAGGCTGTTGTGACTATAGTAGAGCTGAACTAGGTGACCACTAGATGGCAGCTGCCCAAAGCAGCACAGCCACGCATGAGGACAAAAGAAAAAACAGTAAAATAAGACTATTTATCTTTATATACACGTGAGTTGTTTATTTTACGCTTATATTGGTGACAAGATACTGTTTCTGTGGAATCAGACAGCAAAAAATAAATAAAAATAAAAAAGTGACCCTGGACAATATGGGTCAATTGTCTTGACTCTGAGATTTATAGGTCTATATCGTCTGAAAGCAGCAATAAACAAGCTTTGATATATGGTTTGTTAGGACAGGACAATATCTGGTTGAGATATTTGAAAATCTGCAATCTATATACTGAGAAAATCACATTTGAAGCAGTCCAAATTAAGTTTTGAGTTTGAATATATTTATGGTAGGAAATTAACGAAATATCTTAAAAGAACATGATCTTTAATTTATATCCTAATTATGTTTGGCACAAAAGAAAAATCAGTGATTTTTACCCCGTATGTATATTTTTGGCTATTGCTACAAACATACCAATGATACTGTAACGTGCCATACGCATATACATATACACATGAACAAATTTAGTTGAGAATATGTGACCCTGGAGCACAAAACCAGTCTTAAGTAGCACAGGTGTATGTGTAGCAAAAGCCTATGGGTTAGGGTTAGTTACACTATGGGTCAAAATTATTAATTTCTCTTTTATATCAAAAATCATTAGCACGCTAAGTAAAGATCATGTTCCATGATGACATTTTGTACATTTACTATGGTAAATATTTGAAAACTTTAGTAAAATACAGGACTTCATTTAGACAACTTTAAGTGTAATTTTTGCATACCGTAAAAATCTGTATATGTATAAATCTCGATTTCAATTTTTAAAAGACCTTTTGTGCTCCGGGGTCATATGAGGTAAGCATATAACAACCTGTAAAGAAATATGCATTAGCAGCTGTTTTAATTAAATGTTCATTTGTTGCCTTTTTTCCAGATAAAGCTTAACCAATTGCTAAGATATTATTTAATATATTTAATGGTATTTATTCATCTTTGACATTGTTTATATCATAACACATATGCCTTTATAGCCTATTCATTTTTTAAAAGATAAGGATTTTGCTGTTACTAGAGTTTATAACATAATAATAATATTACCACTACCAAATAGCCCTATTATTTTATAATATTATGTATTAAATCATGTATAATATTTGATGTAAATCCATTAAAAGTGTACATATGAATTTCAAATGTATTTGTATAGCTATTTTCACAGTCAGCTCCACAGAAACAAGTCATGAAACGTGTAAACCGTGTCGTTTCCTCCATAAGTTTGTGTTCATGCGTTCGTTGTCGATCTCGCCCTCGGCGCGAGTCACAGTGAACCACATTTCCGGGTTCTTCATGACCGCTCCCATTTTGTCTGTGTGTGTGATTTGTGCTTCGAGCATGCGATTAGGTAACTCCTGTTCCTCCTCCTACAGCTACAACTTTCATGCACCCAAAATGGTGTGTGAGTGTCAGCCCTCTCCTCTCCTGTGCTGGTTGCTGGTGTTGTGTTGTAAAGCCCTGCCAGCATGTCAGCTGATCCCGCATGTTTCACCCCCCAGTCAACGAAAAAGAGCCTTTATACATCCACCAAGAGACATAACAGACCTAGAGCGAGATTCTCATTCATTATCAATTGCATCGCGCGTTGATTTTTAATAGGTACTAATAAGATAATCTATTAAAAACAGATGCAAACAGACGATTTTAGGAGGTGAATGCTCTGTGTGCCGATATTTTACATATAATAGGTAAACTGTAAGATTAATGCTTTAAAAAAAATTAATAAAAGATACTAGTAGACCGCGTCATTTTAAAAGATCGGTACTTCTGTAACAAAAGAAATAAAAGCTAGAACTGACATTCCCTTATTTAAATTATTATTGTTTGTATATTAATGATTAAAAATCTATCTCACAAAAATATTACCTATTTACCGCACTAATCAGATCTTGATCAATATTTTAAGCTATAGCTTACGAAAAAAATCACTAATCATTTTTATTTTAATATGCAACACACACATATATATATATTCATATTTTAATATGCGTGCATTGAGTTTTTTTAGGTTCGTGCTATTAAACTTATTTTTAATGTAAGCGCTGACCACATACTCTAGATCATTATTTTTTCCATTTGCATAATGCTTTATTATTATATTTTGATTAATGTACCAACAGTTTATTTGCGTGCAACTATATTTGACGCATACGGTGCATTTACGCACAGAATGTTATTTCACTCGAGGCGGGTATTTAAATGCATTTAAATGCATCTGTTACAAGACCCTTTCTGTCATGCAATCAGCCTGAAACTGATTTCAGGAGAACATGGTCGCTGTTGCAATACTCCTTTGTTTACATGCAAGTCCTCCTGTTCGGCGGAAGGAGGCTTTTTGGTAGTGCAGTGCTGTGTGTGATTCCTACCAGCTGTTTCCCGCCTTGAAAGACATCCGATCAGCTGCAAACACACACACATGCAGAAGGAGGGAGGGAAAGAGAGCGAGCGAGCGCCACACACACACTACGAGGGAACCCCATCAGCTGGAAGAGTAGAGTAACCTTACAACTCAACACTTATCTTACGCGCTCATGCCCCAAATCAGCAAGACGCGGACATCTCTACTTCTTAAATGAGAAAGAGAAACGAAGACCCTGTTTTGTTTTTAAACCGATAAAGTAACAAGAATCGAGGAGCCCGAGCTGGAGAGAAGCATGGAGTATTTCATGGTACCAGCTCAGAAGGTGCCCTCCTTGCAACATTTCAGGAAAACCGAGAAAGAAGTCATAGGGGGCTTGTGCAGGTACGTGAGAGCCTCTTTTGATAAATGCGCACACATATGTGCGCGTTTCTTTAATCGCGCGCCAACAGCAGCTGCGCTACTACGAGAGTAACATGCATGCATGATTTCTGTGTTATTGTGTACACGCGCCTATCTAGCGGCTCGGGACGGAACCCATGCGAGACTCGGTTTTCTAAATTTAAAACATCTCGCGGGGGTCTATGGAAGCCCCTTGGCTTGTCAGGTCAGTGTTACCTATGAAATATCTCGGCGAAATCGATGCATTTTGTGTCTAACAAACACAAACCACGTGGTTGCATGCACACACACCACGCTGCTGGTCTCGCGCGTCTATTTAATATCACAAACCGCGCTTATTTCGTCCCACCAGCGAATTTGTCGTCGTATAGAGGGGTTCGGGGATTAAAAGTGCGTTTGGGCTCGAGTTCGGGTGTTTTTTGGGGCTTAAGTTATTGTGGGCAGTGCGGCCATGCTTGTGGCTCGTGCATTTGGCGTCGTCTGTTTCTCATTGCTATTAAATGTTAAAAGTCTCCAGACTGCCATTGCATACGAGTATCCTTCACATACGAGGCTGGAATGGGCGTTAAACGCGAGAAATCTCGCCGTGCGGGCGGCGGGAGAGAGATCAGATGATATTTGGACTGCGTCGCTGCTGCCGCATGGACGGAGGAAGCGCATTGTTGTAATGGCGGACCGTATCATCCGCGAACACGATGTTTTTTATTTAGGCCAGCGAGTATGTTGATGATCTCGCTCGATGTTACAGTTTCGGCCCATTGAGAGTGGAATATGGGGTATTTAGAGGTTAGTAAATTAATAACTGGTGTTATTTTAATAAGGGGGTGTGTATGCTGTTGAAGGAAGGCCCCGTCAATGCGTCTGCGATCCATTCTCAGAAGGGGGCGGGGCCAGTGAGCCGATTAGCGCAGGGCGTTCTGGGAATTGTAGTTTCCCCTCCAAAGTAAAGAGCATACAAATGATGCATATGGTCTCTCAGGTATGTTTGTGCTGCTGTTATTTACTGAACACATTGCAGATTTATATGGGTTATCGATATGCGTATGTTGAGGTCATCCAAAGTAGATAGAATAGCGTGGTTTTGCATTAACATAAAACACTGGTTGTTGGTTAAATGTTGCTATACTATAGCAATCTGGGAATGTAATTTCCCAAGTTTTGAAAATGTAGAAAGCTAAAGTCTCTAATAGGGATGCAGATGTTTTTTTTTTTAATACCAGTTAATTTCATGTTGTGTTATGGGTAAAAACACTAAGACATATGAGTAATGTTCAGTAATTTTTTTTATTAGTCTTGTTATATATTATTACAAGCGGGTACCCTGGCCTTTTGTCAACTTTAAACAAATGTGTTAATATTATTAAAACATTTATTTTTAAAGTATTATTAAAACATTAGTTGTAAATTATTTAATTGCTGTTAAATATTAAGACTTTTATTGATTTATTTTATAATATTATTCTTTGAAATTATTTAAAATTAGTATTATAGGTTGGTTGATAATTAGCTAATATAAAACTTATAGGTTTTACAGTTTATATTGTAAATGTTGTATATAATAATAATAATTTTTTTTTTTTTTATGTAGATTTAATTGCACATACAAAGTCTCTCACCCCAAACTGAGATTTAAACTTCCTTTTGATCTTTCGGTTTTCATGCATAAAAGAAGTTGGGTCATATTCAATGCATATGGCTGGAAACGGCTGATCTGAGCGTATCTCTCATTCCACAGTTGGCTCTAGTTGTGATTTTGGCATTGGATCTGTTTGCTGGGTTTTGAGCCGCTTGGACATAAGGAAGCGAGCAGGGAAACCTCTCTCTCTCCCCTCTCAATTGTTTGCCGTGTTTGTCCTCATGCAGCTGAGGCGGTGCTGATAAGAAAGGCTTTCCAGAGATACCCCATGAGATGCCCAGACAGGGAGGAAGTTCAATTAGGGTTTGATTTCCTCGGCCAGAGCACGCGTGTGATCGTGCGAGGCAGAGATTTCCAGGGGCTTGAATTTAGAGACAATGGGCTTCAATGAGCATTCAGGAAAGTCAATATTTTCTACTTCGCACTCTGACGTTTCTCTCTCTCACGGTTGCATCCTGTTTCAGAGATGCAAGCAAAAAAAAAGCGCTTTAAGTTCTCATACACAACTAATGATATTCATATGTTTACATTTCAGACACACTGTCCAAAACAAAATATCGTCCCAAGTTTCCTTCAATAAAAAGTACCCTAAATGAGGAAAGTTATTGTGGTAGGGGAAAGTACCATGGGATTCTTTGAAGTTAGATTGCAGTATTATTTAAATAGCATGGGGTTTCAATATAGCAAAACAGTGTCATGATGTGCATTTAATTATACAATTTTAACCCGTTTTTGCGTGATTATAATATGACCTATGAGATTAATTGTAATAATTACACGTTTAAAGTAAGCTAAAGTTCTGTATTGCCTCCTCTTCACAGCTTAGCAAACATTCCCCTCACGCCAGAGACGGCGCGGGACCAGGAGCGGCGCATTCGGCGGGAAATCGCCAACAGCAATGAGCGCCGGCGCATGCAGAGCATCAACGCTGGCTTCCAGTCTCTGAAAACACTCATCCCGCATAGTGACGGAGAAAAGCTCAGCAAGGTGAGTCAGAAAGCTTTCGTAAACAAACCGGGACGAGTTGGCTTCAAAATGAAAACCCTCGCGCACCCTCAGGTTGTTAGAAACACACAAAAGAACTGACATAGAGGTATCACTAGTGCAAATGGCATGATGTAAGTAAATATATGTATGGTCTATGTTACAGTCTTTGGTCACTGTATGATAGCTTTTGGTGAGAAACGGACTGAAAAGAAGCATTTCTTCTTCTCTTAGATTTTGAATGTTGTTGTCACTGTAGTTTTCTACACTGTAAAACCTTTTGAAACCAATCTTCTGTGAACTGATACGTCTTTACTGTCACTTCTGATTTAATCCATCCCTGCCGAATGCAACTATTAATTTCTGATCTTTCTTACTGATCTCAAACTTGTGAACGGTTGTGTACTCCATGTGAACTGTGCCGGTGTACACTGAGAGGGATGTAATGCAATCTCTTTCTCTCTCAGGCTGCCATCTTGCAGCAGACGGCCGAATACATCTTTTCTCTGGAGCAGGAAAAGACGAGGCTGCTGCAACAAAACACCCAACTCAAACGCTACATACAGGTGAAGCTCTTCATAGGAATGAAATATCTTATCAATACGAGGGCACTCCAGTCATCTCATGTTTTCCTCCACTCTCCTTCAGAAGGAGTTCAGCGGCTCATCCCCGAAGAGGAGGCGCGCCGAGGAGAAGGATGAAGGCATTGGATCTCCAGACATTCTGGAGGAGGAGAAGGTGGAGGATCTTCGGCGAGAGATGATCGAACTCCGGCAGCAGCTGGATAAGGAGCGCTCCGTTCGCATGATGCTGGAAGAACAGGTATATTAATGTCCCCTTACATCAATATTTTATTGACTGATAAAATTTCAGTTCCTAAATATACTAAGAATTTTATGTTAAAATGCATTAAATATATAAATGTGTGATTATCTGATAAATATTGATAGTTAATTGTTTTTTGTTTTTGTTCTTTCACAATTAACCGCATCCGAAACAAGTTTTCTTTGCATAATGTGTGTACTGTGTATATTTATTATGTATATGTTAAGACAAACACATACAGCATATATATATTTTTAAATATTTATATTAATATAAATTATATCATATAAATATATTTAATATATAAATGTAACGCAATGTTCTTAAATATATGAATGCATGTGTGTATTTTTTTATGTGTATATATGTGTGTGTGTATATTATATATATATATATATATATATATATATATATATAATATACACACACGTAAACAAAACAAACACTTTAATATATAAACACTTTATTTTGGATGTGATTAATCGTTTGATAGCACTAACAGAAATTATATTTAAAATTTTATATATATACACACAAATATATTTAAATTTAAAGTGTGTATATATATATATATATATATATATATATATATACATAAAACAATACACACAAGCATATATATATATATATATATACACACACACACACATACAAATATATAAAAAATGAAAATATTTAGACACACATATTTAAATACATTTAAAATGTAATAAATTTTATTAATATGTACATATTTATATATAAGATGCACTCCCTTTTTAGCTTTTGTAGCTCATTACAGGCAGATTCCTCAGTCTTAATCACTTTTTTTTTGCTGTTATTTCTCAATTGTGCAAATCTTTAGTATAACTCGTCAGGAGCTGTTTGATTTGTCGCTTGCAGTTTTGCTTGACTAAACCTCGCACATCTGTATTCATCATGGTGCTGAGGAGTTGTCTTCTGTGAAATCCGTGATCAAACTTTTCTTTTGCTGCATCAGTTTGCTTGCTAAAATTAGCTCGCTTTAGTCTTTGCATATTTAATGAGATATCACAGAAGGTGCACAGCTCCCCCGAGAGCTTGAATCGTTTTTGAACATCACACTTGAAGTGCAAATTACACCCCAATCTCTGCTGCTATCCATGAAACGCGCTAGAGAAACTTCCTCAGGCGAGAAAAAGTATTAAGAGGAATCGCTCTCTCTGGTGTCCTCTGGGTGTGTATTGACCTCTGTTTTCGTGTGTGTTTCTGTTAGATCCGCTCGTTTGATGCCCACTTGTACCCAGAGAAGCTAAAGGTGATCGCTCAGCAGGTCCAGGAGCAGCAGGTGCAGACGCAAACCATGCTTCGTCTTCAACAGCAGCAACAAGAACAGCTGGGAAAAGAGACCAGCACACCTGCTCGCAGCCCGCTGGTCAGACAATCTCTCGATTTTATTGATATACTAACATTCACTGATATACTGAAACACTATGAAATGGTTCATCATAAAAGAGGTATTGCAGTGCAGTTTGTAAGTGTTGATCTGATGTGGTGATCCACTAGAGGGCATTAGAAGAGTTAAGACATCAAATTGCGTTTGCAATCCATTTAGCTTCTATAATGTGACAGATTTCTGAGTGACATCATTTTCTTATATTGTGGGAATTCATGTAGCATATGAATATTTGGCTGTGTATTATATTTTTGTGTTGGTTTTATGTGAAGATAAGCTGGTTTAGAAACAGAGTCTTATTCAGTTATTATAGTTTGATAAAGAATTTACGAACTGCTATTATCATAAACATTTGTGAGTTTTTTTTTTTTTTTTTTAAAGATTAACTTTTATTCAGCAAGAGCACAAAGTGACGGTAAAAACATTTATAACGTCGCAATAAATTTCAATTTCAAATAAAAGTTGTTCTTTTGAAAAATAAGTTGCTGTTTTCCTCAAAAATAGGTAGCATTACATTTCTGATGATTATTAAAAGTGAGCAGCAAACAGCACATTAGAATGATTTCTGAAGATTAGTGTGACACTACAGACTGGATTAGATGATGCTGGAAATTCAGCTTCACAGAAATAAATATCATTTTAAAATATATTCTTATAGAAAACAGTTATTTTAAATGGCAATATTTCATAAAAGACTTTTATTTTATTAAGTTAATTAAATGCAGTGTTGGTGAGCATAAGAGACTTCTTTAAAAAAACAACAAAAAAAAAACATTTTTTACTGACCCCAAACACCTTTGAACAGTAGTCAGTTTTCTTCTCAGAATATGTCTAAATAACTTGTCGGTTCCGATTTCTTGTTGACTTTGTTCATAGAAAAGGTCTCTGTAATTTATGGTAACCCTCTGTCCTGCTGTGTTGCTCAGGTGTTTTCTCCTGCCACGCCGCCTGCACCCACTCATCACGCCACAGTTATTGTTCCCGCCCCTGCACCGCCGCCCCCTCCCCATCATGTCACTGTGGTAACCATGGGCCCCACCTCCGTGATCAACACAGCATCCACATCACGACAGAACTTGGACACCATTGTGCAGGTATAACACGTTCCTGTCCAGCTCAAAGAAAGTCCTGACGGAATGAGATTTAACTACCAGATAACCATTGTAGAGATGGTGTGACTGAGTGGCCATACATATGTAAGGGATATTGTGACTTAGTGGTCAGGTCCCCGACAGTGTGATCAGTCTTGTATCACACTGAAGGGGCTTATTTCGCAATAACTACCGGCTGCCTCTACATTATCCTGCTTATTACACGGCTACTTGCCACATAAGGAAAAAAACTGGACATGAATATGAATTTGAAACATTTTATTGGCATAT
>JAUMHR010000045.1:2137904-2155248 GCA_032361145.1 Enteromius fasciolatus
AAACGGTAATCTTTGTTGGCGCGGAGGGATTTTAAACGTATAAGTAGTACCGGCTATGCGTTATTACTTTGGAGCGGAAAAGAACGAACCTGCAAATGTCTCAACTGACCAATCAGAATCAAGCATTCCAGAGAGCCGTGTATGTATATGTGTGTGTGTGTGTGTGTGTGTGTGTGTGTGTATTAAAGGAGTGGTTCACGCAAAAATAAATTATTTACTCACACCCAAGCCATCCTAGGTGTATGTGGTTTTCTTCTTTCAGACGGATACAGAATTGTATTAAAAAGTGTCCTGGCTCTTCTAAGCTTTGTAATGAGAGTGAATGGCTGTTTATGTTCAATAGTCCCAAAAGAAGTCCAATAAAGTGCATCCATCCATCACACAAAGTACTCCATACAGCTCCGGGGGGTTAATAAAGGCCTCCTGAAGTGAATCTATGTGCTGTTGTAAGAAAAATATCCAGATGTCAAACTTTATAAACCGTAATATCTAGTGTTAATGAGAAAGTGGCATTCAGTGAATGACGTAGGCGAAATGTAAGCTCTGATAATAAGGGACGAATGCGGAATTGCAGAGGATAAAACAAAACACTCACAAACTAAAGTACAAAATTAGGATTTGTACAGAAAAATGTCAGAAGATTTCAGAATATAAGTGAAGAGGAGACTGGTTTTCCTTAGCTGTAAATAAAACATGCTTTTTGTGATACTAGAGTGTATTCCCACCAGAGTTTGCGCTTTGCCTATGTCATCCGCTAAAACACCGCTCTCTTGTGTACGACTGCTAGCGGAAGCTAGAGATCAAAGTACTTTTTAATGATGGATGGACATGCTTTATTGGACCTCTATTGGACTAATGAATCTCAACAGCCATTCACATATAACTCTGATATATCTTGCATGGTTTAAGTGTGACCGATGAAATTTAGCTCTGTAGCTAATGCTGGAGCAGTTTTCTCACTGTCCATTGTCTGTGTCAAATAATGAATTAAATAAATTACAGGGTGTGTAAATCATGTGGTAATTTTTATTCTAGGGTGAACTGTTCCTTTTAAGTGCACACTTTTAAGTTTTGGAGTGGACCCTTGGGATCTGCACCTGTAATTGTAGATTGAAATGTGAAGATATTTTGAGCTTATGTTACCCCTGGCCTTATTTCCGGCATTCAACAAAAAACACACCAGGATGATGAAACTGGAAGTGCTAAAATGCTCATTTCAGGGTATTGGGCCTGTCCAATACAAAACTGTCATCCCTGTAGAACTTTGTTACACTATAATTACACACCAAATATAAAACCAGTTGTTTTGGATAATCAAGTGAATTATTTGGATGTTTAACAAGCCAACTAACAGTCCCCTCCTGTTCTCTCGTAGGCCATCCAGCACATCGAAGGCACACAGGACAGGATGGTCGTGCCCGAGGAGGAAAAGCGTCGCGCGGTTATTGTCACCCCGGGCCGTGTCCTCACAGACACCGGCGACTCCGACACCGCCTCTGACAACGAAGGATCTGAGGACTGTTAACTGCCCGGGTCACCCCCACCACCCATATCACCCCACCACATGTAACAGGGGGCGTGGAAAGGGGGTGAGGGGGTCTGTGGCGAAGGGCCTCCCGCAGAAATATTCTTTCTTTCTCTCTCCTCTCTTCCTGTCGCTGTCTTCTTCACATGCGCATACGGGACTCACAGACTCAATGACTTGAAGGTTTCTTGGGGGTGGGGGAGGGAACAAAACAAGGAAATGTTACAGGAAACGTGCCGCAAACAGAACGAGCACGCTTATATATACTCACACAGTACACTATAACCCCATAGCACTCTGGTAACTTGTTGATACATACGTATACTACAGCTCTTACGCATACTCCGTCGAATTGTCTTCTGTTTCCGCAACGCACGCTCCCAGGTAAGCGATTTTGTGAAAGGAATCACAAAATCTCCGTCGGAATCTGCCACAGGTCTTCCAGGCCTCTACTTCATTATTTCCTGTAATACATCCTGCCCATAAGAGGGCAGTAGAGTGTTCTGATTGGAAGAATCCCATTACTGTGTCTCATCTCTCAAAATGAACCCTTTGCCCCACCACCCTCTGGTTGCGTCATATTACTCTTTCCATTCTGGGGAGGCTTGAAGCATCACTGTGAGCCAATGAGACTTCAGAAACCTGTTCCACACCATGGCTTCCGAAACTTTAGAGGAAATGTTACTTTTCTTTTGTTTTGGTTTCTCTTTTTTTAGCGAAGACGTGCTCCTAGATTTCCATTTGCTGGCGTTCACCTTTCATTGTCATTGGAGTGACAAAGACCGCCACTGCTTCGAGGGTCTTCGAGCACTTTGTAAATAACGCAAAGTTATTACGCAAAGAGGGGGGACTTTGTGCACTTAATGTCGCTCACTTTTACTGGGCTGGGTTCCCAGTATGCTTGTTCGTGTTGGGTGGAGCACTCTCCGGCGCGTCAAAGGCCACCCCACCCCGCGGTCCTGTCCTCACAGATCTGATTTCGTTGTGTGTGAAATGGAATAAGCTAACCGCTTGGTACTCGTACCTGCGAGTAAATTCATGTGTGACGTTTTTAGCACACTTGCTAATGTAACCGTAAAGGTTTTTTTTTTTTTTTTGAGAAAGTGTGAATATAGCACTACCAGGGTTGTCGTGGCCCGATTTCAGCCTATGCAGCTCTTTTGGTTCTCGTCCCCCTTAGAGAGCAACTCCATGACCCCTTTGGTCTTCTCCCGGAAGTACTGTCCTGTCCATTTTTCATGTCTGACGCTTCGTAACGATGTTTACGTCGACACCGAAGAGTGACTAGCCCGTAATCATGCGCTCTAGCTCTATGCACTCGCTGGTTCACTCTGCTCGCTTGAATGTTTCAATTTCCCTGTATTTCTCGGTGTACGACGAGGGCGTTCGTACATGCCACAGATAATCACGAGCAAGGTGGTGCTACTCCTGGGTGAGCTCTCCGAATAAGCCGAGGATGTCCAGTTCAGCTCCCAGAGGGCCACTGTCCAGTAGAACTTGACTTCAACTCTCAATTATACTGGATTACTACTGGTATGGAATGGGACATGTTGGAGCTAGACTCTGCAGGATGTTGGTTTTGGGACCAGGCTTGGACAGTCCCGCGATAAGCCATGCGATACTTTGAGCTCTTCATACCCCTGGTGGGATTGAGAGAAGTATCCCGTGCCGAACAATGGCCAGTGGCTTGCCTTAAAACAGCTTCGGTGTGCATGGTGAGGCACAGAGGCCTGCCTTAAACTAGCCCTGAAGATGGCGCTAGAGAGCAAGGCCGGAGGATGCGGCACCCCATATTCATCTCGCGGTTCACCTTTCCAAACATTCCAGAACGGCCTACCATTGTGTTTTGCAAGTTGTGAGTTGTCGACGCTAAAGTCGGCAAGATCTGGCCATAGGTGAAGATGAGAGGTGTCTCGTTTTTGTTTTTGTTTTTTTCGTCTGAAAATTCAAAGTGTGCATGTCCCCCTTCCCTTAATATTACAGGGAATCTTTTTGCTGCTGGACAGATTGTTTTTAAAAAAAAAAATTTTTCTTCTGGATTTATCAGGTGCTGTCTGCACGCTGGACCTTGTCATTCGTTTTGCGGCGAAGACTGCAGGCAAGCAGGGCATCCAGAAGAACGGCTAATTTTGGCAGATTTTTTTCCGTTCGTTTGTACTTGTGTGTTTTTCTTTTGGTTAATGGGTCGTAGTGACTAGCGTCCTGCTCGTGCTGTCTTCTCATGTTTAATTCTGTAACAACGGTTTCGTCTTTACGAGAAAGTCTCTTTCCCTCTCTCGCGTTTGAACATTTCCTCTACCGAAGCCACAGGGTGTCTATTTTTTGTGTATTTTCTACTCCCAGAAATCACTGTAAGAAATCTTGAGGACATATCAGAGGTTGGGTGTGTCGAGGGGGAACGGGGACGATTTTATGAACCTGAAGCACTTACTGTAGTATAACGAGGAGCGACTCTTGTTTTCAAAGAGATTTTGTCCTCGACCGAAGCTCTTCTCGCTGTGATTTTGAACCACACAGCTGTGTTTAACCGTTTGTCCTGGCACACCATGCGTCCTCTGGCCGTCTCCGCAGTCTCCAGACTTGTCCTGTCTCTCATCCTCTCCCACTTTTATTGTCTGTCATCTTTTTTAATATTTTTTTGTTTCTATATTTGTCGTTTTTCTTTATGTGGGACAGTCAGTCCATTTGGTTGAGAAGCTATTGTATTTTTTTTTTTTAACTGGGGAAAAGAGGCTTGTGCCTTTGTAAAAACAGAATAATAAAGTTTGTACTTTGTTTTTTACAACTTCTCAGTGTATCGTGTGATTATTTCTGTGTTCAGTAGGGATTGTATAGTATGCTTTACACTCACATTAGCAAGTAACGTTAAAAGAAACTTGTTAGGTTACATATCAAATAACACGTCAGTTCAACTTTAACATTCAAAACGAATATTTTTAAATACAAGTGACCTGTTGCTGTGGCTGAATTGTGCTTGGTTACCTCATAAATAGGATAACAAGCTCAGATTTCTTTTCTGGAGTGTGTTGAACCCTGAGTACTCCAAGAATGTTTGACAATTTTCTTGACAATATGACATTTAAAAAAAACACCTAAACAAAAACAAGTATACTCACTGACAAAGCACTCATTAAGTGCGCCTTGCGTTCACAATGAGCATGTCTGGAGAATCACAGGCTGTAGGAGTCATGCAGTTCATCAGTTAGTGATTATTATTGTTATTACATTGCTTAATTTATAATGGATTTGCATCATTTTTCCCAAATCCCAGAACAACCGAAAACCCTAAACAAAAGAAACAACCTCGTGCTGTTTGTTTCACGTTTTGTCTTTTACACGTGCATATTTCCAAGTGCACTTTATAGTGTATTCACAGATTAATGAAGGGAGTTCATTTGCCTGTGAAGTGCTGAAGTCTGCTGTAATGATAAGGCGTTAAGCTTCACTCTCCGAGGAAATGATGATGCTGACTTTTACACCTTATTTCCGACTGTTAACTCCTGTAATCCTACCCAGCATGTCTGCTGGTGATTAACAGCACCGACTGGAGCCTGTGAACAGGTTAAAGTTCATTAAATAGTACCAACAAGCTATTTGATACGTTACCATTAAGTAAATTAAATTTTATTTTTTTTCTGTCTTTTTTTATAAAGTGGAATGCAGAGTCACAAATAGTGTTGTCTTGTCATACCTCTTGTACAACATTCCTTCACAGTTGCCAAAATCAACACCAGCTGAAGTACCACAGTGCTCTTGTTCGGGAGATGGCTGCACTGCCGTGGTGGCTCTGCTAAAAGAGACAGTCAGCTGCTCGGGTGCGCCCTTTTCTGACACCTACGGCACCAGCCCCCTCCATGTAGTCTTCTCTGTAAGACCACCCTCTTGTCGGTGCCCTCTGACCTTATCAGGCCAGTATATATAGCCAGAGAGGCAACCAGAGGTCTCCTGGCAGCCAACATGAAGGTCTTAGTCTCGCTCTGCATCTTTGTGCCCCTGTTGGCACTGGCCACAGCAGGTAAGATCATTTTACATTTTGCATTAGTTAAAAAATACGGATCTGTGACAAGGTTTATTGTGAAGTCATCAAGAGAGTACAATTTCTTGTCTAGTTGCTTGAAAAGTTTCCCAATTGGGAAAGCTCTTGGATTCAAAGAGTGGTTGATACTGAAAGTTAAAAGCATGATGAGTTGGTTGTTGTTGTGCAATGTTAGTCATTTTCATATGAAACTATAGGACGTTTGAATGAATTAGTCATGGCAGCGTGTTTTAAAACTGTGATGGTCACCAGCAGGAGATGGGCCATGTCACCATCTGCTGAGCTATTTAAACCCGCAGTGTTCAATAATAACTCCGGACAAGGATGAGTTATCTTAGGACTTGGCGTGCGCAGTTTAAAAAAGAGTTATGCTAAACGAATCCTCTATCATTTAAATTTTTACGATATGTATTCCAGTTTAAGCTCGTAGAATCTCTGAGTAGATGATTGTGTCATCGTGGGACAAACGACAGGGGGTTTATTTTCGTTCAGTAGGCGTTTCAGCCCATGCATTGTGTGTCAGCTGTCGTGAGGCATGGCATCAGCTTATGGAAAGAGCTAGAGCCTTGAGTCGCTCTGCTCCTGTTACCAACTCTTCCTGAGTCCCGAAACGTCCTAATTTCAGAGCTTTGCTAGAGGGTTCAGCTGGTGTTAATACAGCATTTAAGGTACCTGTATTTATTGATTTGCCAACTAAATCCAATTATTCCATTTCATTCTTGCATTGAAAATAGAGGTTCTTTATTGGCATCGATGATTCAATGAAGAACCTTTAACCTTCCATTCCATAAAAAGGTACTTCATAGGAGAAAAACGTTCTTTAGATTATTTGAAAAGTTATTTTCGGAATTTCTTTTTCACTGAATTGTTCTTTAAGAGCGTCAACTACTCCGGCTTTGGATGTGATTTCCCAGGTCCCTGGCAGCTGCCGTTACCCTTGTTCCGTCCTTGGGTTCCTCTCGGGCCCGGCGTGGGCCTTTGTGGGCCCAGGCTGCCGTCAGGTGTCTAAGATTGGAAGCTGTCCTGTAACCGGACACTGTCTACTATAGATTCCTCCATCGTCCTCTTCCTCTCTCCCCTCCCATCCCCGCTTGTCTTTGGATCCAGCGTGCAGCTGCTGTCACCCTGACACAATCGCAATTTATTTATTCCCAGCCACTGGCCATAAAAGGACATGCATTATCTCAGCAGGAGGAGCCGCGGTGATCTATGCCAGTCTTGCTGCATTAGTGTGTGTACAGCTAGAGAACTGAAGTGCTAGTTGCCTCAAATGGACAACAATTAGTTGAATTTAGTTTCATTGTCCCATTGTTGAATGACTGAGTGCTTATATGCTTAATTGTTGGCATAAGGTTGAAGAACCTTTAACATCCAATTGCAGGAAAAGTCCTTTTAGGTTTTTAAAAATTTTTATTGTTCTTTGAAGAACTTTTATAAAAAATAAACTTCTTTTGGCAACCAAAAATGGTTCTTCTATGGCATCACTGTGACCCCAACCAACATTTTGAATCTTTTGCTTTTCACTAAATAAGTGGAAAAAGACATAACATTTTGCCTGATCCCATTGGTTTATACAGCTTTTCTCTTTATAAATAGCATCATGATTTTGGCGTAGGTTCTTCTTGAGAGTGGGGCATTTGTTAAAACATAATCTGGGTCCAGTTGTAGTAGGCCAAAGGTTTATGACCTTATGAACCCGCATCTGTTCACCTTCCTCCTGTTTAGCTACATCAAAATGTCTTCTAGGTGACAAGTTTCCTTCTCTTGCATATTAGGATGCTCATTCAAGACATTGTGCAAGTATGGTGTTTGATAGCTGAAATGTCTGATTCAAATTTTACTCAAGCCAAGGTTACACTTGCCATATATTCCGTTTGGATGGAAATCCTGTAAAAAATAAAGGTGTCAGTTGGGGTTTTTTCCCACATGAAATTGATTTTGGGTTCCTAAAAAATTCTTTCATTTCTTAGTGCAAAGAATGTTTAAAAAGAATCTTTTCCCACTATAAAGAACCTTTTGTGGAATGAAAAGATTCCATGGATGTTCTACATGGAACCATTGATAGAAATAAAGAATCACGAGTAACGGAGGAAGTCGTCTTTATTGACTACACATCTGATATGGGTACTTGCCTCGAGTAAGGGCTCTCCCCACCTTTCAGCAGTGTAGTACAGCAGGCATGCGGCGCCCCTGCTCTTTAGGGACTTCCCTTTGCTAGGAATTGTGGGACGGGCAGCCAAGTGCTTATTCCATAAAAAGGCCAATGCGACGTGGCTTTACAGAAACGAGTCATGCTTTCGATCCCCTTTACCCCCTCGGTTCCATGTGATGTTCTTACTGCGTCCTAACTCTGATACCCATGATTCCTCTGAGGAATTACCACCCGGATATGATCCTGGTTCTCAGATTCAAAAATATGTCACACAAGGCACTGCTATTTTGTTACGCTATTAAAAGATTTGAAGTAACAAGCCAGAAACAGTGCATGGGATCTTCTGGAATCAATTTCTACCCCTAAATACGACTAATATTTTGACCAGTTAGATTTATTGCTTCTGTTGATGTATATAGATGCTGTTAACTATTAAAGAGACGTGGTGTCTTTATTAATTGCTAATTTTGGAAGTGTGGAATCACACCTCTGATTGACAGAAAAAGGCCAGTTAGACTCCGCCCCTGGGGGAATGATCCATTGTGGAGCTATTTCTGTCATCGGTTGAGACCAGAACCTTGGCACCTGTTGCTATTTATGTCTCTCAGTGATTTTTAGATAAACTGATTAACATTTGCAAGTATGCTTTGCTTTATTGTTATTTTAGTTATGTAATATATTACAAGTATGTCTTTTAAATTACTACGCATATTCATTTGTTGTTTTATGTAGAATAAGTTTTAATTAATATTTGTATTATATTTTTTTTTACTATATTTTTGCTTTGTAATTTATTATAATTGTGCTATATATTAATGCTGTCAAATGATTAATCACATCCAAAATAAGTTTTTTTTACATAATATATGTACTGTTTAGTATGCATAAATGCAATATTTACATGTATGCACATTTATATATTTAAATTTTTATACTTTATTATATAAAATATATTCAATAGACAAACATTTTTCTTAAATATATTTATGTGTTTGTATTTATATATATATATATATATATATAAAATAAGCCTAATTATTTTTTATTTTAAGCCTAATACATTTTTATATATATATATTTCTAAATACAATATTATTTCATCTTTTATTTATTTTTTCACTCATCCACATTTATGCCACATTTATCTTACACATGTAATTTTATCATACAGTGTATAGAAACACCACAGTACTGTCATTTTACACCATCATTATACTGGACATTTGTAAGACCTTACATAAATAGATTGATTTGTATCATTTGTAGTTATGCTTTGCTGTTTGTTTGTTCGATTTGTGTCATTTTTGGTATGATACTTTTTTGTAAGGGTCGTAAAAGCATTTAAAGTGAAGTACAGCTGCTGATTTTGTGAAGTTTAGCTGCTGTGTAATGCAATACATTTAATCCCACAGCAGCTTTGTTCACTTGGAAATCCCTTGGCCCTCTGTAAAGGTTGTGTACGCTCTCCCTCGCTGCCGCTAAACCCTGTGGGTTCAGACGGGCTCAAGGCTCACCTCTCTAATCACACTCTTATTAATTCAATTTACCTCCAGCACTACCTGATCAGGGGCTTTCACCCTGGGGAGGAAACCGAGGAAAACACACCTATGGCCAGCTGGAACCGAACTAGATCATTTGCATGAAAGTTGCTAACTAATGAATGCATTTATCGCCTACTGTCAGAAATCTAAACCATCACCTGCAGCTTTTCAAGGATCTCCATCTGTGTTTATGCATATTGTAAACACGCAGAGAGCCTAAACCGACCGTTATTTAAACACCTGTAAGGTCAGCAGATGATACTGAGCCACGTTTCCTCTCCAAAGTGCACATGTGTGTATTTGGCCAAAAAGCCTCAGTCTGCAGCAGTCCGATGGCGTTACGGCGTGGGGTGAGCTCCAGCAACAGCTGTGTTTTTTTCCAAAGCCTCTGCTGCTAGGCGACAGGCTCATTGGATGTCCGTAGACAGATGCTGGCGGTTTGCGTGTTTATCCTTCCAGTGCGCACAGGGTTAAATTAAAGTGAACCCCCGTGGACTGACATTGTGCTCGACGGAAGGCGGATATATTTGTAATTGTGTTGCCGCTATATTAGGTGCTGGAGCTGCTGTCGTTGCGTACTGTGCACCCGAGGGCACTGAGTCTCGACATGAACTCCCTGATGCCCTTTGAGGGGATATTTCACAGATTTGACGCTGTGTGGATCTAAACTCGGCCCGCATGAGAAAAGATTACACAGATTCTTACAGTTTCCTTTTGTGACGAGTCAGCTGGTCTGCAAGGTGAAGGGAGTTAGACATGTTCACATTGTTCTTTAAAGTTATATTAAACTGACCTTTTGTTTTATTACAGTAACAACATACACACCTATAGTAAGATTATTTAATGCAGCATACACTAACTTGTGAAAATGTAAAATAGAAAATGTAAAACATTTTTTTTATTGTAAAGTTTTGGCATGCACATTTTACCATAAATAAGTAAATAGTTTATTTTTTTATTTGTTAGTTTTTTATTAAGTAAAATATATAATATATTATTAGTCTTATTATTATCTGTTTAAGTATTTTAAGTATTATATATTTATTAATTTATTTATTTATGCTGTACATTTTTCCATAATTAGCCAAATTCATACAATTTCTTAAATGTTTTATTATACATTTGTTTGTTTGTATTTTTATTTTAAATGCTTTCCCATATATTAACATATATTTTTTTAACTTTTAACAGTTTTAAAATTGTAACTTTAAAAAAATATTTTATCATTTGCTGTTTATTTTCATTTAGTGTTTATTTATAATAATAATTTATATTTTTCCATATATTCATAGATCTTTTATTATGACTTATTACATAACATATTCATTCATGCATGCCTTCTTTCGTTTTTTTTTTTCTTCTTCATTTTGTCATTTTTACATTGTCTGTATACCTGTGTGTTTCACACCTGGGCTGTTCTATATCATCACATTAAAACCCCACACAGTTCACAGTTCCTTCATTTAAACTGCACACCTCGCTGCTAACCTTTCGCTGTTTTAGCGCCATGCTGAGCTCAACATTACCGGGCTGTATTTTTAGCAGCTTGACTTGGCTCGCGTCGGCTGAGCACTTTATGCTTTAACTAGCAGGTTGTGTCATCACAACAGGCCTGCAGTCTCTGCACTGAAAGCCCATCTGCTCTAAATAATATGACATTGCGTTCGGCGGGGCGAGTCCTCAGCAGGCTGGAGAAACGTGTCAAAGCTGAGCTGTAGAATTTGACCGAGGCGAGCCGTTGTAAAGTCTACAAAAGATGAACAGAAAGATCATAAAGGGCAGCTGTGGAAAACGTGAAGTTGCTTTGTAAGCCACCTCTGTTGGAAAGTTCAGCTTTCAATACTAACTTTTACATGGTTTCTAGGTATTCAAAGCCAGTTTATGCTAGCTTACTTAGCTTTTTTTAAATAGAAAGGCATGTTTATTCAGAAAAAAACTGATCAAAAGTGATGGTAATGTCACAGAAGATTTATAAATGCTGTCCTTTAAGACTTTCTGTTTATTGAATGAATGTTGAATAAAAAATATATATCTCATATCTGGCCAAAAATATTAAGCGGCACAACATTTACAATATTAATAATAACCAGAAGTGTTCCTCAAGAAACACTTCTGGTAAAATATTTTATTTTTTATTACTGGAGTAATGATGCTCAAAATTCAGCTTTTTAAAAATATATTCAAATAAAAAACAGGTATTTTGATTTGTTATATTACTTTTTACTGTACTTTTTACAAATGCTTTGGTGCGCATAACAGACTTATTTCAAAAACATTAATAAGCATAAAACTTAGATTTTTATTTATTTATTGTTTATTTGCTTTTTTTGTATTCATATTTTTTTTTTTCTATGCTTTCAAAGATTTTTTACTATGCTTGTTTGTTTTTACATTTTACCTTTGTTGGTTTTAGTTATTAAGATTTATTTTCTTAAATAGATAGATAGATAGATAGATAGATTAAACTAATTAAACTAATTTTGCTCTTCCAGTTAAAAATTAGTTAAAATTTCTTCCTCGCAATATAATTCTAACCGCAATGCAGTTCAGTTCAAGTCAAATTCAATTATTCAATGTGAACCCACGGCTGATCAGCCTGAGTTGAACTCTATAGATGTAGGTAATATGTAAACAGATGCCGGGCTCCTCAGAAACCTGGCTGGCCCACATTCACAGATGGTTTTTACGTTTGAGCTGATGCAGATTGATTAGGCATGTATTACTGGAGCTGTCAGGTATTTCCATCGGCAGCCAGCGAGGAAGGCTAAAGGATGCCCAAGCAAGTTTCAGATGAGCAAATAAATACCAATGGACATCCGAGAACAAAATAAATACGCCGTTTAGCTGTATGGGCCACTAGCGGGAATGTGGGAAGGAATGACAGATGATCTAGACTGCATCCTGCAGGCCAAACTTCACTTCTAGAGCTTTCCAGGCAAAGTGAACCACACTGAACCTAGTCACTCTTTTGTGTATTGGGTTGAATTTAATGGAAGTAGTCTTGTCCTAATCTTCAATTACATTTCAAAGGTTTAAAAAATGTAAGCTTAGTAAGATTTTTTTTAATGTTTTGTTTCTTATTATACAGTAAAAATAAACAGTAATATCGTGAAGTATTTTTCAAATATGATATAATTGCTTTCTATTGGTATATATCTTATAAAATGCATAAATCATTCTAATATGCTGATTTGCTGCTCAAGAAACATTTTTTATAAAAAATTTAAAACAAAAAAAATTTGCTTCATATGTTTTGTGGGAACTGCTATTGTTGTTTTTTTATTATTTATTTTTATGTATAGGAGATTTAGCATTTATTTGAAGTTGAATTTTTTTTGTAACAATCTAAATGTCTTTGATGTCACTTTTGATCAATTTAAAACATGTCTTCTAATCCAAGTGCATTTTGATACCAGCAACTCCAACTTCAAAAGATAAAATATGATATGATATAAAATATGGCACTTCATAAGATACCAAACACAATGTATGGCAGTACTACACTGTAAAAAAAAAATCTGTAAAATTTACAGTTAAAAAAACGGCAGCTGTAGTTGCTGGAATCTGATCGTAAAAAATACGGTAACAAGAATTTAGGTTTTGCAGTCTTATGTTAGATTTACAGTTAAATACCATAATTCAATTAACTGATATAATGTTAATATACTAACCAGTGCCAGTACTGAAATCTGTTTTGTATCTTTGAAATACACTGATAAGCACCAAATGCAGGTGATGATGAGAAAGTCACATGATGAACCAAAGCCCATCAAAAGCAGCTTTTAAATATGAATATATACAGAAGCTGCTCAGTGTCAGTCGCACAAACACTAAACACCATCATGGTGAGACTGAAACAATAATTTAACAACATTACATGTAACATACAACCCTAATAAACATAAACAGTGAGAAAAAACTAAGAATAAATAACGTTTTTTCAAAGAAAAAACATCAAATCATAATCTGAAATGCAATGCAGGGAATTTTGGGAATGTCAGTTTAAGTTTTTTCTCTGTAAATTTTACAGAAATGTTACTATTAACCATTTAACAGGTTTTACCGTAGCATTGTCGCAGTTTTTTTTACTTTTAAAATCGCGGTCACCACTAGCACCCTGAAGTAAATCTTCATTTGTTGTGCTGGTAAACTTGCAAAGAAAAGCAGAAGGGTGCATAAGGGCAGCTGTCCACTGCTGGATATATTTAGGGTCTGTTATCTCTCCTATCAGAACATAATCTAACCATTTGGTAGCCATGTGTTCATCATTGAAGCTCCAGCCTGTTATGAAACCAGGGAGTCCCTGTATACACCAACACCGTTGTGTTACGAAACCAAGGATACATTAGACTTGGCCATCGACTGGTTATATTTTTAGATTTAATATTCTAAAATAAGACAGACGATTGTTAAAAAAAAATACTTTCACATTGCTACAAAAAAGATTGCAGTTCCTTTTACTTACAATTCAAAAAAATCCTGAAACAGTGTATCACGGTTTCCCCCAAAAAATATAAAGCAGCACCACAATTTTCAACATTGATATTAATAAGAAATGCTTCTTGAGCAGCAGATATTGCTTTGATTTTATATTTATGTTTGATGCTCTAGAATAAGACTAATTAAATTGTCGAAACAAAGCGGAAATGTAATTATAAACAACATACGTAATGGATGTTATTGTGTTCTCTTGTCTCCTTCCTCTAAAAGAGATGTCGCACTGTTAAGATATGAGCAACTTGTAATGAATGGCAGCCCTGCTAAATATAAATATGGAGGCACAGTGTCTTCCCATTAGGCTCCATTTATGTCTTCGGTCTTGAAAACAGCAGCCTGGCAGGAACGCCCTGAGGCATTGTGGGTAAATATCTATGAACAGAGGGGGGAAAATTGTGGCATGAATATCAATATAGCCTGACATTAATAGTACAACAATGCACTGATGAGAAGTGTGCTAGATAAACGTCGACAGCAAATAACTGTAATAGCTAAGATAAAGCATTAGGCTACAAGTACTGCTGCTCATGTGAACTATTAAACTTGAGTGATAGCTCAAACTAGAGATTTTAACGTTCTCCCTAGCCCTGGTTTGTTGTCGTTCTAATTCCAGGCAACCCCAAGTAATGTAACATTTCACACTTGTAATTTAGATACAGTATACCACCTTTACTCATGGCTTTTGAGTTTTTACCCACATTTCTGAGCCAAACGTGCGCTGTGAATAAAGCTTGATCACAATATTATGACTAGTTGCTCATTTACATGCTTGGGACTCAAAAATCACAGAAAAATACATTATATTTTGTAATAGCTTCGGTGGTGACTATCTTAAGCTGATGTCCATATGGCTAAAGTGTACGGTAAAAAAAAAGCAGTTAGTTAATGTAATGTAGGCCTAATCAAGTCAACTGTAGTAAAGAAACGACCGTTTAAGTAGCTACAAGGAGCGATGCAAACGTAACTACATTTTTCAGTAGCGTGACCACAGTGTCCAATCAGTGACACTGACAACACAAATATTCAAATGAGAAGGTTAACCAAGAATGAAGTGTATATACATTTATGAATAGGATTAATGGCAGGCCCCAGGTAAATTATGATCAGTGTGAAACGTGAAGCTAAATCACACATCCTGTTTACCAAGTGTTTTTTAAAATTACCCAGGGTTAGTTCACCCAAAAAGAAAATTCTGTCATTAATTACTCACCTTCATGTTGTTTCAAAACCGTAAGAACCCCAATCGTCTTTGAAACACAAATGAAGATGTTTTTGATGACATCTGAGAGCTCTCTGACCCTCCATAGACAGAAACGCAGCTGAAACATTCCCAGGTCCAGAAATGTAGCATCGGTAATGGCCCATGTGACATCGGGGGGTTCGACCGTAATTTTACGAAGCTTCGAGAATATTTTTTATATAAAAATAATGACCGTACTTTTTTCCTCCTTGTCCCAGCACCTCCTTGAACGCCATGCGCACACACCTGTACACGGCGCATGCGCATAGCGTTCCTCTGCTCATAAACGAGGCACATCATTTTTTTTTTTAGAGGGAATTAATTTATTATTTATTGAGGAAATCTGTGCTTCATTTTCTCGGTTGGACAATAAAACAGACGAAAAGTATATTTTTACAGTAAAATGTGTTAAATAGAGTTGGTTCTGTGGATTTTTGTCATTAATCAATTACCTCCATGTCATTCCAAACCCGGAAAAGCTTTGTTTGTCTTTTATTTTGGATTAAACATGAGGCTTGTGACTGTCACACTGACTGCAGGGTAAATAACACTGTCAAGGTCCAGAAAATAGTCCATCAACTATTAAATAAATAAAACAACGTCCTTCTACGTTTGATTCGAATGAAAACAGTGTGTCCGTGTGACGCTCCGGACACAGAGCAGTGTGCACAGTTTGCATCCAGGGGATACTCTCATAAGAAATTAAATAAAGATAAAATCAAATAGTAATTTTAATTTTCTTTGCATACGAAAGGTGTTCTCGTAGCTTCGTAACATTACGGTTGAACCACTGGACTATACTTTTCTTGACCTAGCTGTAATTGTTTGGCAGTCAGTGTGACAGTCACGGTTTTCATCAAAAATATCGTAAACTGTGTTGCGAAGACGAACAAAGCTTTTACATCTGTGGAATGACATGGGAGTAAGTAATTAATGACAACATGTTCATTTTAGGGTGGAGTAATGCTTTAAGGCCCATTCACACCAAGACCGAAAACTGACTACAACGAAAACTATATTAGCTTTCACACCAGCAAACAATCTTCTTTTTTATTTTTTTTTAGCATGCGCTGCCACTTTAAATGTTTGAGCTCTTTAAAGTGTGCTGGATGCCGATTGGTTGATTCAAACGATACCATTCCTCTGTTTTGTTATCGCTATAATTGTGTTGTTCTTTTACATTCTTAAAAATGAAATCTTTGTTTTTTTATAGTCACGGTACTTTGTGTGAAGAGCCCTTTAAAACATGCATTTGTTATTATATTTATTCGAACTCCTACAGTCTGGGCCAGCCATGCACATTTGGTCATATTAACTTTTTACAAGGTGTTTTAAAGTCTCTAAAACTCGCTGTTTATCCATCCAGAAAGCACACAAATAACAGATAGCTTGTCGATGCGCCTTGGCAAAGACTAAAAGGACTGTTTTATCACAGGATACTAATCACAGCGACCTCAGGAAGACCTGCTGTGGTGAATTATGGGCCGTCGTGGCTCGCCGGGCAAGATTTCCTCAGGCTTCGGAGGAAGTTTTAATGTGTGTCTTTTTGGTTTCTCTGCAGAGGAGGAAGCCGTTCTGGAATCCATCCTGAGAGACAGATCTCACATCGAGGAAACTCTGAGGCTCGCGGCTGATGAGAAAGCTGGAGATTATGCTGGTGAGGACATGAAGCCTGTGTCTTACACAGATACACACAGAAACACGGCGTTTCAGTTTACTCTAAGCTAGCAGATGAATGCTGTCTTTAAACTCGAGTTAAGCAATATTTCACACTACTGTAGCAAGCTGTGAAGAATCAGTCTAACCTTCTTACACTGGTTTAAACCAAGAGTAAGCGAAATTTCCAGAAATAGTATGATGTGCCAGCAAAAAATATCAAATTTAATTTATACAGTGAGAAACAGCAAGTGTGATATTATAAAGAAAACATGTTTTCTGTGTGGATAATTACAATAAAGCCAAAATTAGCCTATATTTATTCATTATTTTAGATTAATGTTATCTTTGTAATCCTGAAAAGAAGCATTTTCCATTAAAAATAAAATGTCTTATGATTTTAGTAAGTATAAAATTGTAATTTTATTATTGAGTTCTGTAAATATACTAAAAATCAACCGTTATATTTTTTTAATAAATACAGTATTTTAATATAAATAATAAAATATTGTAATGTTTATGATAACTGTGATACCGTATTAAAAAACTACTATTAAACTATTAAATAACTATTAAAAATGCTTTTCGATAACTGATTTAAATATAAATACTAGATGAGAAAACTAATGAAGAAATTATATAACTCAAGTTATAGTTAATAGTTTAATATATATATATATATATATTAAACTATTAA
>JAUMHR010000045.1:2208301-2230981 GCA_032361145.1 Enteromius fasciolatus
GCTGTAATCCTGGGGTGTAGACTCATTTAAAGTAATAAATTCATCTGGTTTTAGCCACGTTTCTGTCAAACAGAGCAGAGCTAAAATAAGTACACAACTGATATAATATTTATAAACACCTGTTTTCACTGCATATACATATAATTCTAGAATAATGTCTTCCTCTTTTTGTGGAAAATACTATCTGCAAATGTTGTCTCGATCGTGACAAAAGTGTACCGTGTGCACTCGACACTGCTGTGTGTTGGTGTAAGTGTCTTTCTTCACACACCATGTGTTTGCTCAGAGTTGATTGATGAATTCGTTCGAACGCTGTCAACTCAGGTCAGTGTACGATAAAGCAAACTGATCTGGACAAACACTGCTGGGACTTGATGGTCACTGTGTGTGTGTGTCCTCTACAGGTCTTAAGACGTATCTGATATCCGGGAGGAAGGTGAAGCACGCCCCGTGGAGCTGCCCTCCATCTGCTCTGGTGGCTTCTGAGCTCAGGAAGTCTCTCAGCGCCTCGTCCTTCAGCCACAGCCCTGACATCACATCCTCGGCCTGCGCTCTGACCCCTGCCCCAGACAGAGCTCAGGTCAGTCCCACACCTAAATCCTTTATACTACATCACTTAAAGTGATGCTTTTATGTGCAACCTTGTAATCACATCACATGATGATTTAGTGCAGCAGTTCTGTCAAAGACGCTATTTAACAGAAAGAAATGTTTCTGGTACTTCTGCCACACTCTCAGAAATGAAGCTACAAAAGTCGCTGTCACTGGGGAGGTACCTAAAACTTTTGGTGCCCTAAAGGTACATATTAGTACTTAAGAATCACCAAGACACCAAAGAAATTCCTTGTATGTGCAAACATACTTGGCATGAAAGCCCTTTCTTCTAAATAAAGTGTACATACTTGAACCTAACAGTACCTTTTGAAAAGTAACAGCTTTTGTACCTTTATTTCCGAGAGTGCATAATGACAAAGCTGATCGTTTTTGATAAAACTTTTTTATGTACTGGTTCTTGGGAGTGACATTTTATTAGTTTTTCTCAGTTGCTTTGGTGCATTTCTCACAACAGAATTTAATTTGCACAACAGTTAATGCATTTCTCAAAACTATTAGTGCACACTGCAAAACCTAGCAGATAACCTGCAAAAGCGTGTCAATTGCTCAGAATGGATAGTTCATTGCTCAAAAGCAAGTATTCATGTCAGTGAAAGTGTCGGTGTCATCAAGATGAAAAGTCCTGACACCATTGTTTATGAACAAGACAGTCAAATGTCTTTGTCATGTTTTCATTATGACAGTTTACGCTGTACATTTTTTCCAATGCAAAAAAGTCAGATTTTGGTGACACTTCCTGAAAATGCTCAAGACAGCACTATATAGTATTTGCACAGCCATTTGAAACCTACAGTAAAGTTAGACATTACTATATGTAGTGAGTGTCGACGTGATTTTGCCAAGTAGGACATGATCCTGGATCAACATTACTGTCCAAAAATATAAACTTATGCCAATCCTTACCCTTAAACCGGATGCTGATCCAGGAAAATCTTGTACTTGGTGAACACCGTGTAGTGAGGTGTCTGAGTACAACACACTGAATATGTTTCACATTTTGACTGCATATGCTCTTTGCTATTCTAATTTACTGTATTAACAGTTTTTCTCGATTGCTTAAACACATTTGCCCACTCTGACGTCACATTTTCAAAACAGTTAACACCCAGGATAAAACTGAAGCTCAATGGCCAAAATGACTCACATACCGAACCGTGACACTACTGTATCGTATCGAACCGAACCGTGATTTTTGTGAACCGTTACACCCCTAATATATATATATATATATATATATATATAAACATTATAGGTTTTATATTCATAAAATTCTTTTCTGAACATATAAATATAAGTGTCAGGTGTTGTGTTGGGTTTTAATTTAATGCGCAATCTGTCTCTGTGCATGCTGCTTCCTCTCAAGTGTTCTCCGAACAGCATTATTCCATTTACTGATGAAAAGGTGCTGGAAACACACAGCACACTGAGGCACTGTGTGAAACACTGCAGTGATCTGCAGAAGGCCGTGAGGGATCACAACCAGCTCGTCGATAAGTGAGCGTGGCCAGACCAGATCTGTGAGATCATGATGTGCCGTGTGCAATGCTTCCACCATTTCTTTTAAATGTAATCGATCAGTCGAACGCCCGGTGCATTCATCCAGGCAACCTTTCAGAGGACGCCACATTACCCAGCAGCCTTTGCAGAAGATACTCTCGTCATTGCACTTAAATACCGATGAGACCTTAGATTGCAAGGGATAGCGGAAAATAAGATAAGACCGCTCCTCCTGTGCATACAGTGGAGAGGAAAAGTCAGAGTCTGTCTCTGTCTGTAGTAATTATTCATCTCTGAGGCCAAAAACTGCTGATTTTCAATCCCTTGCATATTCAAACGCTGAGTGTTAAATGGCAGATGCGACACATTTTAGAGTTGCTTGCTAAAGCTGGCATCACTGCTGTGGAGATTTCAACAAACCCTTAGGCTTTAAACTTTCTCCAAACCAGAAGTTGAAAGCTACTATCATCGTTTGGCTAACATTCTGGGGTTTTCAACATTATGATACTTTCTAACGGTGATTATAAATGAATAGTTCACTCAGGAATCAAAATGTGCTGGAAATTTCTAAGATGCAGATGAGCTCCTTTAGAACAGATTTGGAGGAATTTAGTATTTCATCACTTCTGGATGCTCTTCAGTGAATGGGTGCCGTCAGAATGAAAGTCCAAACAGCTGATATAAACATCATAATTCACACCACTCCAGTCCGTCAGTTAATGTCTTGTGAGGCAAGAAGCTGCTTGTTTGTAAGAAACACATCAATCATTTGACTTGCTTTTAGTTAAAATAGTCCTAAATCCATAATACTGTCATCAAAAATCTAAATCAATCGAGAAATATGAACGGATCAAAAAGCAAAAACAGAACAATACAGTACTAAACAGATATGGCAGTAGATCTTGATGTGAGGACAACAAAAGTTAACTTTTGTCAATGGAGGAAGTATTATTATTGATTATGGGCTCATATTTTAAGTGAAGTTTCTCAAAAATCAATTATTTGTTTCTCACAAACAGGTAGATTTTTGCTTTACAAAACGTTTATTGTTAGACTGAAGTGGTGTGGACTATTGTGATGTTTTTATCAGTTGTATGGACTCTCATTCTGACGGCACCCATTTACTGCAGAACATCTATTGCTGAGCAAAACATTTCTCCAATTGATCTAATGCTAAATTTCTCCAAATCTGTACCGGTAAAGAAATGAAGAAACAATCGAATGTACATGAGGACCTGGGGGGTGAATACTTTTGCAGCTTTTTTGTTTCAATCAACAGTCTCGCAACATTGGCACAAAAACATTATTTATTTCTTATGTGGGAACAATGTTGGTAACCAGGCACTTGCTGGTCCCCAAAGACTTCCATAGTATTTTTAATATGAAAGTCAATGGCTAACGTCAACTTTTTGGTTGCAAGCATCCTTCAAAATATTATCTTTTGTGTTCAGCAGAAGAAAGAAACTCAAACAGGTCTGGAACAGGGTGAGTAAATGATGACAGAATGCTCATTTTTGAGTGAAATAACCCATTAATTGAAACTCAATATAAAACATTAGACCTGAACTCCAAGAAACCACCTACTCAGATAGCACACGTACGTCTGCAAGATGTCTGTTAAAGATCTCTTGATCTGCTGTCTGGCAGACGTCTTTCAGATGTCAGTTTTACATACATTCTTAATCATAAACATCTTAAAAACATTGTGTTTTTGACATCTAAAAGGAGACGTCCAATAGACGTATTGCAGATGAGCAAACATCCTAAATAACACTTGCAGATGTTAATGCAGATGTCAAATTGACATCACCTAGATGTGTGTGTGCTATCAGGGTAGCAATGCCACAGCTGTCAACAAAGTATAGCATCACTGATCTCTCCTTGTGGAGTGTTATTTCTAAAGGATTTTTTATTGTATTAAAACAGCAGGTGAAGTGCTCAGCTCTGTTCTCTCTGCTGCACGTAATTCATTTGATGATGATCTCCTCCTCTTCCTTCAGTCTGCCTGTCCCTCGTGTGGGGCGCTAGCTTCTGAAGACGGGGCGGTTCACAGCAACATCTGCTCAGACCCTGAACACAAAACTGTCAACAGCAAGGTGCGTGTCTCAGTGAGCAGAAGGAGAAAATACAGAATATTACAGTATTTTATGCAACTGGTGCAATTTGAAACATACAGGGGAGTTTTGATACATAATGTAACAGCTCGTTTTTCCATGAAAGGTCTTATTTAATCAAATGTACTGCCATGTTGATTAGATAGAGCAATGCTTCATTACAAGGCTACCAGATAGCGCCACCTATTGGTGATGATATTCATTAATAATTGAATACTTTTTATTATTATTATTATTTTGTAAAGCTGTTTGTTTTATGTAACTATTCAAACTATAGACAATCTGGCTAGACAGTCTCATTATTTTATACTTTGTGCATGTTTAATTCAGTGAATGTCATTCAGTCACCATCTCAGACATAAAATTAGCTTTGCGTTGCCATATTTTTTGACATAATAAAAAAATAAATTTTCAGTCTAATATATAATGAAATATATAATATAATGAAATCACTTTTTCAGGAACGGAAACATTTAATTAAAAACTGAAATCTTTTGTAACACCAGAAATGTCCAGACCCGTCATGAGAATGTGAGGAGAAATGTACTTAATTGTCATCTAGAGAAGTACTATTTGAGAGCATCTTATATATCAAAATGCCTTTTTATTACAACATAGTGCTGCAGTTGTCTCATTGTTTGTATCTTCCATCTGAATCTTCTTCAGGGACCGCCTGGCAGGAGTCCCAAGACCCTTAATGGCCTGTTAAGTCCTCACCTGGAGCAGCCGCTGACACACAGCCAGACCTCTCTGTGCGAGATGCTGCAGGAGAAGGAGAAGAAGTGGCCCGGAGGAGGGGGCAGCATTGGAAACATGGACCACTCCGCCCTCATCCCGCTACGCTCCAAAAACTTTCGTCAGAGGAGCGACGCTCACTTCGTGGACGTGATAAAGGAGGACAGGTAGGAAACGACAGTGGTGAGGACGGGGCCCGCTGGGACAAAAACGTCAGACAAGATGGAGCGTTATTGTTTAACAGCCGCCAGCAGAGGTTATGCTGTTCCCAGAGGGACACTTGATGCACTTTGATGTAGTGTGCTGTGATGTACTATGTGTGTCCTGCGCTCCTGGACGGTCCATTTTTCTTGTCTTCCTCTATAAACGCTATCATTGTACTAAATAGTTGTGCGTGCCTGTGTGTATAGGATTTAGCAGTAAAAACATGATCTGTAGCCATCCAAAATCCAGGTTCAAATTTAGCCCTACATATCACAGGAAGTCACTTTATAAAAATCTGGTAAAAAAATAAACATGTGAAAAAATCATTTTAAAGGTGATGAGTGTGAAGTGTAAAGATGAGTGTGATTCCTCGTCAGGACAGATTTTTTGAGAAATTCATAGTTGCATCACTCAATAATGGATGCTCTGCAGTGAATGGGTGCCGTCAGAATGAGAGTGCAAAAAGCTGTTTAAAAAGACACAGTAATCCACAAGTAATACACAAAACCCCAGTCAATCAATTGTTGTCTTGTAAACTGAAAAGCTGTGTGTTCATAAGAAAAATAAAATGCAATACATGTTTTGTTCACCAATTGATTCTCTGCAGTGAATGGGTGCCGTCGGAATGAAAGTGATAAAAAACATCACGATAATCTTTCCACAGTTAATCCACACAATCCCACTCCATCAATTAACATCTAGTTAAATAAAAAGATTCATGTTCCCAAGAGAAAAAAAAGCATTACGCTTTGCTCACCAATGGATCCTCTGCAGTGAATGGGTGCCGTCAGAATGAAAGTTCAAATGGCTGATAAAAACATCACAATGATCCACAACTCCTCTAGTCCATTTTTTAATGTCTTGTGAAGTCCTTTTAACTTGAAGAACTTTACAGTGTTGTTTCTGTCCCAAATTCCCTAGTCCATAATTCATAGCAACGTTTTGGGCTGTTTTCACTCATAAATGCCACTTGATCTGTGCACATGTCCCTCCTGATTCAGACACTTATTCACTGTACAAAACAATGTAGAGGACTCAAAGCAATAGTTTGAAATGAAAAACTGTCAATGATAGGTTAGTTACTTTAAACATCCAGCTATTTTAGCTTTAAAAACATATATATAGTAGCTCTGCTCCAGGTTCATTTAAAACCAGCCTTTTCTTTTGCTCTAGGCTGCTTTAGTGCAAACGCAGATATATACAATGAATGCATTGGATTCTAAGTAATTTCCTTCACAATGTAATTGTGTCTTTTCTGTGATTCGACCTTGCAGTCTGATGAAAGATTACTTCTTCAGACCTCCCATCAACAAGCTGAGCCACACATTCATAGACAAATCCCTGGAGTCGGCGTACAGGACCAGCTACCAGGATGAGGTATGATGTTCCTTCCATTTATATGTCACTTTTCATTTCTGTCACAATGTTTATAACTGGTTTTGACTCAGTCGGGGTCTGTGATTTGTGCATACTGGTCAGTAAGAGAGAAAGCATCACAAGGACAAAGTTTGTTGCTCTGTCTGTACTGCCCTCTGGTGGTCTGTTTTTGAATTGCATAAATGCTATCCAGGACATACGTATACTGGCGGTATTTTTCAAATCAGTTCTTGATTAATAACTCTGCTGTTTTCCTTCTGATTGTTGTCAGGTTAAAACACAGGCTCCTGTCCAGACATTTGCCAGCCCAACGTTCAGCTCTTTCCTAGACATGCTCCTGTGCTGCTGTGTTCTGCTGGCTCTCTCTGTGGCCTGCTTCCTGCGACCGCTGGTTACCCAGCAGCCTCTGCCCACACCTGCCTTCATAGTGGTCGCAGTTGCAGCTGTGCTTGAATGTCTGGCCCTAATGCTGGCGATACGGTGAGTGTAAAGTTTCCAATCGTTTATTCAACCTCATGCTGTTCCAAACCTGTTTTCATGCTAGAGTATATTTTTAAGGATGTCCTAACTGTTTTTTTTGACAGTGAATGGATTCGGCAAAACTAGGGGGAAAATAACTTGTTTATTCATATAAAGATATATGTTTTAAGCTTATATTTTCTGTCTTTAATTTCCATTAAATTACATTGTTTTGTGTTTTTGAAAGTCATTTATTATTTTTTAAACATGTTTATTTAGTTTTAAATGCTTGTACTAGCAAATAAAATTAAACTAATCAAAACCTAAATAAAATAAAATAAAATAAAATAAGATTATTTTATTCCGTGTTTTGTTTCAGTAATGTTTATTTTATTTCAAGCATCAAAAATGTTTTTTTTTAAATGGTTTTGTTTTTTAAATAGTTTAGACGTTATATTAACGTTCTTGTTTGGCTATAAGAACCTTATTCAGAACGTTTTTAGAACATTCCATTAACAACGCAATGGTAATGTTTTTATCCTAATGTTTTTTAAATGCTCCATTAACAACTCAGCGGTAATGTTTCTAATGTAAAAGTTTTTAAAACAACACAATTATAATGTTTTTATGCTAACATTTGTAAAACGTTTATCAATTGCAGATAGCGTTAAGGAAACGTTCTACTAACGTTATGCAAGAACATTTTTTTTTATTGTTAACTTTAAAAATAACCTTTCTAGAACATTAGCCAAAGTTACGAGAACGTTCCCTGTTAGCTGGGAATGAACTATGACTTATTTAAACCTGTCTGTGTATGAGGCCAAAAGCTTTGAAAAAGGGTTCACTTGCTTTAATATTCAACAGACTGCAACAGATCTTTTTGTGTTTGATGTTTGTGATCTGAATATTTTCAACAAGAATTTCAGTCCTCTTGAAAAGAACAATCTCTGCAAATATTGCTATAAATAATGTAGAGGAATTAGTCATTTAGCCTCTGTTTGCACCAGCAGGTGTCTGGATGTGTTCCAGGACGATGCAGATGTTTGTTTCATATTCAAAAGCTTTAGCATCCTTTGTAGCTAAAAATAAACCTTTAAATGTGTTTCATTTGTATTCAGGGACTTAAAAAGAATAATGTAATCCAAAATGACAATTCTGTCATCATTTACTAACCCTCATTCATTCCAGATGTTTTGAGGAACGTTAGTAAACTACAGTCTCAGTTCCCATTGGATTTTTATTGCATTGACTACAATGAAAGTCATTGGGAACCAGATATGTACCTGCAGGTTTGGAGCAACCTGAGGGCGAGTAAATGATGACAGAATTTTTTTATTTTCAGGTGAACCATCCCTTTAAAGGCAGTATAATAATGGCAGTAGTTTTTAACAATATGTCTGTTCTTGCAATTTGGTTTATTTGTTTTGCTGTCTGGAAGTTGTGGTAAAATTTGATTGTACTGTCTGATAAAAATCAATATTAATATCAATATTTTCAGTCTTATATAGCGTCTGCATGACGGGCTAATTGAATAGATACTTTCCTACCTTATTTTTGTTATAGTTCGTACTGACATTTTGTCAATTATTTTTTTATTCTAGTATTAGATTTTACTATTTTTAATAGTTTTTGTGATGTCTGATGTCTATATATTGTGTTTTATTATTATTTTGTAATGGTTTTAGATATATACAGTAGTCAACATTCGAAGTGGAAAACCTTTCATCAAAATTGTCCAAGACAAGAATAGGTATTGTTTTTGATTTTAGGACAACTTTGATGAAAGGTTTTGATCCACTTTGAACGTTGACTACTGTATATATAATATCCCTGGATCTACTTTAAGGACCATAAACACCAAGGAAACATCTGGCTTAAATGATGGTGGTTTTAACTCTTTTAAGCCATATTCCAGTATGTTATGGGATATTTTGTTGTTCAGAGTAGTCTATCACCTCAGTTTTATAGTCTTAGTAAAACGGTACCAAGGCAATAGCAGCATACAGCACAATACACAAAGCGAATATAGCTGTTGCTGTATAGTCCTGAATCTGATCAAATGTGTCTATCTCATTGTCTGCTTAACAGGCGAGCCTTTTACCTGGACAGTGTCCTGAACTGCACCAGGACCCTCCTCTGGGCCATTTCTGGCTGGATTCCCCGTCACATGATCGGAGCGGTGCTGGTGTCTTTACCTGCCGTGGCTGTGTTTTCTCATATCACCTGCAATATGCATGACTCCATACAGGTAAACATAGCAGCAACGATATTATGGACGGGTTTTCATATATGTCAAATAGTTAAAAAAAAAGAATTGTATTTGTATAACATTTCAGTCTTTTCCTTTCCAAAACCGCACTGATGCTGCACTGTAAAAATGCTGTGTTGAATATAAACAGAACCCGCAAACTAAACAACCCAATCGCTGGTTCTGTCTATAGAGTAAAATATCATGGCACTCTGATCTACCATAGCTCTGCTCACATACTTCATACAATGTTTTAGTTAGGACATTTTGTTCTACAATAACCCAGTCTTTGCCCTGTTTCAGATGGCAACATTTTCTTCCCGCCATTTCCTCCATCTTTTAGGATGAAGATAGTTAAAAAAAAATACTAAAATAGAATTTAAATAATACAAATTATACAAATAATACAAACATCACAATGTTGTGATTTATTCTTATCATACCAAAGAATCAAAATAAAATGCATGCTTAATACTGTTCAAAAGTTTGAGGCCAGTAAAAAAAACAAAATAATAATGTGTGTGCTGTTAAGAAAAAAAAAAACAGTATTTGTGTGACAATATTTTAAAAAATGATGTATACATAGATGTGAAAGTAATCTAAAAAAGAAAATTCAGCTTTGATCACAGGAATAAATTACATTTTAAAATATAGTACAATAGTAAACAAAAACTATTTTACAATTATAATCATATTGTTACAGTTCTTATTGTGTTTTTGATCAAATGCAGCTTTGCTGAACATAACAGACTTAGTTTAAAAAGATTCAATGACATGCTTTTGATCAGTAGTGTATTTTTATTCAGTATATATATTTGTATGTATGCATCCCAATTTGTTGATCCATTTTAAAGCAGCATTAAATCCAGAGTTAGAATTAAATCCAGGGCAGAATTAAATAAGAGTTCAGGATCACATGTGAGCTTAATAAATGATCCACATCCCCTGCCTGTTTTTAATGTTTGTTGGTCTTTAATGTGTAGATTTTCAGCTAAAGTAGTCTAAAACAGCTGTAAATAGAAAGTATTCATTGATAAACACAGGAAACCAACTTTTATGCGGTAAAGGAGTAGCAAAACAATAAATGTCCATGCTGGGCTAAATGCTTTTAAGTGTGCACTAATGTATACAGTACATATCTATTATGTAACAATTTATAGACATGTCTGGTGACCTCTAGACAGCAAAGTTGCAGTAATTGAAGCAAATTGATGCTGCTCTGAGTCAGGGAAGTATGTATTTCTGTAAACTGCAGTCCTGCACATACTCTTCTGTGAGCATGAGCATGTTAAATTCATGTCATTCTTTTCCCCAGTTCACCATGTTCACCTGCTGTGCTGTCATAATCGCCATCATCCAGTACAGCAACTTCTGCCAGCTCAGTTTTTGGATGCGTTCAAGCCTGGCGACGCTTGCGGGACTCACCTTTCTCAGTGTGCTCTGGAGCCCCCCTTGCAGGTTCAAACAATCCCACAAAACACAGTGTATACACACAACTTTTGCACACAGGAAAAAAGTGTTTTTCATAATTTATTTAAATATTTAGAAATTCATTTACTTGAATATAAGAACGTATTTTGACTTAAGAATGTGCAATTTTTCTTTTCTTTTATTTGGCAAAAAGCAAGTGAAAAAAATGTGATAGTACAAAAGATGAGATATTTTGATATTTTAACTGGAAAACAAGTTTAAAAAGCCTGTTTCTGCCACTGAAAACAAAAAGGTATGTTAATAGCAGCTTTTATTTCACAGTTCTGACTTTTTTTTTCAGAATTGTCAAATGAAAACTCAGAATTGCCAGAAATAAAGTCAGTATTGTTAGATACAAACGTGCAAATACGAATAAGAAATTAAATTTTAAAAAAATTCAATTTAAAAAAATTATATTTTGTGATATTTTCTCTTAATAAGTCGCAATTAGAAGTAATAGTCAAAATAAATATCTCGCAATTCTTCATTAATTTCTCAGCTGCAACAATTTTTATTTATTTAAATATATTTTAAAAGGTAGCATCATTGTTCCAGTCTTCAGGGTCTCATGATCCTTTAGAAAATCATAACAATATAATTATTTGATTAATAGAAAGGTTAAAATAAAAGTTTATTTAAAATAGGCAGGGTTTGTAAGATTCAAGTTAAAGCATCCTTGCTGCTGAATATAAATATTTATTCATCCACTGTGATGCTTTTTATTGGACTTTCATAAGTGAGTTATGTTATGCTAATACTTATCTAAAGATAACTTTTTGCTGTCATTTTTCTTATAGCACTTGGGAACGTTTATTTCTGAGGTACGTTTAAGACTACACATACTAGTTGTTTTACATTTTAGTGGATTGATTTTATGCTAGCATAACACCGAAAACCTCTCAACCTCGAGTTTTCATTTTTTGTTCCGTCAAATGTCTTTTTCTGTATCCACCAGATCCAGTGACTTCAGTAACAACAGCGTTAATGACGTCCAGACTCCTACAGAAGATTCGACTCGACCACAGTACCTGCTCGGCCCAGAAGCTTTGGTTGCCTTCTTCCTGTTGCTCCTCCTTGTCTGGTTCCTCAACCGCGAGTTTGAGGTGAGCTACCGTCTGCACTACCACGGCAACGTGGAAGCAGACCAGCACCGCATCAAGATCCAAAACATGCGGGACCAGGCGGACTGGCTCCTGCGCAACATCATCCCCATCCATGTGGCCGAGCAGCTGAAGGTGACCCAGAGCTACTCGAAGAACCACGACAACGTGGGCGTCATCTTCGCCAGCATCGTCAACTTCAGCGAGTTCTACGAGGAGAGCTACGAGGGTGGCAAGGAGTGCTACCGTGTCCTGAATGAGCTCATCGGGGACTTCGATGAACTCTTGCGCAAATCCGACTTTTCCAATATCGAGAAGATCAAGACAATCGGCGCCTCCTACATGGCGGCGGCGGGGCTCAATACGCAACAGTGCAGCGATCAAGCCCATCCGCACGCCCACCTGCGAGCACTCTTCGAATTCTCCCTGGAGATGATGCGCGTGGTGGATGACTTTAACAAAAACATGCTTGGGTTTAAGTTCAAGCTGCGAATCGGGTTCAATCATGGACCTCTTACTGCCGGAGTCATCGGTACCACCAAATTACTCTACGACATCTGGGGCGACACGGTGAATATCGCAAGTAGGATGGACACGACTGGTGTTGAGTGTCGCGTTCAGGTTAGCGAAGAAAGCTACTGCGTGCTTAGTGGAATGGACTACGAGTTCGACTACCGTGGCACCGTCAACGTGAAGGGGAAAGGTCAAATGAAGACCTACCTCTACCCGAAGAGCCCAGACAGCGGACCTGTGCCTCAATACCAGCTCTCGGTCTCTCCGGAAATCCGAGCGCAGGTGGATGGCAGCATCGGACGCTCGCCCACTGATGAAATCGCTAATATGGTCCCGGCAGCAAGTGCTAGTAGAGTAGGGGTGTCATTTTCAGTAAACTCTGGACTTACCGGACAGGGATTCGCTGGTAGAGACTTTCCCGAAAAGACTGGAAGCAATGGTACGTCAAAGACTCAGAGATCCGCGTCTGCCGTTGGCCTGACTTGTATACCTGAAACCAGCTTGAGTGCAAGTCCCGCGGTTTTTGGTAGACCCCCGGACGCGACTTTGACCTCTCCTCCTGTGAGGGCGGAAATCGCAGAGGTTGTCGCAAAAATGGAGGGAGAAATTGCCTACATGGGCGAAATGACAAAACTTTGACTTGAGACAAGCCGACTGTGTTTTAAACCTTTTAAACACAGGCTCTACGATGATTTAGTCGGAATAGGCGCGTTTAGGAATGTATGCTAGCGTAGATTTGCGCCCGTGTATGTGGAAGGTTTAAGCACACAAGTGTTAATAGTGCTAGCCGAGCCTGGAGACACTTTCACATCCGGACGGTAGTGCTGGACCATAAGAACTCAAGAGGAGCTATTTCTACATGGGATACGAAATGCAGAGAAGATGCATTTGGACAGCCCAGACCTGAAGTCCCATTCGTAAATAGACCGCAGTTATTTCCGCTAATTTAATTTCGACTATTATTTCCATCTAAGCTTCTGCTACTGTCTGCCTTTCGTGAATGGTTTTCTTTTAATGAAGTGCCTTTAGGATGATAACAATACGTATGAGGCATTTTTCAAAACGGTTTCTCAATCAAATCCTTCGCTGAAGAAATTTAGCATGTAAATTTGATGTTAGAAAGCGCTTTCGTTTTTGTGAAAGTATATTTTGGGATATTTGTAGATGACTGGAGTTCTCCCAGTTCATCAGTCAGTATTCCAAACCATTTTACGAAGCAAAACTTGTGCAATGATTGCCGTTTTAAAAAGACCTGAGATAAAACCATTGCGTCAGTGCATGGCCAAAAGTGTCTGTGAAGAAGTATTAGCGAAATGTAGAGCAAGCTATGGGCTAAAATCACCTACAGTCAACAATATCAAACATTTCTACAGCGCTTTATCTTGATGCATGTATTCCTAAGTGTCTGATTATGGCCTTTCCGTATCTTTTTTCGTGATTCCTCCTATTGCTCTTCATTCTGCAGCTGAATGCTTGGTTGGCCGACCAACAGATTAAAGTACGATGTGCAAGTTTGCCTTAATGCTAATGAAATCATAGTCTTAAAGGACAAAAATGCATTCATGCATTAGCTACTGTGACTTTCAGTCCAATGTTAGAAGAAACATAAAAACGGGCAGTCAGTTTTAAGATACAGACAGTTTGTTTACAGGTCAACATAATATCAACACTTACCCCATTTACTCTCCTAAAAACATTCCTAGTCTTATTCTGGATGATTCATTAGTGCACGTTGTTGTAAAAGCAAACATTTCTGTAATCTCTGATTAAAATTAAAACTTGAGGCACCTCTGAAATGACTTTTTCGGGGGTGAAATCACCTAGACTGTGCAGGCATGGGAATTAATGCAATTCAGTGTGCAGTCAATATTAATATTAAACTCAATATTAAACTGATTATGGCAATAATAGCAAATAAGCCAAATGATTAAAATTGGACATGCTCTGGTTTAAAATTCCTCAAAAATTGGGGGAAAAAATCCTGGGGTACTCAACAGGGGGCCCGACTGCATTCATTTTGTGGCCCACGTCATGCATAAGACTAATGTATTTAACCAAGCAAGTCTTAGATGAGTGATAAACTGCATTTCTAAATCAGTAAAACTGAAAAATAAAGTCTTAAGATGCAAATTGTAATATGTTGCCCGCTTTTTATGTAGTTTAAACTCCGCCCACCTGGCTTCTGACCCTTAGTTATCCTGGTCTAATCAATTACTGATGGATCAAGTTGAATCCTATCCTACTTTTTTTCTCATGGAATATAATGTTATACTTAAAACTGAGTTGTATGAGAGTATAACCGTGCCATTTCACATTGGCTTTGATTTTAATTGTCGTATTCTGGCATATTGTGTGGTACAGGTTAATTCAATTAGTTCAAATGTAAAGAAAAAAAATAACTGTACTCAAATCTAAAGAGACAAGAAATTATGTTGCCAATTAAGTCACCATAGTGGCACAACAGTTTCAAGAACTGGCAATAATCTAGGTAACATGTATGTACCCGGCCAGTCAAATGTACAGACTCATGTGAATATTAGAATAGATTAGACCATAGCCTTGACTCTGCCTGCTTGTCTTTTGATGTGCAATAGTAAAGAGGTAAATTATTGTATGGGATATTAGCAAAAGGAAGTAGATTTTAATCGTTTTAACATTGAGCTTTGTGAGTAACTTAATCTGCACTGATACTACATACATTTTATGACTGTCTAATAATTTAAAAATGTATGTTTTACATTTTAATAGCAGTTTAGTGTCTTTGCTTTTTTCTTTACGTTTTGGCTTTATGAAGGCCGACCTGTATTATTTTTTAAAGGGTTGTGTGCTCAAACATTTGCTATTGATTTGTCATGCTTCCCTTTCAGTGGTGATATTTTAAGGGAATGTGAGAAAATGTGAAATGTATAACATTGCTGTGATCTGCCAAGAACCTATACATTTAAAAGGGAATTGTTAAAAAGCGTGATTGATTTGTCAGTATTTCTCATTGTGTATATGAGTGCCTTTTACTCATTTAGAATGCATGGATCGGTCAAATGACACCATCCTGTTTATCATTTTCATACTCGTGTATGATAAATACCTTCAGATTCGATGTGATCTTTTAGCGCTGTGCCTTCGCTTAACGATTTTTCACTGTATATTCCTTTTCAATGTGAACCGCTCTTCATTTAAAAGTGTACAGGATGAATATTGTCATTTTGCTCCAAGGTGCCATTCTAATATGTCATTTTTATTCTGTGCTAATTTTGATACTGTTTAGTTGACATGTTTTTGGTGACACCAAGCATAGCAATCCATGTATTTATAATATATTTTCTAGGGCATGATTTTTGCTAAATAATAAAAGTGCCCTTGCTGTCTGGATAGGGAATGAGCACACAACCCTTATAGGCTCCTCTGTTTCAGAGTGGTAGAGCAATATAAAACTTGATCCAACTAAATAAGCATTACGCTTCAGCCTCCGAACTGCTGCTTGAACTTAGCTCGACGAAGCACATTTGTGTTTTTCATCAAACGTTCCACTTCATTACTTCTGTTTGAAACTTTATTGAGAGGAAAACACATTTAGGGCGAATGAAAGGGCTGTATGATAACAGAAGAGCCACATTTTATTTTATTTACTATTACTTTAGTTGGCCCAATTGATGATTCCAAGCAATTTGACATAGGAAATGTGTGTATGTGAAATTTGACACAAACGTGTGTTTTAATAGAAACTGGGAATTCTTGCCAAAGAGCGTATTTATTCAAGAATGTCTGGTTTTCAAGTTTCTCTCGGTTTCTTCATTTATAAACTCAATCTGTATTCATTTGTATAAAGTTTTTTTCTCTTTTATGTTTGTACATATGCATTGCTCTGTGTGTTGACCTATAATTAATTTCTGTATTATTTATATCAATGCATGTGCCATACTGTTACATCAATGCTAATGGATGAAAAGGGAAAGCCAATAATACAGTGTTGAAGTCTGCTTCTGTCTGCTGATTTGTAATGAATCTGAACATTTCAATATGCCTGTTCATAGTAGCCATATCCTCCACACACACTACCACACAAGTTTAATTTTGAGATGAACCATTCACTTTCTTATCAAGCACGTCTTTTGCACGCACAGTTGTATTTACAAAAGTTACACGCTTAATGTATGGCAGTCTACTAAGTTTCACTGCAGCACTGCACGGAAAACTCCTAGTGCAGATCTCTGGCAATGTTTTCATTTAATTTTAATAAAGACATGCGCTAACTGTGGTATTTGTTACCATGGTACGCTCAAAAACTGACTCGACTGATGAAGACTACATCTACGCCATTTACATGTACAGCTCGCCCCCTAGCGGCTGTTTTGGTTACGACCGTGTGACGTACGCGTTTGCGTAAGGGGCGTGGCCGCGCAGCCCCTCCCCCTCCATAGTCTGGCTGGAAAAGAAAAAAAAACTTTTTGTATCGAAGGAATCAACAGCCGCCATCTTGTCGCGGATGAGCGTCAGGATTTCGGGAGAGCATTATATTATTTTTTACGCACCCGGCTCCATCGGAACCGGCCCAAATAGCTTCCCTGCGACGGAAACGACAAGCTTCGGGCCGAATCGCGGATCTTTGTGGCGAATATTAGCGTAATGGAGCCGTTTTTGTGGTCGGCTGGAAAACCCCCGTATATCTGATTTCCCCCTTCAGCGCGAGCGGCGCTCCTGTGCCACTCGCCTATATTAAAACAGAATTATTTGCTCTCATTTTTCATTTATTTTCCCGCACTTTCACGCTTATTCGCTTCGGGCTGGACATGGAGCTTGAAGGTCTTTATTTTTATTCGCAGAAAATAGCCTTTTTGAACAGACCCACGCGAGCCACTTGAAGGACCCGGGATTGATGATTTTTCTCCCCTCGTCGGTTGTTTTTCGGTTTTAACGATGATATAATTTATTTCCGTGGGGTTTGGGGTGATCATTAAGGTTAATTATGCGGGTTTTGGGTGTTGGATTATCATGGGGTGAATGGCGCTGGCGGAGCGGGGCGCTGTTGAGTCGCGTTTGAGCCCCATCTGTTAATTATTGGCCCCTGATCGCTGAATAATAATAGAAAAACCCGAGGGTTGATTTGATTTATTTCGCTTTGTCCCCCCTCCCGGGCTCTTGGAAGACGCATTTATTGCTTTACGTGTTTTTTTGTGACGCGAGAGAGCGCGATGGCTGATAATCTACTGGATATGGGTCCCTCCAGCGCAAAGCGGCCCAAACTCAACTCACCTGCGCTGTCCGCCTCCGACACTCCAGGTAAGATGCTGCTGATCACACCTGTCAAATCTGAAATCCTCTACAGAGCTGAGATCGAGATCAGATCAGTAGGAAGCTCTCATAGCTTAGGTCCTCTGTTTTGTAACACGCTCGCTCAGATGTCCGATCAGAAACCCTTTAGACCGGGTATAGCTCTCCCGTGTTGGGTGAGAAATCTCACCTGTCCTGGAAGACACCAGGTAAGTCTCATGGTCAGAAGTCTCTCACCTGTCCCACCAGAAACCGATCGGTTGAGGAAAGACACTCGGTCGTCCATCTCAAACCCTCACAGACCAGGTCCAGGTCCTGCTAGCTGCTGACCAATCATACTTGGTTTTTATGACCGATATCTGTTGTTTTTGTTTCATTTCTGAGAACTGATATGCGTATTTACGCAATAATAGCCTAACTAACGTTAGATGGACGTTAAACAACAATTAATTGATGCATTGTTCATATTACATTATAACTATTTATTCTTAAGGTTCTTATTGCAGTTTATATATCCTTATGTACTTAAAATATTTGTTTTAACTATTTGTGTTTATGTAAGTATGATTAGATTATATATCTATCTATCCGTCTGTCTATCTGTGTGTATGTGTGTTTTAAATGTCAAATGGTGGCATAGTTTTGGTGTGAAATAACTGATGAAATGGATGAATAGAAGTTGTTTGGTGATCTAAATGGTCAAAAAAGAAAAATACATGTATTTAATATTAGGCTAAGCTTCGATTTTTTTTCATTTAAGTATGAATAACTGTTATTTATAATGTCCCTGGCGCATATACTCTTGTTGATTTATTTATTTTTTTAAATCTGTCAAAGGGTGTTGTTTAATCGAAACAGTAACCGTTCGACAATTGTAAAGTGTGAATATGGGTAAATTATGTCATTCAAAATGACTTCTGGTCACTTCCTATCTGTCACCTGTCCTGTCAGGTCAAACCAGGTACAGGTGAGACACTTGCCTGTCCCATAAGAATCCTCTGAAACCCGGGTTCAGGTATAACTTTCACCTCAAAACCAGGTCTATGTGATAATCTTCCAGTCCATCAGAAACTGATTGTTCTTGTCAGCGTGACTCTGCTGCAGGACGGCAGTTCTGACAAAAGCTCTTATTTCGAGTATGTGAGGTTTAGTCTGCAAGCAGGGATGCATTGAATTAGTGCGTATACAACATCTGTGCACTTAAATATGTTCCGATGTTTGTCTTTATAAGACATAATCTCTATGTAATAAAGATGGCACAATTATTATTTCTTTATTCTCCTGAACTGATTGGATGTGATCATATTCCTATGGAATGGAATGACACTGACTCTGATATTTATCTTCATATGCTCTTTTGAGTGAGATCTTGTTGCAAGTTATTCATATAAATGCGGCATGCATCTCCGGATTGCAGATTTTGATGAGGGCTGCTAATAATCAGTGCGATGAAAATTGACATCAGTCTCAAGGAAAGCAGAAGTTTTCTTTTCATCCCCGTTTCGCATGCAAGTCTTCATGCGCCATCTGTTGAGGTTTCCCTCAACTGAATATTACTTGTGCAGAGACTTTAGTGCAGTGATTCACAACCTTTTGGACTCAAAGCCCCCCGTTGTTAAACAGAGTATTCGAAGCCCCCAAGAAATATGCGTCTTTTTTTAAATTTAGGCTTAGGTTTTTAGTAAGTTAACATTTACACTTAATTTTTTTAAGTTAATTTAATTATTAAATAATAATTTAAATAAACATTAAGTTATCCTGCAGATGTGATTATCTTTTAAGCTTGAGGTGTGTGATTCATCTTTATTTACCAGTAAATTGTATTAAATGGCATGCTGCAACGTTTGGATGTGTAGGATTGCAATTATGAATGAATGGTTTCTCCAGTCATTGTTTATAGGAGCACCCACCCACTTCGTAGCATCATGGCAGTGAGTTTTGCACAGACAAGCATTACTCATTTTTCAGAAAATGTGAAAATGCTGAACATGTAATGATAGGCGCTAGGCAAAATAAAGGCACGTTCAGTAGTTTTATTTTAGTAAACCGGATCTAGGGTGCCTTCTGGTTAGGATTTCAGGGGACGTCCTAATGCTTTTCTTGTGGAGCAGCATGTTTTGTGTTGCAGAAAGCAGCATTTTGTTTAAGAGCATAACTTAAGACTTGCATCAGGAAATTCCACAGCTCGGCATGGAGAGAGCCGTTATTTCCTGTCTCCCTAATTCCTCCCATGTTTTTGGATTAACATGCAACTTTTAAGTGCACAGAAGTTTATTTGACACAAAACTAGGCATTTTCTAAATGTGATGTAAGTGGCGTTTTTTGGTCAAAAGCCACAACTGTGATGCTCAAGTTGAGTCATGGAGGGTTTCTAATAGGGAGGGGTATCGAGGCAAATTTCACAATTAGTTTTTTTCTCAATTCTATACTTATTCATTTGGCAGTCAGGTGCAGTACACGGGGAAAAGAGGAAATCAAAGGTAAATACATCCTGTCGATTAGTGCATAAAGTGACTTGTAAGCAGTATTTTACAATGCACTCAAGGCTGTTTATCATAAAATTTAATTCAAACATGCGTTAAAAGGAAAGTCCAAATATAAAAAAATACTCCATAATTATTTTTTAAGGGTGTGTAAATAAAGGGTAAGCATTTCCTTTAAATATCCGTTTAAATATTGCAAAAGACTTTTTGCGTTTAAAGAAAACAAAAATAGTATTTTTGAAGGTTGGTAAAATCGCGGTTGAAGCACGGATGTTTTGCTGGTGTCCTCGCTAGGTTTTTGGGATTATTTCAGTTACGTCGGTGTCTATGCAGGGGTAGTAAACTTCGATTTCATCAAAAATATCTTAATTGTGTTCCAAAGATGATAAAAGTCTTATGAGTTTGAAACCGATGTGACGGTGAGGTGACTGTTTAGTGCAGATCTCGGACAATAAACGGTGACTGTTTATTTTTTTTATATGCGACTACAGTGATAATACCGTGAGGGTGGGGGTGCTTCCAGTTTTAAATGGCTTGTAAAAGCAGCATACGTATTTTACTTTTCACTTTCAAATTGACGTAAAATTGACTTAATTTGAGTTTTCCTCGTTTTGCTTTTATATAGGGTTAAAAGCACCTTGTGTGTGTTACTCTGTCTCTTGAACGCAGTTCAAACAACAACTAAATACAACATCAAGCTCACCTAGTCCCCGTTTTACACTAGTGCGTTTTAGTTTTAAAACGTTTTCTGTTTACACTACACAACCTAAACCCGGGTCTGCAGCGTATTCAAAAGTCTCCGTTTTCAAGCAAAAATTATTTGTTTGAAAATAAAACACACGGGGCCTTAAGGCCTGTTCACACCAAGCGTGATAAATATAAAGATAACTATATTCCACACCAGCAAACGATATTGTCTGTTTATTATTATTATTAATTATTATTTATTATTAAGTTCAAGCGCATCTGCCGCTTTTAAATTCCCAAGCGCGCGACCGCAGGATTGATTTTGATTGGTTGTCAATGTTTCTGTCGTTTATCAACTGGGAAAAAATCGTTCTGAAAATGATTCCCAACTATACGGTTTCTCTATTCTTTATCATTATAGTTGTGTGTAGACGCTGCTATTTCTTTAACACTTAGAGCTATATCTTTATCGTTCTGTTTATTTTGCTTGGTGTGAACGGGCTTTTAGCCTATACATAAATAATATAACTTTTTATTAACAAATATTACCACATGCTATAAGCTATGCCTAATATCAAATAACTCACACAAAGTTTAAATAGATGTACAATACTGAAAAGAAGTAAACACTGTGGAACCAAACGAACGAAACGTGGAATGTTCATTAGCAAAATGAATAAGAAAGCTTAGAGGCGTACACCTTGTCAAATAAAATAAACGACACAAAGCTTAAAGTGAGTAAAATCGGCAAACATTGTGAAAACTATTAAATGAGAAAACTTCCAGTATGTCAGCAGACTTTTCAAAATTCACTTTTGCGTTTAGTCTGTCTCGCCTAACTCTTTTTGTCAATCAGCGCGACTCATTCTCACGTGATAAATGAAATCTGATCTGTGATGCGACTGTCGTTCGGCTAATTGACGTATACTAAATGTATACTTTTTTTTTTTTGCTGCAAAAAAATCAAGCAGTGCTGCGGTGGGCAAGTGACGCAACCAGTGTTAGGTCTCAGCAAGCCTGGTTTGGAGTAACTTGAGGTTGAGTAATTACATATTACATTACATTTAGCAGCCGCTTTTATCCAAAGCAACTTATATCATCCTGCACATGCTAAACGTCTAAATATCTTCATTATTCCTAAGGGGGCAAAATAAATCTTGCATGAATGACCAACACAACAAAAAACCAAAAGTACATGATATTAGGGCTGCACGATTATGACAACAAATCGTAATTGTTGATTATTCCCATGAAAATTGTAATTGCAATTATTAATTGCAATCATCACAATTTACATTGAGTGATGTTTATACAATTGCTTGAAGCAACCACTTTCCATATTTTAGATGAAAATTTACAATCGAAAAACTTACCGCTTTTCTATAGTATCAAGCCTCAAATGTGACCCGATTGGTTTCTTCGTTAAAATAATGCAACTAATGCAAAAACTCTTAAGATAACATGTAGAAATAAAAGAACACATTTTAAGCACACAGAATAACATAAGTGGATTAATTGCCACTTTGAACGATTGATTAATTGCGGCATTCACGATTTTAATTGCGATTAAATGGCAAACTAACGGTTAACATTTTATGTACCATCAACTGAAAACAGCATAAATCGATTTATTTTTTTTTTCATTTATTATTTTTTTTATTGATTAAAATCCAGAAATGTATATTTTTAAACCAGCCCCAATTGCTAAGGTGTGTTTGAAGCACTTTTTAACATGTAATACTAATGATGCTGATGCTTGACCTATTAAAGGAACACTCCACTTTTTTTGGAAATAGGCTCATTTTCCAACATCCCTAGAGTAATACAGATGTGTAGAGATCGACCGATATGGGTTTTTTTATAACCGATGCCGATGTTTAGAGGTCAGGGTCAGCCGATGGCCGATATGT
>JAUMHR010000045.1:2247461-2262099 GCA_032361145.1 Enteromius fasciolatus
AGTATATAATAAGGGAGAATTGTGTGTATACATATATATATATATATATATATATGTGTGTATGTGAATATATATATATATATATATATATATATATATATTATATATAAGTAGTGTAAAAACCTTTGGGAATATAAATAATAGTAGATTTGATTGAACAAACTTTGTTTTTCTATTTGCAGCGATGCTGAACTCTCCTAACACTGGCATGCAGGCTCCGCTGGGCCCAGTGGGCACGAGTCAGCCCACTGCGCCCGCCATCAGCAGCGGCACACACATAGACCCCAGCTCTATGCAGCGGGCGTACGCAGCTCTCGGCCTCCCGTACGGGAACCAACCAGCTACACAGACGCAGGTCGCAGGACAGCAGCCCACGCAGACCCAGCAGCAGTCGATGCGCTCCATGTCTGGACTAGGTATCAACTTCAATCGCAAGGAAATCTAAAAAAAATGTTTGAGGAGGAGCTGAACATTTATTGCGAGCAATACAACGTTCCATGTTCATTATTAACCTTGAAAGCTGCTGTCATTCTGTAACTTCATCTTGCATCATATTGATTACTGTGAGCCATTTCCTAAATACGCACACAAGTGCATTAGAATTTCTATTGTATAATTATATCGGCTAAATGCAATTCGCCAAATATCTTCAAACATGGCCACAAGTGCATCAGGACTTTTATTGCACAATTACATATACTGCAATTTATCAGACATTTTTAAACAAGCACGAGTGCATCAGAATCTTTGTGTAATTAGATTTGCTAAATGCACAGGGAAAGATCAAAATTGGCAACAAGTGCATCATGGTCTATAAGCGATAGGTTTTATTTCATCTGCTGTCAGTTTGCATAGAAACGTCATGCTGCTGCTCATATTGTGTATCCGTGTGTAACCCCGGTCTGGTTTCCCACAACATCTTCAGGCACTAACCAGATGAGCATCGGCGGTAACGGTATGGCTGATCAGACGAACCTTCACACTGATTCCTCTCTCCCCTCATCCCTCAGCAACAAGTGAGTCTCTTCACCTTCACCCCCCTCGCCTTTAACCTCTCACACACACTGCAGAGCAGACAATGTTCATCTGTAGAGTCCAGCAATGTAAGAGAGCAAACAGTGTCATTGTATAATGTGTTTACAGCACTTCCCTAGCGAAAAAATAATAATAATAATAATAATGCATTGAAAACTTCACACCAGTAAATTCTTTGATTTTCATCTAAAGAACGAAAGTTTTCGGGAAGTACTTTTTGAAAACTAATGTTGTAATCCTGCTCCAACAGTCAGATGATGCCAGACGGGTCGAACATGGGCAACACTGGGAACCTGCCCACAGCTGCGCCTCTGTCAATGCCTGGCATGAAGAAGCCCTGGCACGAGCATGTCACTCAGGACTTGAGGAATCACCTAGTGCACAAGCTGTGAGTCCAAGTCCTCATGGTTTAAATTCGTGATTTGTCAAGGGCAGCTCTCTTAACCCTGTGCTCTCCACAGAGTTCAAGCCATATTCCCGACCCCTGACCCTGCAGCACTGAAGGACAGACGCATGGAGAACCTGGTTGCTTACGCGCGTAAGGTGGAGGGGGACATGTACGAGTCTGCCAACAGCAGGGTAAAGCACACAAACTTTCATGCGTCTCTTTCTGGATTTTGACTGTAAGAAGTCACCAGGTTGCTCATGTTTTAATGTGGGTTATTTTATGTCCAGGATGAGTATTACCACTTTCTGGCTGAGAAGATCTATAAGATCCAGAAGGAGCTGGAAGAGAAGAGAAAGTCCAGGCTGTCGAAGCCCCAAATGGGTGCTCAGGGTCCTCAGCAGCCTGGCCTTCCCCAGCCCAACACTATAGGACCTGGACAAGCCATTCGACCTCCGAGTTAGTGGCTTTGATTTTTAATGCTTGTATCTTCTGGTTGTTAGATTGCCCTGGGTGCTTTCTGATTAGATGCTCAAAATGTGTGTTATTTCTACAGATGGACCTGTTCCTATGTCCAGTGTGCCAAATCAGTTGATGGCCCGGATCCCACAAGGTATGGTTTTTCATTCTGTAAACATATATACTCTATCATTCAAGAGGTCTTTAATGCTTTAAAAGACTGCATTTATTTGATTAAAACAAAGTAATATTATGAAATATTAAATAATAAACTGTTTCTATTTTAATGTATTTTAAAATGTAATTTATTTGTAGCATTTTCAGCACCGTTACTCCCGTCTTCAGTGTCACTCTCAAAATCTCACTGACTTTATCAGTAGTGTACTTTCTTTTACATCATCTATAATTCCTTTTTGGCATGAATTTGTGGCAGAATGTAATCATTTCATCTCTGAACTCAGCAGCCTTTCTGAAATGTTGTCAAAAAAATATTAGCAAAAACTAGACATGTTTTATTACGGAGCTGCCGTTCTATGTTGACTGGAGTAGGATAAAAGCAGTCGGGCAGGTCATACTGGTAGCGCAGGAATTACTCAAAAGCTTCAGTCGCCCATTGAACAGAAAAACTGTACCTTTTTTCTAATGTTTTTCATCATGCTCTTCAGGGATGGGCCAGTTCAACCCCGTGACCATGCAGAACGTGCAGATGTCCCAGTCACCGGTGGGAGCTCCTCGGGCTGCGTCCCCTATGAAGCACCCCCCTCAGATGGGCATGGGTACCGTTCCAGCGGTGAGCAGCAACAAGTCATTCCAGATTGATTCCAGTTTTGGAATTTTAGGAATGTTCAAACGGTGTATTTTTAGTTGGATTGGAATGTTTTCTCCATTCGGTTTAAGTTTATTTGTAGTCGATTTCGTTCTTGAGGTGTGCACCGTTTTGTATTTGTATTTACGAGAACAAGCTACTTTCACTAGAAAGTAAACTTACTCTCATCTAATTTCTCTTCATTCGTTTGCAGATGGGCATGTCTCCCTCCAGGTTGCCACAGGCACCACAAATGATGGGAGGCCATGCTAACAACATGGTGGGCCAGACGCCCAACCAGAACCAGTTCATGAACCAGACGCCGTTCCCTTCCTCAGCCGGGGGCATGAATGTGAATGTAAACCTGGCCCAGCAGTCAGGACAGACTGTCCCACAGGTGAGGAGTCAGAACGGTCACATCTTCAGAATGGTTTCATTGTTTGTGCTGTAACTTGGGCGTTTATAAGAGACCACAAGCACTTCTGTCTTCCTGTGCGTTAGTGCCTACCCATTTTCAGCGGCATTGGTTCCAGAATTGTTTCCCCATTCCATTTTTTTCATAGAGATAAAAAAAAGGTTAAAAGCAATAAACTAAACCAATCACCTTTGAGTAGAATCATAACATTACAGACTTTTATTCGGAGCTAAAAGGTATTTAAACATCAAATGAAACACAAAGGTACAACAATGGGTACTTTAAATGAATTTTTTTATTTCGAAATTGTACTTTACCTCAAAGTTGTTAAATACAGTAAATATATTTTCGATATATGCATATTTATATCCAGATATTTATTTTTTGAGCATGTAGGTTGACCATTTTGATTGCATCATTAGTGGTGTTTCATGGGAGTTGGCCTTCCCTTTTTGCAACACTTTGCTCGCAGCACATTTCTGATTGGTGGATTTTTTTTATGTGGAATTATGGGTAATGTAGTTTTTTTTTTTTTTTTTTTAACAGGCTTCCCACTATAAAACCTGGTTCTTTAACAAATAAGTTGAAATAAACATATAACATTGATTAACAACCATGTAGCTCACAAAATAGGTCTGTCTGTAACGGTTTCTCTGTGGAGAAAATGGAGCTTTAACCTCTGGAACCAGACTGTTGCACTCTGTTGTAGTTTGTTGTGCTGTATCTGAGTCAGTTTGCCCTCGATCTCTCCTCTGCAGCAGCAGCCGAACGCTAACCTGACCCTGAATTCTGTGGGCCCTCTGGGCACCCCGTCCACCCTGTGCTCCACCCCTCCTCCGCCCTCTGCCTCCACCCCGTCAGCTGCCGCTAGCCTACAGCCACTCCAGACCCAGCCTTCCACGCCGGCCTCGGCCGGGGGCCACGTCACGCCCACCCACATCCCCAGCGGCTTGCCCCGCCCTCCCTCAGTCCTGGGCTCCTCCCCCGCCCCCTCCCAGCCGCTCACGCCCCTGCAGTCCCAGCCTGAGCCCTCCCTGCAGATGCAGCAGCCCACCTCTGTGCAAGCGCAGCAACCCAGCACTCCGGTGAGGATCGTAAAAGAAAACTCAGCCTCGATTGCAGCTGTATGCCATGACACCCCTAACTTATGTCCTCCTATGTTTGTCTGTTTGTTAGCTCTCTCAGATGGCCTCTAGCGTTGATAATAGAGTTCCCACGCCTGCATCCGTGGCCGAGACCCACTCCCAGCAAACTTTGCCTCCCGACTACCCTGCTGTCGAACCCAAAACCGAACATCAAGAAGACGAGCAGAAATTTGACTCTGGGAAAAAGCGGATGGATATCAAGATGGAGGTGTGACTTAAAGTGAAACTTAAAAATGGTTTTGCATCTCAGGAATAAATTGCTTTTGAAAATATATCCATATAGAAAACTTCTATTTCTTTTTTTTGTTTTGTTTTTTAAACAAACATACAGCCTCTGTGAGCAAAAGACTAAACTTTCGACCAATGCTGTATTTCTTTGCAATTTACATGCCTTGATTTTTCATTATTTTGAAGATATTCATGGTTGCTCAATGCTATATTGACTTTAAATGTATGTTGAAGCTCTTCAGCTGATTTGTCTTGCTGGCCAGTTCCTAATGCCAACTCTTCATTCTCTAGTTTCACAATATTTAATTGTTTCGTGACAGAAGTCGAGTGACACGCAGCCTTGAGTAAACATCTAAATGTTGTTCATTAGGATGAAGATGTCAAACCTCCTCAAATAAAAGAGCAGCCGGAGTCTGTAGAACCTAAACAGGAACCAATGGAAACAGAGGACAAGAAACCAGAGATGAAGACCGAGCCGAAAGAGGAGGAAGTGACCAGCACCAACAGCACTACACCATCCAGTCAATCCGCCCAGTCACGCAAGAAAAGTAAAAACAAAATTCTGAAAACATTGAAGCAATATTTAGTAATATCTACAGCTTGATTAATCACATAACATCTTGATTTGTTACAGTTTTTAAGCCGGAGGAGCTCAGACAGGCACTGATGCCTACATTAGAGGCTCTGTATCGTCAAGACCCAGAGTCCTTGCCCTTCCGCCAGCCGGTGGATCCCACTCTACTGGGCATCCCGGTAAATCTCATACACCTATTTATTGGGCTAATATTTTATGGATATCTCTTTAAATGCTCTAAATATATTAAATGAAACAGACTTGCTTCTTGTATGTATATATATATATATATATATATATTTGATTACCCAATTTCATGATGCAGTTCAAACTTTTTAATAAAAGCTTTCCATATGATCAGAAAACATTGTAAAGGCAGTGCATTTAATTGTTTTGTTGTTGTTCCCCCCCCGCAGGACTATTTTGACATTGTAAAGAACCCAATTGACCTTTCCACCATCAAGAGGAAGCTGGACACCGGGCAGTACCAGGAGCCCTGGCAGTATGTTGACGACATCTGGCTGATGTTCAACAACGCCTGGCTCTACAACCGCAAAACATCTCGAGTGTACAAGTACTGCTCGAAGCTGGCCGAGGTGTTTGAACAGGAAATTGACCCCGTCATGCAAAGTCTGGGGTACTGCTGTGGGCGCAAGGTGAGAACTCGAGCTGCTTCTTGCAAGAAGGGTGGGGTTTGGTAAACAAAAATATTGATGAGCCAAATATTCATCACTTTGATGAAACAAGATTTTTTTATTCTGTGCTTCTAACTGTAATTAATCGCAATAAAATTGGTTCTTTGGTTACTACTGATATGAAGTCTAATCTTTTAAATTCAAATGTTTTGCTAAGACTTGTCTTCAATGCTTTATATATGTTTGAATAAATCTGTTGTGTGAAGTTACTGTTTATATTTTTATTTTCCAACAATGAATTTTAGTGGAAACAATTATACAGAGGAAGTTGATATAAAAACTGCCCTAGCTCAATAATGCATACATGGCTTTGTTGATTTTGTTAAATTAAAAAAAAGATTATTAAACTTCAGATTTTCTGCAAAATTAAAAGGTTTTTGCTTTCTGTAAAAATAAAAATACTAAAAATTTCAGTGTAGCACTTACACTGACAAAAGGATGTTACTGAAAAATCTAATAAAACACTATAATAGATACTAGAATAAAGCTACAGTTTGTGTTGATTAGCTTTGATTAAGTTGCTTTTTTTTTTCTGTCTCCACAGTACGAGTTTTCACCTCAGACGCTTTGCTGCTATGGCAAACAGCTCTGTACCATCTCCAGAGACGGCACATATTATAGCTACCAAAACAGGTAACCAATGGCATGATCAGTGGTGTGAGAAATGAGACGCCGATGAGTGACTTTCCGAGTGGGACTGTGATGCACTGAGAGATGCTTGTGACATTTAGTGCTCAGTTGACTCCATGTTTTTTGCACCTTAAAAATTTAACCATAAAAGCAAGTTCAAAGGTTAAGCATCTTGCTCTAGGTATATTTGTTGGTCAGTCGTTGTCTTTTTCAGAGCTGTGTAGCTCTGCAGATTGCTTTTTCAAAATCGTAATTGTACGTTTTAAACTAGAGGTTTTCTAGCAGCCTTTAAAACAAAACAAAAAAAAAAAACATTATGTACCTTGAAAAGCTCTGGTGCATCACTTTTCCACATCTGGCATTAGTGCATGCTTCTCATCTCACCACATTGTCTTTATTTCTGTTTCATGCCTTTAATTTGTTCTTAAAAGCACTGGTTACTGTCTAGTGCATGAAAGGACATACCATCCTGTAGCTATCCATCATAATTTTTTTGATTTAACGTTCATGTGTGAGTTTGAATGCTAACCAGTGCTCTGCCTTGGCCTGTTTGCTGTGTGTGTGTCAATCTCTGCCCGACCCCTTTGTTTTGCACTCTTGTGCTGCGCTGCTCTCCGTGTGCCGGTTTGCCTGTGCTCTCGTGTGCTGGCTCCAGTTCACCCAAATATGGCCTTGTTGCCGACAGGTATCACTTCTGCGAGAAGTGCTTCAACGAGATTCAGGGCGACAGTGTCACCCTGGGAGACGACCCGGCCCAGCCGCAGACGTATGTATCTTCACAGAAGGCTTTGAGGTTTTTCTTTGTTAAATTACACAATTTATACTCAAAAATGTCTTGTGCTTTTGTGAAGGTAGAACTGATCTTGTACGTTTCTCTGCAGCATGATATCTAAGGAGCAGTTTGAGAAGAAGAAAAATGACATGTTGGACTCTGAGCCGTATGTTTTGTCATTTTCTTTCATCTTTATTTAAATGGTTTATATACTAATGAATATGCATGCAAATACTGTGAAAGTGTCCTGAATTAGCCACCTTTAACAACACCTTCTGTCTAACAGCTTTGTTGAATGTAAAGACTGTGGCCGGAAAATGCATCAAATCTGCGTACTACATTATGACGTCATCTGGCCGTCAGGGTAAGCGTCTTATCCCACTGTTCCCCTGAAGAGTTTAGCATGACATGATCCTACAGCTGCTTTATTTGTCTTTCCTTCCTATAACAGTTTCATCTGTGAAAACTGCATGAAGAAGTCAGGGAAAACAAAAAAGGAAAACAAGTTTTCTGCTAAAAGTGAGTGCGTTCGAAACGTCTTTTTGCTGGCTTCTGTCTGTTTCAGAGTGAAGTAACCCTCTGTTTTTTCTGATCAGGGTTACAGACCACGAGACTGGGCTCGTACATTGAGGACCGAGTGAATAAGTACTTGAAGAGGCAGAATCACCCCGAGGCTGGAGAGGTGTTTGTGCGGGTGGTGGCCAGCTCTGATAAGACAGTGGAGGTCAAACCTGGGATGAAATCCAGGTAACGTCACAGATATGGATCGAGTATTGTTCTCTTAGTAATGCAGTTTCTAAATGTATTCAGAAGTAAATTGGTTCGATTTTGATTCCACATTGACCAGGTCTAGCATATACCTGAATTGACAGGAGGAATTATTTCTCTACAGGTTTGTTGACTCGGGAGAGATGTCAGAAAGCTTTCCTTACAGAACCAAAGCACTTTTTGCATTTGAGGAGATTGATGGAGTGGATGTGTGTTTCTTCGGCATGCACGTCCAGGAATATGGATCCGATTGTCCCTTACCTAACACCAGGTATCATGCAAATATGGATCAATGGGGAAAAAAAGCTAAGAATTCCTTCACGAACAGGCTGTGATGACCACTTGTCATTTTACTTCTCTTTCCAGACGGGTATACATATCATATCTGGACAGTATTCACTTCTTCAAGCCTCGGTTGCTAAGGACTGCAGTTTACCACGAAATTCTCATTGGATATTTGGAGTATGTTAAGAAACTTGGGTAAGTACCACCTTGAAGTTTGAAATCCTTTCTTAAAGATGATGTGTGTAGTTGATTTTAGTGTTAAAATACTTGCTTGTTCTGTCTGCTGTAAATAAGCCATTACTAAGCCAAAAACCAACTTTCATCCACATCTTTTTCACTTTACCATTAACACTTGGGTTTGTGATCTAATGACATTGGTAGGCTTGTGCACTAATGGATTTGATTTTTCCCCACCTGCAGCTATGTGACTGGTCATATCTGGGCCTGCCCACCCAGTGAAGGCGACGACTACATCTTTCACTGTCATCCTCCTGATCAGAAGATTCCCAAGCCTAAAAGACTGCAGGAGTGGTACCGCAAAATGCTGGACAAAGCCTTTGCAGAAAGAATCATCCATGACTATAAGGTGTGCCCAGTACTGAATTGGTTTTTAAGGCATTTGCGTTTTGTTAGTTACCATTAACAATGGGTTATCGTCACGCTGACACAGATATGACTCACAAAATGACTTGCTTGTGTTATGCAGGACATATTTAAGCAGGCCACGGAGGACCGGCTTACAAGTGCCTATGAGCTGCCCTATTTCGAGGGTGATTTTTGGCCCAATGTTTTGGAGGAAAGCATCAAGGAGCTGGAGCAAGAGGAGGAGGAGAGGAAGAAGGAGGAGAATACAGCCTCCTCTGAGACAACAGAGGTTAGTCAGAGAGCCAAATGGTGTGAATGAGACTACACTAAATACTCAAACCATTTGTTAAACGTCCTCTTTTTCCACAGGGAACCCAAGCTGACAGCAAGAATGCCAAAAAGAAGAACAATAAAAAGACCAACAAAAATAAGAGCAGCGTGAGCCGCGCAAACAAAAAGAAGCCTGGGATGCCGAATGTAGCTAACGATCTGTCCCAGAAGCTATATGCAACAATGGAGAAGCACAAAGAGGTTGGACCTGACTTGTTGAATCATTTTGTTTTTACCTGAATGCCATTTGTTTTGCTCAGAATGTGCCAAGTGCTGACCAGAAACCCTCTTGCGCCCTAAAATCCAGGTCTTCTTCGTGATCCACCTGCATGCTGGTCCAATGATCAATACCTTGCCTCCGATAATGGATCCTGACCCCATGCTGACCTGCGATTTGATGGACGGCCGTGATGCCTTCCTGACACTGGCCAGGGACAAGCACTGGGAGTTCAGTTCCCTACGCCGCTGCAAATGGAGCACTATGTGCATGCTGGTGGAGCTACACAATCAGGGCCAAGACCGATTTGTGTATACTTGCAACGAATGCAAGCACCACGTGGAGACACGCTGGCATTGTACCGTATGCGAGGTCAGTAATCAGGCATTTTTTGTTTTTTAAACAGTTTATCTGAGGTTTGAAGAGTTTTAAACCTATTAAAGGAGCGAACCTCTCTTCACAACTGCATCTCTGACTATAAATATAACACCAAGAGTCACGCAGTAGTCAATTAACATTTTATTCTATGGTTATCCTGAAAGATATATTAATTCTTATTCTGATTTCTTTCAGGACTTTGATCTATGCATTAACTGCTACAACTCCAAGGGCCATGAGCACCAAATGGTGAAGTGGGGTTTGGGCCTGGACGACGACAGCAACAACCAGGGCGGCGAAGCCAACAAGAGTCCACAGGAGAGTCGACGCCTCAGCATCCAGCGCTGCATCCAGTCACTGGTGCATGCCTGCCAGTGCCGCAACGCCAACTGCTCTCTGCCATCTTGTCAGAAGATGAAGAGAGTGGTGCAACACACCAAGGGCTGCAAGCGCAAGACCAACGGAGGCTGCCCTGTTTGCAAGCAACTCATCGCGTTGTGCTGCTACCATGCCAAGCACTGCCAGGAGAACAAGTGCCCCGTGCCCTTCTGTCTCAATATCAAGCACAAGCTGCGCCAGCAGCAGATTCAGCAGCGGCTGCAGCAGGCGCAGATGATGCGCCGGCGCATGGCACTCATGCAGGGCAGAGGAATTACGTCCAGTCTGCCCTCCCCAACTACCTCAGGAGGTCCGGGGACGCCCAACTCTCAGCAGCTGCAGCAGCAGCAGCCTAATACGCCTCAGACCTCGCAGGCATTACCTAACCAGCCCCAGCAGACGCATCCGAACGTGGCTGCAATGGTGCAACCCTTCCCCAACCAACCGCCTACGCCTGGGTCGCAGGGTAAGTCAGGCCCGCAGTCCTCTCCTCTGCCCCAGCAGCAGTCCCCCTTGCCCATGCAGCCTCAACAGCAGCCACAGCCCTCTCCGCAGCAGCAGCAAGCTTTGAAAGTTGCAAAACAAATAGAGATGATGACCAAAGCTCAGCAGCAGCAGCAGCAGCAACAACAACAGCAGCAGCAGCAAGACTATAGGATGAACGTGAACGGCATGCAGATGAACCAGCCTCGCATGATGGCTTCCATGCAGATGATGGCCCCTCGTGGCCCTCAGATGGTTCAGAACATGCAGCCTACCCAATGGGCAGGTGGGATGCAAGGGTCCATGCAAAATCAGCAGGCTCCTCCGACGCAGCAAGTGCCACCGCAGCAGATGGCCATGGCCCCGCAGCAGTCTCAGGTAGTGCAGACGCCACAACAGGCGCAAATGATGCAGCGCGCCATGATGCAGCAGCCACGGCAGATGCAGACTGTCATGCCGCCCCAGCAGGCGCAACCACAGGCCCCACAGCAGCATGGCATGCAGCAAAGAGGGGTCGCCAGCAGCATCGCTCCCGGAGCGCTGCAGGATCTGCTGCGCACCTTAAAATCGCCAAGCTCCCCTCAGCAGCAGCAGCAGGTCCTCAACATCCTCAAATCGAACCCGCATCTCATGGCTGCGTTCATCAAACAGCGGACGGCTAAGTACCAGGCTAGCCAGCCGCAGCAGCAGAACCCACAGGCCATGCTCGCAGCTCAACCTGGAATGCAGAACATGGCTGCGATGCAAACTGGCCCCGTGCAGAGGCCCGTCATGCCGCCTCAGCAGCCGCAGCCGGCCGCTACCCAAGCCATGGCTGGCCTCGGATCCCAGGGACAGATGATGAACGCGCACAACGGAAACCAGCAGCTGTTCCGCCGGCAGCTAATGCGCATGCAGCATCAACAACAACAACAGCAGCAGCAGGGAGCGATGCCTCCAGGGCAAGGAAGGTTTCCGCAGCCCCAAGGCGCGGCGAGTTACTCGCAAATCCGCATGCAGCAGCAGATGGCCATGCAAGGAGGCGCTGGACCTATGGGTCAGATGCAGCCCATGGCTCAGATGGGCCAGCCTGGCATGAGCATGGAAGCCCAGCAGAACATGCTGCAACAGCGTCTTCTGCAGCAGCAGCAGCAACAGCAGCAGCAACAAATGCTGAAGCAGCAAATGGGTTCGCCGGCTCAGGCCGCTTCCATGAGTCCCCAGCCCCACATGCTCGCAGGACAGCCGCAGGGAGCTCACCTGCCCGGGCAGGCCATGGCCAACGCACTGGGCAACCAAGTGAGGTCACCTGCACCCGTGCAATCGCCCCGCCCCCCGTCCCAACAGCCGCCACATTCCAGCCCTTCCCCGCGCATGCAGCCCCAGCCCTCGCCACTGCACTCCGGCGCGTCCCATCCCAGCCTGGCGGGACCCATGCCAGGCCCAATGGACCAGGCTCACCTGTGCACACCCGAACAGAGTGCAATGCTTCCGCAGCTGAACACGCCAAACCGTGGAGGGCTCCCCAACGAGTTGAGTATGGTTGGGGACACATCGGGAGACACGTTAGAGAAGTTCGTCGAGGGATTGTAGCATTAAGAGACGTTCTTTTCGTGGAGAGAGGTGTGTTTTCTACACAGGAAATTGGACGAGGCAGCAGAATGAACTGTAAAAGGTTTACACAACCAATGGACTGCTTTTTCTTCCCCCTCAGAGGGATTGAAATTACTGTTTAAAGAGCAGAATCACAAAGGGTATTTTTCTGGGGGGGGTTGTCGGTCCGGCTGAAATCCAGTCTTGGTCTATGAGTTCCATTTTTAATTGTTTTCGATGTTTTTTTTGTTTTTTTTTTCTTTGTTTTTTTTTAGGGGAGGGGTTTATTTTGAGCTTATGGACTTTTTAAATGGAATTTCTCAAGGCAAAATATTTGATTTTATTATTGAAGACTTTCGTTTTGTATGTTTGCAAACTGAAATGCGGTTTGTTTGTTTTTGTTTTCTTTGGTGAGTGTGTGTGCGTGTTTAGGGACTGTAAGATAACTCGGTGTGGAATTAGGATCAGGAGCAATCCTTATTCCTGTCTGAAACGTATTCACATTTACCAGGTTTGGAAAAGGAACGCGCCGCCTTTTTTCTCTCCAAACTATGGAGTTTGTACAGAGGACCTGTATTCATTTGTACAGAAAGGAGCTTGGCTACTGCACACACACGCACGCACACACACAAACACACACAAGAACACATACATGAACACGTGAGCAAATTGTGAAAGTTGCTCTTATTTTTCAAGGTGCCCAAATGCGTTAATTTATTGGCCTGGATTCAGTAGTTGTCTCTTAAGATGTAGGAAGATGTTCCTGTTTTTCTCGTTTGATCTCTGAAACATCAATGATGTCCCCTCCACCTCGCGTATGAGGCCGGAGCTTCGTCTGACTGCTGATTTGTTCAAAGAGTTCTTCAGTCAACCTCTTTTGTTTTTCTCCTCATGAAACTTGAATTGAAGGTGAACGATTCTTTAATGTAAATCATGCAGCTTGATGACATACTGTAAATAAAAGGAAAAAAGATTGAGATCGCTGTATAAACTGGTTAAGAACTTGTTTCGTACTTATATACCATATTGTTAAATAAAACTGTGTGCAACAGACACGGCCCTTGTGGTGACTGCACGTTTTCTCAGTTCTGATTTCATGTAATTCATGTGCCTAAGTTTTAAATGAACCCCAACCGTTCTGTTTCACATGATGCCTGTGCAATTTCAAACAATTAGCGGACCATAGCTTTCTGTGCTGTATTGGGAAAATGCATGGATCTATTTCTCTTGATTCAATCAAGTTTGTCATCTTTTTGTTTTCTTTAACATTTAAAATTATATTTCATTTATCCTTAAAATCATTAACGTTATTGCTTTTATATCTAAAAAGGCAGTGTAGGGTTTATTTATAGATCTATTTAAGTTGTATTTCATATCTCTGATTTGCATCATCTAAGCGAGAAGTAAATGCATCGGAACATTACATGTGAAATGCCTTTATCAAATGTGCCACAGAAGTTAAGCTAACTGACCGTTTTACTTTCTTCAGCATGAGATGGGAGTATATGCTGGCTTCACTGCACCCCCTGGTGCCTGAGAGATGCCACTGCACTTTAGAATCCTTTTACAATTCACAATTTCTGAACTCAGTGCATGCTTCATTTTACAGGTTTGGATGCGATTAAAAAAATACATATATAAAAATCTAAATTTCAGGTCATCTACTGGACTGTGGGTAATTTCATTCCGAGCAATGAGTGGGTAAGTATGGTATTGCCTAATGGTTAGTAATTTCGCCACGTAATTAAAAGTAAATGCCTGTCCAGATTTGGCATGTTTAAATGTTTCTGAGTGAAATTACAGTTGTTCTTGCAAGTGTAGCTCCAGGCACATCGGTGAGAGAAACCCCGCTACGAGCGGCCGATTATTGTGTTAACCAGTCACACGCAAAAACAAATACTATACATACACACCATGTAGGCCTACTTGACTTGCACACTGCTTACTTTCAGCACACTAACAGCTATCCGAGGAGTGGTGAAGGAAATCATTGAAACTAAGCTATATATTTGCAAATGTGCACAGAAAACGCGGTTTTAATGCGGCAGCCTCTCTGGATGGTTTTACTAATTTTACTGATAATTGTTGGACGGTAACGGGTCATTGGAACAAAAACGTACACTTTTGATTATTTAATGCTATAAGTCAACTGGAAAGTCAAATGCCAATTTTTTCAGTGTTTTGTGGCACTCAGTATGTTGCAATTTAGACTTTTTATGTTAACATTTGAGGATGTTTTATTTCCCTCAAAAAGATTCTGATTTAAAAAACACTTTTTATGTGTCGGAATCAGTGCTTGGTTGCGTGTCGCTAGTTTATTTTGTATTACTACTGCATTAATCAAAGTAACTCCTGTATTTCTTGGGGGATGAAAATGCGGTTTAAATGCAGTTGTCACTCTCTTTGAAGTTTGCAGTGTGTGAATGTACGGTGGCCGAGAGAGCTCAACGCACTGCATTTTAAAAATGACGCATGCAAACAGAAAAAAACGTCTGCAAC
>JAUMHR010000045.1:2313977-2339133 GCA_032361145.1 Enteromius fasciolatus
CTGATAATATCTCCCAAGGGTAACATGTAAAGCGTAAAAAGTAACGGCCCTAGTACTGAGCCTTGAGGTACTCCATACTGCACTTGTGATCGATATGATTTAAACCAAGCTAAGGCACTTCCACTAATGCCAATAGAGATTTCCAGTCTATTCAAGAAAATGTTGTGGTCAATAAAGTAGAACACAGCTCTGTATAATGTCTCAAAAAAATGCAAAAAAAAAAAAAAAACTAATTCTGAAACGGACGTCATCCAGTGTTTAGAATTTTTACTAGAAATGTATGTAAATTAGTGCATAATTCATTATATAATGAACACTTTAGAAAACTATCAGCTGGGAAAGTAAGGCAATAACTATTTTTCTACAAAGTAATTTTTTTCGTCTTCATACACCACAAAGACAACGCAAAAAGCAGATTTGGTCACAACACACACTTTTAAGCCCGATTGTGAATAGTCCCTGGCAAAGCTTCTATTCATCTCGACATTCCAGTGTGATGGCTTCATGTGGAGGCAAGTCGAGGCCACTTCTAGACGCTTTTCTGGTTTCTCCAATTTACACTAAAACAAATCTTGACATCGTTTACATTTTTATCTATCGTGAAATCCCTAAATCAATCATTTAATTCGTTTAAGTTCAATTGCCTAAATAAATTGATTGACAAATAAAGTGCACTTTAGACGGCTGTACTGTAAATGTTGTGCAGCTTGTAAAAGATGCACACCGCGCCCTCTTGTGGAAACTTTACTTTACTTTTAAGGGACTTTACATTCCTTCACTGATGATGGGTTCAAATTCACTGAAGGAATATTTGTCAGTTTAATTCATTATTATTTGATGGTATTTCTCTTTATAATACCATCTCACTGGTTTTGTCTCACGCTATCGGTGACCTGGGCCAAAGTTAAGCACCGTTTCCTGCTATCAGTGTTCAGTTAATGTGATTGGAATGGCCTGTTTGACATGATCAAATGTAGTGCGTTCTGTTTGTGTTTGTTCTCCTGCGAAGATTAACATTTTTTGTTTTGTCTCCCTGCCAGCCATCGATTTAAGCGTTTGTCCTTCGACCTATCGTCACTTTTAGGGCAAATGGCTGAAATATACCATGCAGATAAAATAAAATATGACAAAATCTTTATATAGGCTATATTTATACATAATAAAAAAGTTAATATATAGAGAAAAGCGTTCATTCAGTTTTATAAACGCTCCGTTTTTCTTTAGCTGGCTTTTTCGGTGTGTCTGTGTATCTTTCATGGCTGTCCAAACAGGAAATGGTGTTAATTAAGAGGCTGTGTTTGTGCACGTGATGACCGGTAATCTTACTATAATTTGCAGGTTTTTTCCCCATGACAGAAGCAAGCACGCCTCATCTGAGCACGCTATGATTGGACGCGTGACTTTGACCTGTCAGGTGAATGACCGCGCGCCTGCGTGCGTAACGGTCCGGGTTTAAAAGCATCGGTGAGTTTTGAGAAGTAAACGTGAAGTTTTGGGACACATCTGACCTGGAAATGAAAATGATGGCCGCGCGATTTGCGCTCTGCGTCCACGTCGCGCGAGCGGCCACACGGAGCTCCACGCGCGTTTTGGGCCAAGGACTAGCGCGCAGCCTCAGCAGTGACACAGGTTTGCTCACTTTCATCTCTTTCTTAAGTTTCCATCCCAGAAAAGGACATATAAACAGATTTCAATGCAAAACGTTCTCTTTAAAGAGAAGTTTCGGGTCGGGGATGAATAGAAGTACGAATAATGCATGTTCTTCAAAGTTTATCATATAAACCTGGCTAGAACTTTGGCTAACACTCTGGCAAGTTTCCCTCAAAGATATTTCGGTAACGTTAATTGAAAGTTCGTTCAGTGTTATGTGGTCTTTAATATCGCTCTTAAAACGTCATTATTTATGGAACGTTTTCTGAAACATTTTGTTCGAATAGCGTTTTAAGTGTTTAAAAGTAACATTCATAACATGTTTGCAAAACTGCAAACTGGAACATTATTGTGTGTGATATTGTCTCTAACATTTGTCGTAACCCAATGGGAACATTAGCAAAAGGTTAACAAAGTTAACAACACGTTCTTTCAGTTACGTTAATAGAATACTTGTTCAAAGTAACCAGGTCTTTAATAACGCTCTCAAGATGTCATCGCATAAATATTATTTATACATCGTTCATGGATTTAAAAAAATAAAGTTCGTCTGCTATTTTTTAAAATGTTACTTTTTTCAGAATCTCCATAGAACTTTAAAATGTAACACTGCCATGTTTGCAATATATAAAATGTTTACAAAACGAAAAAACAAAAAATATAGAGCATTCAAAAAGTAACATTTTCATAACATTATTAGAACGTTAAAACACATTTGTTTAGCTCCAACAGTAATGCTACACTATACTATTAGTAAAAAAGCTCTGGGATTACAATAATGTTTAGAGAACTATGTAAATTTACATAGTTGACATTTGATATCATAACTGCCTTTAAAAATGCATAGCCTGTTTTTGTTTTTTTAATATTACGTCAATATCATGATATCCATTGAAATGTCAAGATAGGCTAAATTAATATGGTAATATTGGTGTATATATACAAAAATGTACCATTAATATGTTTTGGCTATTAAAAAATGGCATATTGATTTTAATGTAGAGGATATTTGTAAGTTTGTCATATGAAGCTCTGTTTCAGTAATATTACTCAAGCTGTACTCCGTTCTCACGTGATCAGTGATTGGTTAATTGTGTTCACGTGAGCGAGTGCTGACTGCATTAGGTTAGACAGGAGCTTGTGCAAGTTATTGTCTTCCTTAATAGATTTAGTTGACACCAGCATGTTCTCTAAAAGCATAAAAATACTCACAAACTCAAACCTGATAAACCAGAATTCTGCAGCGATACCATAGAAATAATTAGCATTAGTATTACCCCATTCTGTACATCGTGCTGCTACATTACATTTTCCACTTTTAAACACAAAATAGTAACAGACTCCCTGCTGTTCAGTGTGTGTGTGTGTGTGTGTGTGTGTGACTGGTCCGTCTGAAGGCCAATCATAGTGCTGTATATTGGCAGTATGTGGAGGTCAAATCCAGAGCACATGAGTGTGTAACCACTTTAATTTGATCAAGCTTCAAGGAAGTGACCACGTGTCTGTCATGACTGAAGAGACTTTTCTTTTGAATTGAGACTGTTAGAAGAGATGGTCATGGGACACACCATTGATCTGATATTAGGTGAAATATCACACTGTTTCTGCAAATGTTCAAAAACTCAGCTTAATGACCAGTATTGAGAGACAATGAAGTAAGGTTAATGTATGGATATTTCTTTATTTTCTGTGCTAAAGATCTCAACAGGACTCTTTATGCTTATTTACTTACACAGGAAACAAATCATCAAATTCACAAGATATTTCATTAATCTCACTTCCTTTACACAAGAAACAAAAATAGATAAATGGGAAAAATGCTGGGAATTTTCTAAACCGTGAACCCATATTACACATATTTTGAAAATTAAATGTTTAAATTAACCTTTACCGGTTTTCTGTTCCTTTCTGCAATGTATACAAGTTGTTTTTTTATTGTTTATTGTATATATTTTATATTTTACAAAATTAAGCGTAAAATTAAGTGATGCCTTTAAAACCATGCAAATCTGTATTTATTAAATTATATAAGTGGCCACAAAGAGTATTAAAATGCCTATGGTCTGAACCCCTTCAAAAAAGTAGTTATATCACATATATTGATCTGTTTTTGACCTGCGTTTAGATTTTTCTGGCATTAAAGAACGGACTTTGGTAGCTGTGAAGCCCGACGGCGTTCAGAGGCGTCTGATTGGTGAGATCATCAAGCGCTTTGAGCAGCGAGGATTCCGATTGGTTGGTCTAAAGATGCTGCAGGTGAGTGATCCACTCAAATAACACTCAAGACTGTATCTGACATGTTTCTACATATGTCTGTGTTTCTCAGGCGTCTGACAAGCTTTTAGCTCAGCACTACGTCTCACTGCAGAGGAAACCCTTCTACTCTAGCCTGCTTTACTACATGACCTCAGGCCCCATTGTCGCCATGGTGAGGACCAATCAAATAACTGTGCTTCTGCATTATGGCAAATGTCATAAATATACTATAATAATACTTATGAATGCAAATGATTAGAGTAGATATGCAGAGTAGGGTTAAGATGTAAGTGATGGGTTAAAAGTGTAATTTAAATACAAAAACGTATTACACATGTAATTACATATTACATATATTTTTGTACAATGTAAAAACATGCATGTACACAATAACTGCATTGTACCAAATTATTAATTTAAATGTAAGTACATAGTAGTTCCCTTTCAGTTGGTCACTCCGAGTCACGTCGGTGACCGACAAATAGGAATCTCCCTTTGAGATGGCAAATCTACTCTGCGTGTATATAAACACGCCAATGAAATTGGCATATGCTGATTAATATCCAGCTGCACCTAATCGCAGCGCGAGTATAAGTAGGTCAGCGGATTAAGCATTCATTAGCTTTTCGCTTCGGAGCCGAGCAGTTTATGCAGCAGTTCCTGAGCATTTCTACTCACCTGACGGAGAGGGTTTGTGTCACAGTGTTTCAGCGGCGATGGTTCCATTCAAGTCGTGGTCGCAATTGCATTGCACTACCAGCTTTTGTGTTCCGAGCATCCATCGCCCCTGTGCGCTTCAGCGTTGACAAAAAGAGTAAAGCCTAAAGAGACAGGCTTACGGGTGGAACGTCTTTGTAAAGACGCGTCCTTTTCAGGATGTCAGCCCCTCCCACTCCGGATCAGTCAAATGATGAGTCAAATCCCACTCAGCCTTTATTCCTGGAAGTGCATGATGATCTCACTCGGTCGTGGAAGGCACCTTTCACTGCTAGGAAGCAACCCAGTGGCTCGTCCTCCTTCACAACCCTTGACGGTAACGCAGCTAGGGGCTACACGGGGGTCCCCCCGGTGAAGAGGTCTGTTGCGATACAACTGTGTCCTCAGGCTTGTCCTTGCACGAGGGTGACTGCGACCCGGAAGTTCTATCAGACCTCCGTACCGCAACGGACATCGTGCTACGTGCGACGAAGGTTACGGCGCGGGCTCTGGGTCGTGCGATGTCTACATCTGTAGTCCAAGAGCGCTATCTGTGGTTGTGTCTGGCCAACATGTGCGAGGCAGACGAGACTCAGGTCTTGAATGCCCCCGTGTCCCAGACCGGCCTCTTTGGCGACGCATTGGAGACTTTTGCCCAGCTGTTCTCCGCCGCCAGGAAGCAGACTGAGGCTATCTGTCACATCCTGCAACGGCGGCCAGCTGCTGCCTCCACCCGGGCCCTGTTGGCACAGCCTCAGCCTGCTCGTCGCCAAGGGCGGACCCCCCCCTGCCACCTCCACTCATCCACCGCTAGCGCAGCAGCTTTTGCCGCCCAGCCCGTCCAGGCCCCTGCAGGGAAGGGTAGGAGGCCCCAGGACGGGCGACCCAGGGATGGAAGGTACAGTTCTTTGGGAGTTGGTGAGCTCACCACTCCCTCTCCCGGTGGTAGGCCGGGTGAAGAATTAAAAATCTCGACAAGAAGAGCATTTTTTTTTCTATCTCTGGGTCCCTTGTGGGGACTGGGTGTTGTGGACAGACCTATAAGAAGAGCCTTGTTACACACTCACTCTCCTCTCATTACAGGCAGTAGTTCGAGAGCCCGGAGAACGGCCCCACGGACTTTCAGCCTCACTTCTGCCCGAACGCAGGTAAGAGTGGCACGCACTCGGTTCCCCCTGGCTGCCCCTCCACCGGCACCCCGGTCGTCCCGTTGATGCCTCTGGCACGGTTCCTAGATGCCTGGATAGATGCAATTCAGTTCGCCCAGCGACCGCCCAGTTTCAGTGGCATTCGCTTCACGTCAGTGAACGCTGCAAATGCCCCTGTCCTGCGTGCAGAGATTGCTACTCTCCTGGCGAAGAGAGCCATAGAGCCGGTCCCTCCAGCCGATATGAGGACAGGGTTTTACAGCCTGTACTTCATAGTGCCCAAGAAAGGTTGCGGGTTACGACCGATCCTGGATCTGCAAATCTTGAATCGAGCCCTTCACAGGCCTCTGTTCAAGATGTTGAAGCCGAAACGCATCTTCCCATGCGTCCATCCCCAGGATTGGTTTGCAGCCATAGAGCTGAAGGACGCATACTTTCATGTCTCAATCCCTCCACGCCACAGAGCATTCCTGAGGTTCGCGTTCGAAGGCATTTCAGTACCGCGTTCTGCCTTTCGGGCTCTCCCTGTCGCCCCATTACCAAAGTAGCAGAGGCTGCCCTGACTCCGCTCAAGGAGAAAGGGGTTCGCATTCTCAACTACCTCGACGATTGGCTAATACTAGCACAATCCAGAGCTTAGTTGTGCGAACACAGGGACCTGGTGTTACAACACCTCAGCGTGTTGGGCTTTCGGGTCAACTGGGAGAAGAGCAAACTCTGTCCGGTGCAGAGGATCTCTTTTCTCTGTATGGAGTTGGACTCTGTCGCACAAACAGCGCGTCTCACCGAGGAACGTGCTCAGTCGGTGCTGGACTGCTTGAATTCGTTCAAACGCAGGGCATATAGCTACAACGGTCATATGAGACCGCTTCAGCACTGACTTCACGATCGAGTCCCGAGGTGGGCGTGGAGACTCGGCACGTTTCGGGTTCAGATAACACCGGCCTGCTGTGTAGCCTTTTCCCCGTGGTCAGACCTGACTTTTCTATGGACAGGAGTGCCCCTAGAGCAGGTCTCCAGGCACACTGTGGTTTACACCGATGCCTCTACCACCGGGTGGGGCGCAAACGTACAACGGGCATGCAGTGTCAGGGGTGTGGACGGAACCCCATCTGCATTGAACACGTTCGCTAGGTTCTATAGCCTTTGTGTTGAACCGGTATCCTCCCGAGTTCTCACCTCAAACAGAGCTAAAGAGCCTGAGTAGGACCTGTTCGGTCGGCTTGGCAACAATTTCTCCAGTGTCCTTCTTAGAAGACCCTGTCGAGTTCCTCCATTCCCCTCGGCAGCTGGATGTTGCAGAGCATCAGGCGCCAGGCCCTCGATGCGATGAATCCTTGAGAATGGCTAGAGGGCTGGGACCGGTCAGTATACCCTTAAAGATTACTCATGTGTATTCATAGTTAAAAAAACAAACAAACAAAAAAACAAACATGTTCCCCAGCAGTTGCTGTCTATCTTGCAGTTGCTCCATAAGGGTTCAATCACCTTCAATATTCCATATGCATTGAAATCTCATGACATGCTTTCTGTCTTAGGACCTCCTACGGGAAGGCAGACTCTGCACGTCTTCAGACGTCCCAGTGGTCCAGGTACTTAGGTAGTGCAAGTTCTGGTATCCTGTGGTTGAGTCCCGGCCTAGAGACCAAACACTGGGGGTTGGGAGACTCCCACACGACACTGGAAGGGACAGCTTCCATGGCGTTTTCCATAGGGATCCCTATTCGTCGGTCACCGATGTGACTCGGAGTGACCGACTGAAAGGGAACGGAGATGTCACGTCCCGTCGCCATGGGGGCTGTACCGCCGCTAGGGGGCCATGTACACCGGCTCGGCTTCTCAGCGAAAAACTAATGAATGCTTAATCCGCTGACCTACTTATACTTGCGCTGTGATTAGGTGCAGCTGGATATTAATCAGCATATGCCATTTTCATTGGCGTGTTTATACACACGCAGAGTAGATTTGCCATCTCAAAGGGAGATTCCTATTCGTCTGTCACCAATGTGATGTCTCCGTTCCCTTCTTCAGGGAACGAGGGTTACAATACTTAAACAAGACATTAAGGCCACTTAATGTAAAGTGGCATTTTACACACAAATTACTAAATTGCATATTTTAAATGTTATACAGTAAAGAAGAAAAAGATTATGGTAGACATTGTTTCAATAGATATCAGTAGATGTTTCAGATGCATCAGATAGCACTTCATTAAGATCACTGCATATGTCATAGACGAGTTGATATTCAGTCTTCACTGATTTGTTTTCAGGTGTGGGAGGGGCATAATGTAGTGACATCATCACGTAAGTTGGTGGGAGACACAGACCCTGCTGAAGCTGCACCAGGAACTATCAGAGGGGACTTCAGTGTTCACATCAGCAGGTATTTACATGCAATATCAGTGCACTTCCTGCTGCACACTATATAGTGCCCACTTTTATTCCAAACACACACAGTTAAACACATGAGATTCTCAGTTTGAAGCTGGGTGAAATGACTTTCTTCACTGTTAAATTCATTCAGAAATGTCATCCATGCATCGGATTCAGTGGAGGGAGCGGAGCGGGAGATTTCACTCTGGTTTCATCGCGCAGAGCTCATCGACTGGGAGGGATGCGATCATAAAAACATTTATCACATATGAGGGGCATTTTGAGACTTCTATATGTGTTAAATGAACTCTGATCACACTCAGTGGGGTTGATTCCTGCTCAATTTCCTTAATGGCACAAGATGCTGATTATATGCAGTTTTTGCATTGCAAATAATGTGTTATTTTAAAATGATCCAATGTAAATAGATTGAAATGTTATATTTTATATTATAAATATTTAAAAATAAATTTATAAACCTTTTGGAGAAAATGTTTACAAAAGGTGTCCTTGAATAATAGACTTTCTAATAGACTTTTAATTTAGCTTTTGACGCACAAGTCTTAATAGTTCCTAATTGTTCCTAAAAAGCTATTTTTGTTCTGTCTTTATGGTGCTGATCAATGTAGCTAACGTCTGTAAACAATGTACTTTTTAATGTCTTTTTCAATTAAAAAAATACTTGCATTTTAGCATCCAAACCCAGTCCCTTCACTGCATTCAAATATGCAGTAAATAATTATTTCTTGACTGTTATTTTAATTTAATGTGACAAAGATGCATCAAATAAATGTTTGCTGTAACACAAAAATTATTTGTTGTGTGAATATATGTACTTCACATCACATATCAACATGGTTCACAACCCCTTTTTTAGGTTTTTGTGCTAATTTTAAAGTAACAGTTCACCCAAAAATAAATATTTGCTGAACATGTACTTCACCCTCAGGCCATCCAGGATGTAGACGAGTTTGTTTCTTCATCAGAACCAGTGAAATTTAGAGAAATCACTTCTTCATCAGTGGATCCTCTGCAGTGAATGGGTGCCGTCAGAATGAGTCAAAACCGCTGATAAAAACATAATAATCCACACCACTGCAGTTCATCAGAGTTAATGTCTTGTGAAGAGAAAAGCTGCATGTTTGTAACAAACAAATCAATCAAGCCTTTTCCAAGTCCATAATTCTTAAATATTTTATCCAGGGAAAAAGTTCAGTCCACATCAAAATCCTCCAACGTTCAGACAGTTATTAATGGTTAGACTGGAGTGGTGTGGATTACTTGTTATGTTTTTATCAGCTGTTTGGACTCTAATTCTGACAGCACCCATTCACTGCAGAGGATACATAATGTACTGCTAAATTTCTACAAATCATTTCAACACCGACTTTTTGGCTGAACTATGTACACTTGTTTTAAATCAATTCAAGTCACCTTGAGGGCTCCTGGGGGCTAAATTGGAGCAGAAGATCAAAATAACCACACAGACTCGACATTACAGTCAAGAACATCCTTTTATTCAATCAGTGAAAGGTGCTGCTCTTACTTGTTTTTCTTATTATGGAAAAGAAATTGTAATCAACACATGCATTTCACCATGAGCTCTGGAAGGCGTGTGGACTGAGAAGGGCGCCGCTCGAGGAGTTCAAACAAGACCGGAGCCGCCGAGGGTTCATGCTACTCTAAACGCATCTGAATGCCCCGCTCAACAAAAGAGTACAAAAGTAAATACGAAAGAAAGAAAATGGACGGTCAGTACCAGGGAGGGACAACGAGAGCGGCAAACACGTGTCCGTCGCTATGGCTTTCGCTTATTACGGTTATTAATAAAATCCCAGCCAACGCGGACGCCGGCTTCACGGACTCGGGAAAGTGAAACAATTGCATATTTTGTTTGAGGGAGGAAGCAAGTTGTCGTTAAGCCCACGACGTCGGTTTTTGCTGGTGAGTTTAAGTTGATTTATTTTTTTTTGCTCAGGTTTTTGTGGCGTGCGTCACTTTGGTCTGAGTTTGGCTCGTAACGCTGGGCTCGCGGTCGCTTTGAAACTGTCGCATTCCCTGGGCTGAAACCACTCCGTTTTTAAGGTGCTTTGTCTCTACAGGAAATTTTTTTTTTTTTTTTTTTTTTTTAAATACCTGGTCACGTACAACCATTCAAAGGTGCGTCATCAATACAGATTCTTAATGCAATATCAATACAAACAGATCATAGCAAATCAAATGAATTTGGTAACAAAAAAGAAATAAATAGCTCAAAAACTCGCTTATTCTACCTCAGTCGGCCTTTATCGTTTTCGCAAACCAGCTGACACGCCCGTCTGTCGGACGGCCCACCAGAGCTCACCGGCGTAACTTGTTCACGTACATTAACTGTTCAATGGAGAAGCTGAAGAGATCGGTATGAATACAACGTGAAGCGTACAGACAAGAATAACATGTGAGCTAACTGCATTCTGCTCAGACATTTTTTTTCTTACTTTTTTTTTTATTTTAAAACCCCTCCGTTCAGAGAAAAGGGGCACAGGGAAAGGGCGACGGTTATGCAACTATAGACTACTCCAGTGTCCAAAAGAGGCAGAAGACAAGATTACAGAGGAAGGAAAAGCAAGACAGAAAGTTTTTTTTTTTGTCATTTTTCATTTTTCTTACAGTTTTCTTAATTATTCAACAATAAAAAGAGGAACTAAGTCACACCGATTTCCTTTAGTACAATATATACTGCTTTGAAGAAGTCGCGGAAGGAGAAATACAGAAGTTTGAACGAGGGGATTTTTTTTTGTTTAGTTTTTTTGTGTTTTTTCTTTTTTTGAAATGGGCACTCAGGATTACAAGATGGTGTCTGTGAACAAAAGGCACTTTTTAGGGACAACCTTTATGATGCTCTGAGTCTAACACTATATCACAAAACAAATATTTAGAGTCATTTACACAGGGGCCAGTAGAGGGCGCTGCGGATTCAGGGGGGAGGGGTTTAATTTCAACTCTCTTTCTGATTAGTCGCTGACTTTGGGAATCTGTTGGGTGAATCTCTTCATGAAAATAATTACATTTCACCCTAAAATCTAAAGAAAAATTATATTTTGTGTTTTTATATTTTGTCAAAAATAAACGACATTACAATAAAATTTTTGTCGCATGATTTCTGAATAAAATATACAGAGCCCCACAAATGATGTAGAAAAAAATCATTCGGTAACACTTCAGAATAGGGGGTCAGAATAATGCATTAGTTAATGGTTAATTTGTTCACAATTAAGCATTAGTTGAGCAAAAACACACTAGTAATTAATGATTACTAGTTACTTATCATTAATTACTAGTGTGTTTTTGCTCAACTAATGCTTTATTGTGAACAAATTAACCATTAATTAATTCCCACGAATTAAGAATTCGTTTTTATGACTTCGTAACCATATTGTACTAATTTGTTCTATCATTTTTGTAAATTGTGGTCATGTTGTAATAATTCACTCTGTCATTTTCGTAAATCATAGCCACATACATATTTGTTCCCTTATTCTTATCAATTGCAATTATGTTGTACTACCTTTAAATGTTTTAGTTTTCTTCCTTGTGTTTGTAAATTGTGGCCACTTTGTACTAATGTCTTGATTATGAAAACGAATCAACTAACTGGGAACAAATTTTAAATTTGTAACTACAATTTAACTAAAGCGAGGTAATAAATTAATAAAACGTTGGAACAAATTCTTAACTCATGGCGAGCTATGATAAATATGCTGTTGTCCTAGTGTCATGTGCGGGGCTCTGTAGAAAAATCTCTCGAAAGTTTTTGTGAGAGTCACAAGTTTAAAAGTTATAAAAGATATCAAATTTACATCACACCTCTTCATATTCCAAAATTTCTAGCTTACCATGGGCATTTTAGTTTATTCGAGCCGTGTTAAAGCCTCTCCCATAAACAGGGAAGATCTTGTCATACCTTTCATACAAATTCAAAATTTTCTATGTACAAAAAGCCAGCGAATTTCAGACGGGACGTTTAAGGACTACGGTGGTTCGGGCGATCCAAAGCATGGAAGTCCTAGAAAACTGGAATGCATAGCATGAAGTCAAAAATATCGGAAAGATCCTACATTTTACCAAGATAAAAGTCGTAAAACCTCTTAGGATATCATCAGTCGACATTCTTCGATCGCTTCGGAGGAAAGGTTGGAGGAAAAATGCCTTTTGTCACAACCTTGACCACAATGAACCCCCTCCCCCCTTCAGTTAATACAAAAAGGAAAGAGTACTGAACGTTTTTTCTTCTAAAATTTGTCTTGATAACACTTATTTTTCGTCTTCTTATGTATAATAGAGATCAAGCGTACTTTGATCCATAAAAAGCACCTGTTTTATTTAGTGATATATTCTGACGTGTCGCAAAAAACTGCTTCTTCAGCCCTCCTAAGTTTTGAGAACAAATTATTACAAATAAACATTAAAAAAAGCTGAAAAAAGGAAAGATTACAAAAACAAATTCCCAAAACTTACAAAGACCGTGTTCTCTCTTTCTCTCGCTCTCTCTGCCCTGTAGTTTAGAGTCCCGGACAGTGTGGACTTTACTATAATAGAAGGATTTTCACCTCTACGCTTTCCTGTACACCCTAACAATGAGACAAACACAGTTTCTACCCAAGGCATTGCACATGGCTCAATCAACACACTTTATTTTGCAATAACAAATACTTCCTGTCCAAACACAAAAGAAATCAAAAGCCGTGCATTTTTTTTCTTTTTTTTACTACGTTATCAATATGTTTTTTGCGGAAATCTGATTTCCGCCAGTTGTTTTTTTTTTCGCTCTAATTATTATTAAGTGCAGAACTGGGTTTTCGGGACTGGTACTTCTGAACGGGTATCTGATTTATGATCATGCCATACTTCAAAAAATAACTAGACTGCCACTGAGCTTATTAGGCAAATAAGAAAAAAAATGTATATATAAATATATATGGATATATCCTGTATATATAAAGATGTTTGTAACTAGTGAGCTGACACTTGTTTTTTTTTTTTTCTCATAAAAATTTCACGCTCCTCTATAGCTTATATGCAAGAAAATAACCTGAATTCATGTTTAACAAATTGCATAATGGGAATACAGAGGCACTTCCTTTGATTAGAAAAGAAAAGACCATTGCCATCGCGATTCTCGTGTTAGTTTTCTACCAAAGCGATGACATGGCCGCCATCCGGCAACAATGCTTCCCTGCAGTGAGATACATGGTCAGGCAGTCCAGTTATTTTGTGAGGTTACCGATTACAGCTGCGTCGGAAAAAAAAACTTTATCAGCGGATGAAGATCGCCCTACTGTAAAGGCTTCCCTTTGTAGTCAATCTGCGGAGGAGAGCGTGTGTGTGTGTGCGTGCAGACAGCCATGCCAAAATGTTACTGAATTAAGTAAATGCGGCGTCTAATAAAAACGGTCCGAGCCGCCCACTTCCCTCTGAGCACGGCTATGATATGTCACACATTCTTTTGCTCCGCAGTGAGGTCACGTGTTCTTGGAGCACGGACTTCTGGGAGTGTAAACAGGTACGTAAACAAAACACAGAAGTGGGCGTGGCTCTAGGGCCATCTTTATTAGTGCTAGCGATTCAGGGACTTTTATTATGCCTCGCTACTATGATGAAATTAATTCACAGCCATTATAAATAACAGAATGACTAGCTGGGGCTAGTAAAAAAATTACTAGAAAATATTACGTAAGTTTTATACTTCTAATGAAGTTTTACTATTTATAACAAAGTTCAGACTTATGGCTTTAATTTTCAAACAAAGAGGAAAAATGAGAATGCAATGATTATATGGGATTTTTCTGTTTTTTTTAACAAACAATTAAGAAAATTGTAACTCAGTCACATGGCTGCAAAGGTCACATTTAGCGAAATTTTACAGGGGAAATTGGAATTTCGATAGGATTCCATTTGAATAGGAATTTTAGAAAAAGTAGATTTTAAAATGAATTGAACTGGTTGTGTTTGAGGCCTGAAAACGTTAACGGGTCTCTGGGTAGCTTTTGTGTGCCAGGTTAGATTTTCTCTGCAATAAAATGTGCAAATAATGTCCGCCGTCGATCCCATTTTCAATAGTGCACGTCAAACTAGTGTTCTTCGCATTACTGTAGTGCAATACTTCTGCTGCTCGTAGTTAGTTTAGTAATTGACCGCAAAAGGGAAAAAAGACGTTTCTACTGCATGCTAATTAGCTAAAATAACTAAAACCTATTTAGTGTTGCCTGTATGCTGAACGTCAGCATGTTTAAATGTTTAAAAAAAAAAAAAAGCGGTTTAATTGGTCAAAATCTTGCATTTTTGTTGTGTCTAAATCCTCACCACTGAAACTGTTGATAATCCCAGCCATTGTACACTACTTCCTTGTTCCTAGTAACGTTTTCTGTCTGTGTTCGTCGGGTTCTTGCTCCTCTATGTTGCCGTTGGTTTGGTGACGGTGATGCTGTAGATGCGTGTCGGTCCCTCACCTCCTGCTGTGATCACAAAGTCTTTGTCGGAGGTGGAGGAGCGGGCTTGAAGGACGTCTGACGGTTGGCAAATACAGGGTCGAACGTTTCCCAATCATATGCTGCTCACGTTTCTTAGGGCGTGTTTCGGGTCGGAGGGGATTTTCAAACAGGATTTTTTTTGTCATAAAACTTCCAAATTGTGTCGACAGGTTGCAGGCAGGACCTCATCAAAGGAACCATGACTGTAAAAACACAATAGAAGAAGGTGCTGTTAGTGTCAAAGTTAGGGAATTCATTCAATTATTGCTTTATTTTACATTTATAACTACATTTTACATCGTAACTTAATCATCTTAAAGCAACTGTGCATGTTTCAGTATGTACAAGCGTAAACGTTTTAGATGGATGTGTATGTAGATGGTGAATGCTGTTTCTGCTGTGAGCACTAGAGGTCAGGCTGGACTCTCAGAGCTGCTGAAGCTGACCTGCTCACCATATGGGCCTTTACAACACAGTCTGACCTGAACTAAAGCAGCAAACCTCCCTTCTGGGAATGTCATGTCAGAGCTCTGACGCATCTCCACATACCATCACACTGACTTTATCAGCAGCAGCAGACGCTCTGTTAATGCATCTCAGGAGCTCCGCTCGTAAAGTTCAGATATCGCACTGATAACGCCAATGACCGGAGAAATATTTACACCAAGTTTATAGTTCCTTCACGTCATGCTGGAATTAAAGCGCGTTTCCCAACAAAAACACTTCACGTCTTTATCAAACTGATCGTTTTAATGAGAAACTCATTTAACTGCTGCAAGATCACGCAAAAACAACCGAAAGGGCAGCAGTTTGAAATGAGTTGGATATCTATCTCTACACATTTGATTCTGGTTGTAAGTACATTTACCTTAGCTGACATATCAGATGAAGAACGGTTTTAATGCTGCCTATATTTTCATTGGGGGTGTTTATTTCTTTTATTCCTAATATATTCTAAAAATAATCATTAATAATTAATGAATGATATTAATAATGATTGCTAATATGTGCACTTATAAATATCACAACACATTCATATATTATAGTTTTCATATTAAACAAAAATGGTTTATATAATGTATTACACTGTAAACTGAAAAGTTTATGTAATAAATTATACATAATATATAATATGATTATATTAATACATAATATATATATATATATCATTAAACAATTAATTATGATAACTTATCCAAAATAAAAGTTTTTGTTTACATTATACATGTGAATAATGTGTATATTTATTATGTATATATAAACACGTGCATGTATATTTAAGAAAAATGTTGTGTGTATATAGTATATGTAAATATTTCAAAAAATAAATAAATAAATAAATAAAATAAAAAAATAAAAAATACATATATATATATATATATATATAATAAAATATAAGCATTCACAGTACACACAAATTATGTTAACAAAAATGTTTATTTTGGATGCGATTAATCGTTTGACAGCACTAAATATTTTATATAATATCCGTAATAGTTTGTTACTCTTGAATGATAGATAAATGATATTTTATATATAAAAAAACATTTAAAATACGCTTACATATATTGCATCTACTGTTCTTTCACGGTATTTAAAATATATTGTTTTCTCATCTAATCCGCTCACATACCTTGCCTTGTGAGACAAATGTACTTTCACAAGAGCTCTTGTTGGGTGGTGAAGTGAAAAAGATGTGGAGCGTTTGATGTGTGACTCGGGACGATGGCGAGAGCTGGGCTTCTCATTCAAACAAGAGCGGGATTGTTACTCCTGATTGGTTTTACAAAACTCTCTGGAAGTCAAATCCTGGAAGCACTTTGGCTGAGAGGCTCTGTTAGGAGGGGCGACGGGTAACTTTTGTTCTGGTTGACTCTTGCAGGTCACGCAAACACCCCGGCACGTCTCCCCGCCGCCCGCCCCGGGCTCCAGCCCAACAGCCACTCGGGCCAAGTAACTCTTCCCCTGTAAGCTGTACTCCTCCCATCTTCCCCCCGTAATCCTTGGCAGTGACCAGCTCTGCCCCCCCACCCTCAAGTTCAACTTCAACTGCCTGTGACATCATGTCTCGTTGCTGCGGGCAACCAGACAGTTGAGACGTGACTTTTCAGTTTAGGGGCCGAGCTTCAACTCTGCCTCTCTTCTCTCTGTTCCCGTCTCACATTTCTACACTTCTTTTCTGGTGTTTCTGACTGTGAAGCGCCTGGCGCTGAGAGAACCTCTCCGTACGGACATACAGCATTCTAAATATCACACGCTTAAAAATGTTACATGTCATTACAAACACTGCAGGAGCTTTTATCTTCACTAATGTCTTTTTTGTTCAGTGTGCACTTTGTTATTCAAAGGAAACTTTTTTCATTGCACATTGTCTTAAAACATTTAAATAGTTATTCAAACACTTAAAACACACAAATAGTTTTAACGTCAGTACATTAAAGTGTATCTGTGCATTTCAAATGATGCAGGATCTGCAGAATGCTTTTTCCTCAATGCATGTTTTCTTATGAAATAGTATTGACAGGATATTTTCTCTTCATTAGTGTCATTTTTGCTTTGTGTCTTCTGACAAAATTGATGTTTCTGTGATTTTTAAAGTTATTAATTCACCTTCTCATTGCACATTTTAGTATAAAATAACTAAATAAATCCATTAACAATTTACAAACAGCAAGTGCCACAAACCTTTATTTCCTCTAGTTCTGTTAATTTATGACCAAAAACCTTATAAAGTCATTTTATGTTTGCAATAACATCTATCTAATGCAATAACACATGAACGCTTAAGTGCAATTGATGGCCTTATGAAATGTTTTTAAATTAAATTACACTAAATTACAATTAATAAGGCACTAACTTCAGTGGATTACACTAAAGAAAAAAATAAAATAAAATAAAATGATAAATTATTAAATTTTTTTAAGTTTGTTTCATGTCGAATTGCAATTTTAAATTGTCAGTGCAAATTTTCCTAACAGTAACAAATAAAATTCTAATAAAATAAACATTTCTCTGTTGTGCAATAAATATAACAATTTACTTTCCCTGCTGCTTTGCTGCCGTGCTTTGCATTTGTTTATTAATGTTGGAATTACATTGAATAAAATTATTAACGTACCTTGTCAATGGTACACAATACAAAAGTTTACTGTTGTAGTGTAACAACAACTATGTTTTATCAGTGCTTGTATCTAAAGCATTTCCCAATGCATATTTCAAAAAGAAACAAAATTGAATAAGCTCAACTGCAAATAACGAACCTAGCAAAACGTTTACTTAACTCGCTGTTAATTTGCGCAATCAAGAAGTTTATCTCTGTGAGAACCCGAAAAAAAGTTCTTCCCCTGCCTTCTAAAATTTAGGGTGAGTACACTGGAAAGTGCGCAAAATCAGACAAAGCGAAGTCACTGCCAAAGAGTCTCGACAGGAGAGAAGAAAAATAAAAGTCACCAGCAGAGGGCGATAGCGAGTCGAGAAATAAGTTAAAGGTGGTGGAAATGAGGAATGGAGGAAAATAAATGGTGAAATCCAGAGAGGCCGACCAGCAGAGGGAGGAGGTGAGAGCGGGTGAGTTAGCGGCTTCAGATGGTCACCATGTGTTGAGGAGCAGGGAGCCGGCCCGGGGCGGGTGTGCTTTACACATTAATGACTAAAGTGTACTGGGTGATGGAGGAGGTGCGGTGCGGTGCAGTGCGGTGGCCGTACATTCGCAACGCTCAAATCAACTACACCACGCCGATCAGCTCCAGTTATCACAGACCTGCTCCAGATGGGCCTGACACCGCAGAGTGGAGAGCATCATGGGAAACCAGGAAAGACAGAGCGGGCTAACTTGCTAAGATTCATGATTTTAAGTTTTTGAGGGAGTAAGAATCACCTGCGTCTGCTGGGGTATGTTCAGAAAGTTGTTGTCCCGTGATCCGATGCTGACAAACCTGTTGGGAGCTGTGGAGCCTGGCGTGGAGTATGCTGAGGAAGAGAAAGAAGAAGAGAGACAGAAATATAAATATGTATTTAAAAAGCTTATATTTATTTATATATTTAAATCACCACGTGCAATCGCTTGGGTAGTAAAATGCGCTTTAGTCAATGTGATCTAATTAAAAAGATCAATCGATTCTGCAAAGATACATTGTGTGGATTTCATGAAATATATAGTGGAAACAAACTTCTGTACAGAACTGACTTGTTGCCAAACAACAGTAATGTGAGAATGAATCATTAAATACACTTAAGTTTGTCTGTTCTTGGTTCACACGGTTGAAGATCAATAGATTGAAAAGGAGTTTGAATCAGCAAATCGATTCAAGTCATTATCAAATTTAGGGCAGTTATTGTTTGGTTTTGGATTTATTTGATGGACTCCGCGATGAAACTGTTCATCAAACATAAAGATCTAACATAAATCAGTATGTGTGTAAAAACATGGAGAAATCAAACTCAAAGAGCCGTATTTGTTCTACAGTTTGCTGTTAGTGCTTTGATCAGCAAACACTCAAAAAGGCGACAAAGAAGCTGCTTTGTTCATGAAATTCTACATTAATGCTGTTAATTAACATAGAATTGAATTCTATATTATACAGAATATGTAAAATATCAATAGAAACATTTAAACCTGTGATGGCAGAATTAAATTAAGCATTAATTATATAATTTGCACTATTAATCAAATAAATTCTATCTTAATAAAGATTTATACATTATAAATATATAAATGCTAATATAGAAACTCTTAAGGTTACCGAATTTAATTCTACAACAATTTTACAATTTAAAATCTAATTATATAAAATGGAAATTCCAGTATATGAACTCCTGTGATTGCAGAACGGAATTCTACATCATTGCAAACGAATTCTATATATATAGAATATACAATTGATATATGCAATATGCAAATAAATTATATATTATAAATATATAATAAATAAACACTAATATATAATAAGCTGTAACTGCAAAACTAAATACTAATTTAGTGCAAATGAACTATATATACACAGAACTAAACTATTGGGCAGGATAAATCAGTTTATTGTTATTAATTATTATTAGTTATTAATTATTTACCGACTGTTTGTGTCATGTTGTTATTGCCATTATATAAAAACAATGAGTTGCAAGAGGCTGTGTGTATTTTCTTTTATGGTTAAGGGGTTTTCAGGCCATTTGTTTTGCATCTTTGCACCGAACAACTCCCATTGACCATGGTAAACTCATTATGCATTATCTCTATACTGTATGTGTAATGCTGTAACAAAACCAAAAAAAAAACCTCTGTTAAGTGCGTTCTGGAGAATCAGCAACATATAAACACATAAAAAGACACACACAAACAACATAAAAAACAATTGAAACAATGAAAGAAAACACAATGAAAAGAAACAAAAAACAAAAATAAGAAACATGATAGAAAGGAGGAAAAGTGCTCCGTCCAGTGCCCCGTCTGTGGTGAGTGAATATTTTACAGTACGTCTGATTATTCACCCCGATATGCCACCTCCTTTCAGAACGGCCCAAATTTGGTTCATGTACAGGATGAACTGACCTTTAGACCAGCACTGGAGCTCAACTATCACATTTCCACAGGCCAAAAGCTAACCAGCAATGTGAACGTAACCAAAACAAACTCAAATGAAACCAACGTAAAATTACAAAGCATGGATGTTGTATTCGGGAGTGTAACATCACGGCTGCAATGCAATTTGACCAGCGCACACCGACCTGGACCAGAACATAAGTTCAAGAGGGTCTAAGCTGGTCTCTTCAGTTTGGTAGTTACAGATTCTTCCATCTTGGTTTAATTTTAGCGCCAGAACTGCCACAAAATAATGAGGTCAAGCGAAATGTAAAAATCACTTTTTAAAAATGTATTTTGGAGTCCACTTTAACTGCCCTAAATTTGCACCCTTTAATACAGAGCCAATACAGAGGACACGGTCATGGAATAAAATACGAGATGGGAGGAAATTTCTGCATTTGCAAAACCTTTGCATTCTCCTGCATTGCATTGATTCCCTTGCAATACATTTGCATTCTTCCAAAATACTTGCATTCACTTGCAAAGGTATTGCTGTCTCCCGATAAATTTTGTGCTTGCTCGCAAATGTATTGCTCCACTATGAAACTTGGTTGCAAACGTATTGTTTTCCCCCAATAAAATGTTAACTCACTACATTTTTGCATTCTCTTACAAATGTCTTGCATTCACCTACGATATTTCCTTCACTTGCATTCTCCCAAGAAATGTTGGCATTCTCCTCAAAAAAATGTTTGTGTTCTCTTGCAAAAGTATTGTTTCTCAAAAAACTTTATGCTCAATTGTAAAACATTTGCTTTAACTTGCAAAAGTACTGTGTTCCCCCAAAACTATTTGTGTTCACTTGCAAATCTTTCTTACGTTCCCTTCCAAAAGTACTGCGTTCCCCCACAACATGTTACATTCCCTTACAGAGTAAAAAAGAAAAAAAAACCTGGATGAATTTTGCGTTCTTTTGCAAAAGTATCATATTGTTAATAATGTCCCGTTTGCCCAAGAAACTTTGCATTCGCTCAAAAAACATTGGCATTACAAAGTGAAAAAAAGTATTGCGTTCCCTTGAGAAATTCTGCATTCACTCGTGAAAAAATTATTCCCCAGAGAAACTTCTTTGTGTATTGTGATCCCCCGAGAAATGTTACAAAACTTTTCCATTCTCGTGCTAAATTTTTCTCAGGGGAACAGTATTTTTCGAGAGAATGCAGACATTTTCCAAGTGACTGCAAGCTTTCTTATAGGAAATTAAAACGCAAGTTTTGCATTTGCAGTCAACGCACATTTTTCCTTCCATCTTATTCCCCCATTACCACGTCCCTTTATCAGCTCCGCACTTCTAGTGATATTTTGATGGCTGTTAAATCTTTCAAATTTCTGCCTCAAAACTAGGACACATAAAAACACGAAGAAAAAAAAAGTAGTAATGACTAGTTCTGACCCACCGTTCGGCGAAAATTATGAATAATGGGCCTTTTATTTTAACTTAAGGAAGACAAACTAAATGGCAAAAAGCGGTCCAGCTGTGGCTAGACGACTGGGGATCTTCAAGGGGTTTGGTGGAATGGGGGGGGGGGTCGGGTCACTTACACGGAGATGTGGGTGAGGTGAGTCCGCCATCGGGGGGCGTGCTGCTGGATTTAGAGTCTGGCATTGGGAGGGGCACTGGACGCGCCACAGGGGGGGGTGGAGGCAGCAAGAAGGAGCCCGGCATTTTGCTCTGGCCGCTCCCGTTCGGCTGCAGATGACACAAACAGGGTGAGGAGTACGGACACGCCCGACACCCCACAAATGGAAAAAACAACGCAGGCTAACTCCGAAAAAAAAAGGAATGGGGGGGGGGTGGCTGGTAGTGGAGAGTGTTGAGAGGGAAACAACCAAAAGGATGAATGTCTATTTGCTTTTGTTTATGAAGGGGTGTTCGTGTTTGTTTGTGTGTTGACTTCACCACAGGCACAGACAGGAGCAGTGGAGGAGCTGGAAAAAATAAAATGGAGGACTTTAGGCAGAAGGTGAAGAAGAAGAAATGGACGCACGAATGGTGAGGGGAGTTTTGGTCCATGTAATGATATCAAATCAAAAACCAGGGCGCAAAAAAACCAAGCCACGTTCACGACGCTAAAAAAAAATGGCACAAGCAAATCTGAGGAGGGATGCGTGCTATGCCGAAACACGCAGAGGTCGTCAGCTGTTGCACAGATGGGTTTTTTATCGTGGAAGTGGACAGAGAAGGAGAGATTAACTCAAGATCGGCTAGACAAGCACAAGATACATAACAGTGACCGATTGGTCGACCTCAAACACAAGGAACGCACACATTTGTTTGCATTGGAGACAGAAGGAGGTTGTTTCGTGTTGTAGGAAATGCAAACAAAAGTAATACAGTTGATCATGTTAGTTGCACATCGAACAAAAAAAAAAGTTTTTAGGAATCATTAAATAATCAAAGTATAAAATCCAAATGAATGTAGATTTAGGTTAGGATTTGGGTTTAGGTCTATTGTAGATAAATAATGTAAAAAAACAATAAAAGTGAATTGAATACTTTAAATGTGTGCTAAATATGACATAACCACAACTTTTCTTTAAATGCTTGATAACATGACCTTTACAAATATAAATTAACTTTAGACTGCTAGACTGAGGCAAATAGTTAAAGCTAAGGTTTGTTTCATCAACTCTAAATAGCTGCATACTACAAAGTATATACTCCATATTTCCAAATTAGTAAAATGGCCTGCAGTATGGTCTGCAATGATAATGTTTCATTAAGTAGAATGTGACAATCTTTACATTCTAAATGGAATACTAGTGTAACGCTTGCATTGTTGGATACAGTTCTCTGTTGCATACTGCATTATTTGTTTCAAAGTATACAAAACTAGTATGAGTAGTATATGATATGATACCATTTCCAGTATTCACTATTAACCAGTCTATGAATATCTATATAAACCTTAAACAATTTTGCAATACACATAGCAAAGCAAGTTACACGTAAAGCAGCAATCAACTGACCCCAGTGTCAGATCATCACTTCCAGTATGAGGTCACTTCCTCTTACCTGACCACTAGCCTGTCCCGATCCGTCAGCACACACAAACTGCACAAACTCCTTGAGCGGGTCTTGTCCTGGGTGGTGGTGGTATCGGATGGTGGGATGGGTGAAGTAAGGGCTGGACTGCTGGATGATGGAAGGTGAGGGGAAGTGCAGGGAGGAAGCTGAGGCACGGGGACTTCCTGCTGACAGACAGATACACATAGAGAGAGAGGTCAGTAACAGGTTTTGTGTCAGTGCTAGAAGTATATCAGCAGTGAGCGAGACTGACACACAAGGATACAATAGATGACATGAGATGGAAGTGATGGAAATCAATCCAGGTAAACTGTGTGTGTGTGTGTGTGTGTTTACAATGATTAGAGATAAAGCTGTTCCAAGAACAGAGCTCAATCAAAACCTTCTACAGGATGTCCTCATATGTAAAAATTCAGAAACATATGATACATATAATCCCATTTTTGAAATCCAAGGTTAAGCTTTTACTAATTCTTCTAAGATTTATATTATAAGTATAAATAAATGTTTGCCTCAAAAAACCCAACTATTCATAAATAATGACATATAAATACATCAATTACAGATTTCTTTTGACAAACTCAAAATTGTTCAGACAGACACTAACATGAGTAAAATCTTGATTCCTGTTATGTTATCATAGTATTTCATTATGAATGAAGATCATTTTTTACTACAACTTGCCAACAGAGACCTCAAACTCTAACACGGACGACTACGCCAATCAACCACAAATATCACTTAACTTGAACATGAGTTACAGATTTTGTACTTTAGACAACCTGCTTCTTGAATCTGAATGAAAGCACAGATAAACAAATAAAATATTGATACGTTGATCTAAAGTATGTGCAGCGAGAAATAAAATTGCAATATTGGTACATATTTGTATCGTATTTGTACATATTTCTAAACGATATTTGTACAACCCTAATGTGAACGAACTGCAGTAGTTCTTGAGAAGTCATGATGCGCTCTCATTTGCATGAAGAATAACACCGCGCTCATCTCCCAACCAGCGAGTGGAGGGGTGAGGGGTCTTGTCTCCTCCAGCCAAGCAGGGCCCCCAGCTGCCCGGGACAGTCTGCCAACTTCCAGAGCCTCCCTGTAACCCAGACGCTCCCAGCCAAAGCCCTGCTTTTCACCCTCTCTGCCACGCAGACTGCTATTCCCTCCTCTTCCTCCATTTGTTTCGCGCTTTCATCATCCACCCTTTAATCCCATTAGGGAATGGGACGGAGCCAAGGCTTCAAGAAGAAGGCAAATGGCACCGTAAACTACCACCACCAAAGACCCCCTCCCACCAGGAGTGACTCCACAACAACAGCCCAAACACAACCTCTACACACAACACACGACCACACAAGAGCCTTCACAGAACACCAGCAGATCATCTCAATACACAACACAAAAACACCTACCTACCTATCTATCTGTGGATCCTTCTATTTGTATGTCTATCCTTCTGTCCATCCACCCACCCATTCATTCATTTATCCATCTATCAGTCTATCTATCTATATATCTATCTATCTGTATGTTTTCTGTCAGTCTGTCCATCCATCCACCTTTTCAGTCTATCTATCTATAGATCAATCTATTTGTATGCCTATCCTTCTGTCCATCCACCTTTTCATCTATCTATCTATCTATCTATCTATCTATCTGTCTATCTGTCTATCGCTCCATCTAGTTGTACATCTTTCCTTCTGTCCATCCACCCACCCATTAATTAATTTATTAATTAATTCATCCATACATCCGTCCATCTGTCTGTGTATCCATCCATCCATCCATCCATCTAAATATATGTATCCATCCATCTGTTTGTATGTCTCTCTCTGTCCATCTATTCATCCATCCATTCATCCTTCAGTCTACCTATTTATCCATCCATCTATTTGTATGTCTAT
>JAUMHR010000045.1:2381126-2392455 GCA_032361145.1 Enteromius fasciolatus
GCGCATCTGACAAATAAACACTGGCAACAAAACCACAATCACCAACTCGAACATCAAAATATATAAATAAATAAATATGTACTTAATTACTTACATATTTGTAAATAAAATCCATTCTAAATGAACTATTATTGTTGTAACAGTTGCTGGAAGCATTACTTTAAGTGTTTAGAAGTAATACCTGACATATGACAATAGTTTTGTATTACTATTACAATTCATAAATAAATAAATGTTAAATAAAACACATGAAATTAAACTGTTGTAGTAGAGAAATGTAGTAGAAATAAGATCCTAGCAATTATCTTGTTTATTATTAAATACGATAAAAATAATAAATATATTTCATATATATATATAAATATATAAACAATACATATTTTATTTTTACGCTTTATAAACATTTTACTAAACTTATTCTGTTCAGCCTGTATTTATCCTTAAGTTACATAAAAGTCAATTCATTGCTGGGATTAAAATTCAGATTTTAGTATTTAATTTTGATATTTCAATGAAATACATAAATTAAGAAAATACATAAATTAAGAGTGTCAATCGAAAGTGCGTTCTGTCTACGAGAATGTGATCGCTCTGATTATAGGTGTGTTTATTTAAAGGCAGCAGTATAACTAACCAGTGTGTGTGTGTGTCTGGCCTTTACACCAGCTGGGAGAAGGCCAGCTGTCACCGCCACAATACACAATCTGACACACTACAGCGAACATAACCTATAAACTATTTCACACACACGCGCACACAGTCAAAAATGTCACAATTTCACACACACTCCTTCAAGTTTGATCGCAACCACACAAATAACAACAAAGAAATAAACACAACAAAGCATGTATTTGCATATATTTGCATTCAAGTACACTCTGGAATCCAGCCCGGAACTGAATCGGACCACGTTTCCTGAACCGGGTTACGCAGCAGCATGTTTCAGTGTGTTTGTGTGTGTGTAACTGTGACTCACCTGGCGAGTGGACAAAGTAGGCCAGATACAGGTCCAGTTCTTTGACGGACACCCCGATGTGGTGCGGCTGCACACACAGGCCATGGTTGGAGCACTGCGGTGACTTGACCAGCCTCTCTCCGTCCGTGCTCTCCAGCGGGCTTCCCTTGAACAGGATAACCATCACCAGATCCAGGCGCCAGACCTTGTCGGCTTGCCTCAGACAGTCGATGCGGCGGATCTTGCCCTTCTGGTCGGGGTTGGACAGCACACAGCATGGAGGCTTCTTCCCTGTGATGGTGAGCACGAAGTCCTCGCGGAACTCCGGCCGGATGTCTTTGCGGAGCTTGGCGAGAAGACGGGACGCCCACTTCTGCTTGATCTCGGGCTTCTCGCCCAGGAGTTCGTCTTTGACGGCACGCTCCTCGTCCTTCGTCATGCGCTTCTCGTGCTTCTTGAAGTACTTGCGTTTGCGGGCCTGGAGGTTGAACCAGGTGTAGGAGAACGCACGGACGTGTGGCAGCAAAGCCTCGATGAAGGGATGAAATTCATCCTGTTGGATTAAAAAAAAAATAAAAAGCTAATTTGAGAGACTTTCATGGATGTTTGACAACTTTGGAAAAGGCTGCATTGCGCGCAATCACATTTACTCGTCTACAAATAAGAGTTTTGACTTAGAAAATATCTCAAATAAAAGAGAAAGCATGCTGAATTATGACTGTTTGTGTGCATTTTAAGATTTAAGCATGAATCTTAAATAATTTAATTATTAAATAAATCTTAAATAATCATTTTAAAGAGGTTTAAAAAATAGAAATATTTGAGGTAAGCATAAGAAAAAAAAACTTAATTAAGAATATTGTTTCTGTTTCTCAAATACATTTATTATTTATTCTTACCGGAAAACAACAAAAAAATACAAATTAAGAAAAATAATTTTAGCAGTGTTGAAATCGATTTAGTCCATGGTATTTTCAATTGAAATAACACATTCTATTTAGCCTCCATTTACCAATGCAAGCCATTTGATCGTTATGGATTTTAATGCCAATTTTCAGCTTTTAGTATCTCATTTTGGCATTTCTGTCAACGCTGAACGAACATAAAAATGAATCAATAAAATGAAGACTATATAGAATGTAAATTGTAAGCCATTGTGAGAACGTGATCGATCATTATTTTCCATTTTCACAACAGAAGCATGCATAAAACTAAATCCCCTCCTGTCCAGACACATCTGTCCTACACAAATACAAAGCCTTTAAATTAAGTGAAAGCAAACGCAAATTGAAAGCTAAAGGAGGCTCTTTTTCAGACAGTTTAAAGATCTCGGCGGCTGTGCAGGAATTCCGGGATTCTGCAATTCACAGAAAGCAGCTTCTTTAGCTCAAGTCAGGCCAAGAAACGCTTGGCGATCCCCACGGTAACGGAAGACTCATTCAGCTCTCCAATAATACCTTCACCACACAACGCTCTGTGACAAAGCCTAAACCGCGGCACGGTGCCCCAGTGCCAGGGCCGCCGTGCCCCAGACCCTCTCCGCCAACTCTCGCCACAACAAGACCGCGGTTAAACTGCGTCCCTTCAAGACCTGCCATCAAATCCTGTCTGCGGGCTGCTGTCATGCAGAAATCCAGGCATGTTCACATTTCGACAATTGAGAAGGCAGATAGCACCGTGAAAAGCACACACTGCAGACAAGAGCAGAAAGAGAGAGAAAGGCTGGTAGTTACCATTTTGCACTCTCATCATAAATTTGGCACGCCGTTCCGGACGGGAAAAAAAAAATCCACCCGCACCAGTTCTTTGCCACTCACGCCGAAACAACAACTGCTGGCTTGGCAAAGATGAAGAATTGGCGACCAGAAAAAAAAAAAACTTGGGTAAAAAGGAAAAAAGACTGGAGGCGCTCCAATTGCCGGTGAAAGAAGTTAATTTCAAAATCAAGAATTTTCTTTTGCTTTGCTTTGCAGTTCCAGGTCAAATCAGTTATTAAAAAAAATTTTGCTGCACAAAAAAAAAAAAAAAAAAAATTAAATTAAAAAAGAAAACTAAAATGAAAAAAAATAAAGGTGCGTGCACACGAAAGAAAACAAAAAAACAACTAGAAAAGCGGCAGCGCTTAAAATAAATGCTTTCGCTTTCCAAACAATTACAAAAAAAATTAAAAAAAAATCTAAACAATGCCGGGAAAAAAAATCCCTGGCAAAGCCCAATGAGTGTTTTCTTAGATCTTTGGATCCGGCAAAAAACTCAGAGAGCGCGGCACACACATAACGCAGGCACACGCGCGCACATGCATGCACACTCCTGCGACGAAGGGGGGCGGGTGGGGGGTTGCTGGCTAATGCAAAGCACAGAATACGGGCAGGAATAAAAAAAAGAGAACCGAATCAATGTTGGACGAGCTCGCAGGACCGCTGGCAAACCCAAGTGCTGCTGCTTTTTTTACTCCTTTTCTCTCCAACTCTCTCTCTCTCGATCGCTCGCTCGCTCTCTCTCTCCCGTCCTCTCCGCGTTCTTTCCTTAACCATTGCCTGAGCCTTTGCCAACACGAGGAGGGCCCACCTATTTGGCAACAAGATGCCTGTAGCTCAGCCAATACGTTAGCTTGAAGAGCTGAAAGGGAGGGGAAAGCGAGGAGGGGAGCTGGTGGCAGAACGAGAGAGAGAGAGAGAAGAGCAAGAGCATGCAGTCCAGTCCGGTGGTGCACAATTTGCCAGTTTGACAAGTTCCTATCCACTACTGAGACAAAGTTCAGCATCCCATCAAGCTAGTCATGGCAACCGTGTTGTTAAGTCTGGGTCGCGGTCGCCACGGCTTGCATAACGCCACCTTGGCACAGACCGATGGGAGAAAGTGCACGGCTCTCTCCGAAACTCCCAGCAGACCCTGCAGCCGGCAGCTGCTTGTGGATTTAGAGGCCGAGACAAAGAGGAACGCGACCGCGCACCCCTCGCTCCCCGTGTGCATCTCTAATTTAAAACAAACATATGCTGTGTTTGTCTGGGAAAACGAGGAGCTCGGGCTGAATGCAGCAGGCCGACGGACGCGAGTCGTGAAGTCGCTGACTAAACTTCAAAAAGTTGTCCGGAAAGACGTCCATGCAAAAAAAATCAATTATGAGAAGTTGGGTCAGCTTCAAAATCTCCCATCAGTCATTTTTAGAAATGAAAAAAATGGTAAAGCACTAATGAGTATAAAAGATCACATCAAGCTCAAATGCAAGCACTGTTTTGTCACATTTTCCGACGTTTAATTGTGCAAATTGAACAATTGACTGGGAGCGTAAACGCTGCTTTATATATTTTTTTTACACGCAATCGTAATCATCTATCTGAGTTTCGGGAATACTTTAATCCTGCGATCAAAAGGAATATAAAACAACAGCTGCTTATAGCATAAAGCACAGCAGAGATTCCTAGAGATGTTCAGATCTGAGACGAAACGAGACGTAGACCGAGCTGTTGATCAATTCTGATTGACGATTCCTTGGAAAAAAAAAACGAATGACTGCTTGGATGCTGTTCTTCCCACAAAAAAAAAGGGAAATTGATTTGAAATGCTGGATTAGCAAGCATATGCAAATATCTCTTAAATGAGAGACCAAGAAAACATCATTGGACGGATGTATGGTGATAACGCTCTCCCATCGCAGTGAAACTCTTCATTAGTGCTTCCTCTTTCAAATCGGAGCCTATGTGTCAAAACCAACACCTGCTTGAGGTCTCTAATAAGATGCTAATTGAAGCACACAACCAGAGGAGAGCAGAATTTGTTTATGAATGCATTTGTTTCAATAAAAGCAGCACCTTTATTTCAAACAATCCCTTCTCTGTTTGAAACACAGCCCTTAATGGCTTCCTCTAGTGCTACCAGTGCGAGTATGAGATAATTAGCTTCTGATCAACATGTGCGTTTGGAAATTCACTTGCCTGAAGCACAACTCACTTCTTCTATAGAACGGTGGCGCCAGGGAATAAAGCGGTTGTGCAAATCAAAAAATGTTAGTTTTATTTATTTATTTTATTTTTTATTAAAAGTTAGTTTAAGCTATAATTTAAATAATATTAATTAAAAATAAATGTTTGTTAAAATATTTGTTAAACCTGCGATAAACAAATAGCCTATCTAGTCTACACAATCTTTACCTACAGTATAATTCCTGCCAAAACACAATAAATTACGAATGAAAGAAGAAAAAAAAAAATCACGGACTTTATAGACACACAAACATCTGAAGCGCCGTGAAATTTGTTAAAACAAAGACGCGGGTCCAAATATTCAGCATCCAACTGACAGTTGCGGCTATATTAATACGCCAGGTTGCTTGGCAACCGTAAATAGCCTACGGTTATTAGGCTAATGAACTATATTACTTGGCGGAAGAAATGTCCGTTGTTGTTGTTATTATACTTTCAATAAAACAACACTTTATTGCATTGAATCACATACTGTTGTTGCCTTTAATAAACGCATAGGACCTATAGTGACTTGTTTTATGGGCCTGTCATCTTTTTTCAAAAGTATAAAAAGACACTAATAAGCTAAAATCTCAATGGACTAAATAAAAGTGTATTTAAAAGTTCCTAATATCATCAACCTGTATTAGACCTGTGTTCGTCATGTCATCAAAGGCCTAGTTTCTCACCTACAGTCCCAGCACGAGCCTCGTATTTCCTTGCAGAGGTCAGGAAGATGCTGATATATAGTTAAGAGTCGGCAAAGCCAGGTAACATCAGCGGCGCGGTACACCTGCGCGTCACGTCCGCCATTTTGACCACGTTTATGAGGAGCGCAAGATTTCTGCCAGCTCAATTAAAAATAATCGCTGTGTTATTTTTTCCCCTTCGCCTGTTCCTGCAACATTAATGCTTAAAAGAGAGAAGACATCATCTCTCAAGCGTGTGCCAGCAGTCGGATGGAAATGAACGAGCTGGAAAGAGTGTTTGCTGTCGGGCGCCAGAGAATCATTTGTGTTAGTTTGTCACTGACGGTAAAATCAATTAATAATAACAAAAACACACCCAAGCACCTTCCAATCAATGCAGAAAAAAACCGTTCGGCCAAAGAAAATGACTTGAAAATCCAAACACGCACAGATTTGAATAACGTAGATTGCGGCATGAATTATTGGCATAAAGGTCTATATTATAACCAATGCATTTTTCTTGGCAAAATATATTTAAAATCCATATTCAAGTCACACGGGTAATAAAATGAAAAGCTGCAACAGAATAAATAAAGAAGCCTGGAAATCTTATTTTAAAGACCTATTATTGAAACTTTTTTTTTTTTTTAAATCAAAAACTTTACCCACTCACCTGATTTTTCTTGCTTAGTTTATAAGCAGCTATTTTGTTTAGATAGTCGAGCTTTGTTACGATAGCAGCCTACATTTTACTTTGGAAACTTTGGCAGTGTTGCACTATAGTTAACGCAAAGTGTGATCATTACCCTAGTTTTACTGAGCTGGCGCAACAATAAAGAAAAACCATGAAGGGGAAAAAAAATCATCAACACTGGAAGCCTAAAACAAAAACCCTCTGGTTGAATAATCCACAAAAGAGTCTCAGATCCGGGGATTCAGGAGAGCGCGCGCTCGGAAGAAATTGAATATTGATTATTTTTCCTGATGACTCCTTTCGGGGGGTTTCTGCTAATACACTCTAAACTATTATAAATTCGGCTATTAAATATAATGATGTCGATTCCATGCGCATTTATCAGATTATTTAGAGGAAAGGAGAAAAAAAAATGTTACAGGATGGCTCCTGCACCAAAGACCAATTCGATTACAGTCCCGAGCTTTAAAAATAGCTCTTAACAACTGCAGTGATCAGTCTAGCTTAAATACGATTTTATTATAATCATAAGAAACCGATTTAAACGAAATGTTAGATAGTAACCTAATATAATATCCTCTGATAGCAATATCCTCGCAGCAAGTAAGATCATTTTAGGAGATACGCCAAACCGGAGGAATGAAGGACAGAAACACAACGAAATAAAACACATCCGTTTAAATATATAACGCATTTACCTCGCTTTCCAGAGCCAGCACAGCAGACATATTTATAGCAAATCAGTACAAGGCTTTTTACCTTTCTTTTCAAGATCTTACTCTATCAAAACATTAGATTTTATCGTAGAAATAGCCTACATATTTTTTAGAAAACAAACAGGTTATTGTGAAATAAGCTATTATATATTTAAAATATAAACTATTTAATCTGTGAAGAAAAAATTAGAACTATCAAAGCCTTTATATTTTTAGCTTTAGTTAAAACGAACGTCTAAAAAAATAAATAAACAATTATTATTATTATTATTAGTATGGAGCTAAATTAGGAAAATTGGTCTGGAATCTGAAAAATCCTACATCATCATGAAAATATTTGGTGGAGGTTGAATATTTTCAAGATTTAGCCTATGATTCATTAAAGTGATGGCTGCCTTTAAACCAATAACGGTTTTGAAGCACATCCGTTAACTATTAATTACTGAAAATATAAATAATTCTTAATATTTAGTCGGTGAATAATTACGTATTGTCCTGTAATATATTTGATGTTGTTTCTGGGTCAATTTTATTTCTTTTTTCTCTAGTGTGCTGACCATTGGGAAAGCAGAGAAGCGAGGCGGTTTAATGAGAGAGATGTGGGGTTTTGGGGTTTGTTGGTTGCCCGCTGCGCGTCCGTGACCCTCCCTGCGGATGTGACCCACCGTGACCCTGAAACGCCATAATGAAGACAGACGTGATGGCCGATTCTGCCCTCTTACAGGAGAAAGACACTCTGACAACACAAGAATATAAGAGACAAAGAGCCTGTTAAAATGATTTTTCATTAGGGGAAGGAGGCAGACAGTGAGAGACGGAGTAAAAATGTGATAAATACCAACATGACAGACGTTGAGGGAGGTGGAGGCCGTGGAGAATCATGTGCTAACACACGCTATCGTGAGGACACCAGTCCAGACATGCCAGCGTGCCAGCGTGGACAAAACCATGGCGGTAAAGAGACAGCTGACCCACACACACACACACGGACATCTATTGTGTCTGACGCTGGACACACACGCTCGTGTATAACCTCACACCTCAGAGACGTGGGTCGTGTGTGAACGTGTGTAAGCGTGAGGTTCGAGCAGGTGTGTGTGTGTTGGCACAGGTGAGGCCCGCCCCTCCTTTCGCTGCCGATATGCTGCAGGTCTGTTTTGAGTCTGAAAGACAGCCTGAGATGAGTCAGGCGAGGTAAAAGCTCGAGTGACATCAGCTGCTGTCAGCGCAATCAGAGACACACACCTGCAGATTTAGCTATATCGTGTGAAATCACACACACAAGCTATTTTAAGGCAGTGGCTGTGAAATATGGGAGCCCGGGGCAGGTTGTCTCAGTGCAAACACCTAGATCAAAAAGTGTTGTTACATTGAAATTATTCATTTATGTACTAAATGACATTAATTAATTATATGTACTAACTAATTGGCTAGGTTTATGATTCGGGTTTGGCTTAGGGTTAATTAATTGTTATTATAATGGCACATACATGTAACGTGTAAGGACACATTATAAATAAAGTGTTACCAAATTTGATCCCACTTTATATTAGGTGGCCGTAAGTAGCTTGCTTACATCAAAAATAAATACAACGTAGCATATTATTGTGTTGTAAAACACTTCTGCTGCTATTGAGGTGGGATATGGGTAAGGTTAGGTGTAGGTTTAAGAGTGGGTTAGGATGTAAGGGAAGGGTCAACAGTGTCATTTAATGCAATTACAGAAATTAATTACAAATGTAATTATATGCAGGGTTTCAATATAAATGCAATGTAAAAACAGTAAGTGCACTGTACCAAATGATTAATTTCAAGTACTTAAGACCACCTAATTTAAAGTGGGACCCTTTTTTGCCGTTAATTAAATTAAATGTCAGAAAATGGACTTTAACTTAAAAGATGTGTGTGTTGTTGTTGTTTTTGTTATATATATATATATATATATAAATGTATATAATGTATATAAATTATATATAAATGTCATGGCAGGTTGTCATATGATTTGTTAAATAAAATTACATTTCACCTTTCATATTCTGTTTTATTACCTTTTTTTTGGCTTCATAATTGTTTTAATCTTTAATGTTAGCTGTTAAGCCTTTAAAGTACATGTAGAATGTATAATAGCTTTATATATAATAGAATTTATAAAATATATTTTTTTTTACTGTATTTATTAATGATAATGTTTAGGGTGAGTACTTTTTTGGTCAGAAATTAATATTTTTATTTAGCAAGGGTGCATTGATTAAATCAAATGTGACTGAATAACATTTAAAAATGTCACAAAAGATTGGTATTTCACATAAAAGCTCCACAAAACTATTAAACACCATCGATGTTTTAAAACATTGAGAATAAATGTTGTTTGAGGAGCAAATCAGCAAATTCGAATAATTTCTGAAGGATCGTGTGACACTGAGTAATGATGCTGAAAATACAGCTTTGATCACGGGAATAAATTACATTTTAAGATGTATTTCAATACAAAATGGTTATTTTAAATTGCAATTTTTTTTAATAATATTGCTGTTTTTACTGTTTTTTTATTGATTTTTTTATTAAATAAATAATGCCTTGGTGAGCAAAAGCAAACATAAAAACATTAAAACTGGCAAACGTTTGAACGACTGTTTAAAAAGGATTCTGCACTAAGAAAAATGTGTGAACAAAGTGTGACAACTAGCCCCAGTTTTCCCTTAAATCTGTTTCTCTGATCTATAAACACTCACAAAGAGAGCTTAAACCCGCTCTTTTCTATATGTGCAGCCCTGTTTGATAATAGCATGAATTACCAAATGCTAGCGTATCAGCACAAGCAGCGTCTGGCGTGAAGACGCACCCAGGCCTGTACAGATCGTGGCTGGCCAGTGATGCATGACGATAGCTGAAGCTGTTTGGTGGTGTTTGCAATTACCCCAGTTTACAAACCAGCACATTACTACGTGTGAAAAATCTGCAAGCAATTTGTGGCAGCGGAGAGAGAGAGAGGAAAGGCACATGTATCCCAGAGGGCCCTGAGAGACTCAAGAGCTGCACGGAACGCACGGCACTCTGGGAAGAACCGCATCGTAGGGTTAAGGCCTGCAAAATATCAACCTGAAATTCATCGGCTCATTTGTCAACATGTTCTCTGGGACTAACAGGAAGAAATGGTTAAGGTGTGCTGCGCTGTGTGACGGATTTACCACCGCTGGAGAAATATTTCTGAGAAAAAGTCTCTTCTGCTCATCAAGGCTGTTTGATTTGATCAGAAATACAGGAAAAATGTCAAATATTATTGCCATTTAAAATAAATGTTTTCTGTTTGGGAATATTTTAAAAAATAATTTATTTCTGTGATCAAAGCTGAATATTTTTACATTTTTACTCAAGTCTTCAGTGTCACAAAATCCTTCAGAAATCATCTGATGCTCAAGAAATATTATTATTATCCATGTTGGAAACTGATACACTACCGTTTAACAGTTTGGGGTAGTGAGATTTAAACAAAAGCTATTTTTATTCAGCAAGGATGCATTACACTGATCAAAAGTGACAGTGAAGACATTTAAAATGTTACAAAAGATTCTGTTTCAAATAAATGTTCTTTCTATTCATTAAAGAATCCTGAAACTGTCATGGTTTCCATTATGTAGCAATGATAATAACAAGAAACCTTACTAAATATCAGAGTGATTTCTGAAGGACACTGAAGTAATGCATTACAGTTGTTTTAAATCACAATGATAATTCAAAGCATTACCGTTTTTGCTGTACAGTACTTTTGACCAGATAACTGCAGCCTTGGACAGCAGAAAAGAACGGAAGGTGAAAAGGACACAGCAGATAAAATCTACAAAATGTGTTTTTCCAAACATACTACGGTCAAACTGTGATGTCATACATGCCCACGCTTTTCCTCTTCCGTTTGGCTAACACATAATTGCGCTAAATGCAACCTAAACAATGATGGCTCGCTGATAAAAATCATTATGGCAGAATTTCTTGAGTAGGTGTTGCAGCACAGGATGTAGTTTAGCAAAAACAAATAAACAGCAACAAAAAAAAAAAAAAAGCCAGCAGCAAGAGATTTCATAAGGAATAATGGATGAAGGATTGCACACCCGAGCTGGTAATGATGTTCCTGCAGCTCTACTGGCAGAGACTAGCGCTAGCAACGCCAAGGTCATGGGTTCAGTTCCCAGGAAACGCAGGAGCGGATAAAATATATAGCTTGAATGCACTGTAAGTTGCTTTAGGGGAAAAAGTATCTGCCAAATGCAAAAAAAAATAATGACAAAATGTTTTTGGAAAGACAATGCAATTATAAA
>JAUMHR010000045.1:2395881-2415800 GCA_032361145.1 Enteromius fasciolatus
ATATATATAATTTTATATATATATTTTATATTAATCTAACATATTTTTATATATATATATATATATATATATATATATACACATGTATGTTTGTAGTAAATATACGCAGTACACACACATATGTAAACATAAACATTATTTATAATCATAATTATTATATTATATTAAAAAATAGGAATGAGAATAAGAGGAACAGTATAAATAAATATTAGATGATCATTATTTTTCATTTATTATTATTATTAATAATAATATAAATGCAATGCATATTGGTTACTGGAAATGTAAAAAAATAAATAAATAAATAAGTTATCACTATTGCTGTGAAAGAAAGAAAAAAATCTGTCGAATAATATCAAGTTTGGCGGGAAATACCGACAGACTGAAATGAATAAAGCCATGGATCAAGGCTTGGTAACAGAGTCTCTCTCTCTTGCTCTCTAGAGGGGCGTAATTGGGTTACGGAGCACAACCGCACCATTGTTTTTACAGTGGATGGATTGTACCAGCGACATGCCATTCTCACAACAAACGTATTTGAAGGCCGAAGGCATCTCGTTTGTTTGGCCGTTGCTGCTCTTGCGCCTCTTACTTTATTAAGATCTTAAAGGAGGAAGATGTTGGACTTCAAACATTGTAAAGAGCCCCTGATGTATTACGCATACTGTATGATGTATTTGTATACTTTCCAGATCAAAGCCAAATGTAATAGCGTCAACTAACAATGCTGGGCATAAAAGTCTCGCGTTACGACCCAACCGAACACGCAGTGCTTTAGCGTACACTAACAGGCTGCGTCTCATTAGCGGGAAACCGGCACTCAGTGACTGAACTGCAGAGATGTTTGACCTGATCGTGTTTCCTTCAGGGCTGCTGCTGCTCATTTCAGATGTTGATGGAGATTCCTCACACGGGACTTTCTGCTGGATTTTCATGCAAGCTCGTAGCTGCACTTGATCTGTGGCTTGTGGTTTCTGTGGAAAGGGCCTGAGCCGTGTGCATTCGTTCCTCTGCTTTCACATATGGCTCCTATTCTACGTATATTTGTCGGAGAAGCTGGGTGGAGAGCACCGCCCAAACGCACTACAGCAGCACACATAAACTAGAGCTGTACATTTCCTGAGATGCTCGGGTTGCACTCTCGTGTGATTGTCACGGGGCTTACACAGTTGCTAGGGCATTCCGTATGTTTGCTAGGGAACTATAGTGTGGTTGGTTAACATGCCATTGTTAAGTAGTTGCTAGAACGTTCTATTTTGGTTTAAAATGTTCTAAGTGGTTGCTAGGGTGTTGGTTGTTCTGAATGGTTACTATGGTGTTGCTAGAATGTTCTTGGTGGTTGCTCAAGTGTTCTGATGGTTACTAGGCGTTCTTAGGTAGTAGCTAGCAGTTGATATAATGTTCTTCTATTAAGTGATTTCTATTGGTTGTTGCTAATAGAAGTTATTCCTAGGTGAAAACTAAAGCATTCTTGGTGGTTACTATGCCATTGCTAGTCACTAGAATGTTTTCTGAATGGTTGCTAGGGTTAGGGTGATTGTTGCTAAGGTTTTCTGGGTGTTTTAAGTAGCTGTTAAAGTGTTTTAGTTGGTAACTAAGGTGTTGCTAGGTAGATGCTAGGATGTTTACCAATGAATGTCAAACAAGCCTAAAAGGTAACCGATATATATTGTTGCTCATATTATTTATTTTATTTTTTTAAATCACTGACCAAATGAAAAAGAAACATTCAAACCAGTAGAAAAGTAACAGCACACCTCTCTTTAACAAAACATACAATCAGTCATGTCTGGAGCACAAACGGTGCACACACACAGAGGTTTGTTTAAATTCAGCTACACACGTAAAGAAAAGCACCCAGTTGGAATAACATCATCTCCGAGTTTAGGTCAAACGAGGATACGATAACCTTAGAAATCCTAAAATGTCTGCTGTTTGCAGTTCTCGGATGGTTTTATATGTCGTCTTGGGGTTAATTCGACCGCACACTTGGCCACGGGACTCGAGCGAAAGGGTCCAAATGACTTCCTGGCTTCTGCGAGGCTGGCGGAGCTCCGGCCAATGCCGTTCTAACTTTAGTATGGAAATAAAAAAATGACATATGAAAGCAAACACAAGCGAATGTAAGGAAGGAGATATGGAACTTTTCTTGGACGGCCCGTCTTCTCTTTGTTTGTGTAAGTCACGGCACATGGTAAATGTCATTCCGCATTACGTCGCCGCACGATTTGTATTTGGTTTGAATTTTTCTTGAAACTGCCCAAAGCCCGCCGGGAGGACGGGTGAGCCGAGGTGAGCTTACGGCTGGTTCCCAGGAGCCTCTTCCCATTAAAATTTTAGGACAAAACAGGGAAAATGCCACAAAGTACGGTCATATGAGAAAGACATTGTTCTTAAAGAGATGAACCACAACAGGGATAAAAGCAGCTGGAAATCTGGTTATCTGTGAGGGAAACGGTCGGATGGGGAACGGAGCATTTTTACCTGAGCTGTTTGAAGCGTGGAGCCGTGATTAGTCTAACACACGCACTCCATCGCCGACAGGGAGCCACAAATGCGATATCATGAGCTAACTTGAGCTCAGTCCATATCCTATTCCAGATGATATGTGGAGGGACGTTAAACAAACCTGTCCCAGAGCAGCTCATTAACAAATGTGCACCAAACTATAAAGTCTGTTTTTCTTCTGGGTGCATTACACACACAACACTATGTAGAGAGATGCAAATGCTACTAACTATGCAAGCTCAATTTCATACGATTTTGAACTCTTAAATGCGCTAAAATGCGCGAATGCAACGCGCTACATTCTACTGCTGAACTTGCTGAAGCAAACAGGATGAACAACTGCAGTTTTATTGTACAAAAGTAAAGAAGTAGAATTAAAGGGATAGTTCATAATTTTACAGTTGAACCACTGATGTCACATAGACTGTTTTAACAAAGTCCTTACTTCCTTTCTGGGTTTTGAACATAGTTGTGTTATGGTCAGAAAGCTAATCAAAAAATATCTTTATGTATGTTCAGAAGATGAACAAAGCTCTTACAATTAATGACAATTTTTATGTTCAGGTAAACTCAAAGAAATTGCCATAATCATATATGTGAATACATCTATATATTTAGAGATATTTAGATAGTTTCTGTACCTCTGAAGAACAAGTGAGAGAAATTTCAGCAAAAGTTGCTAGCCTGACATTGTCTAAAAGTCTACAAATATAGCTTGGTCACTTTTTCAATATCTATAAATTTCATAAAAAATTAAATGCATGAAAAATATCTGTATAAAATCTGTGCAAAGGTTTCTAGAATGATATTAGTTTATGCAGCTGTATTGTGTGTGGTTGCTAGGATTTTGCTGTGTTCGGGTGTTGCTAGGTGGTTTTCTATGTTGTTAGGGTGTTGCTAGGTGGTCACTAAGGTGTTAAAAGTGGTCATTATGGCATTGCTAGGTGGTTGCTAAAATATTACATATAGGTGGTTACTGTAGATGGTTACTAACTGAACGAGTCACAAAAAGCCAATTGAAAAGTTTTAAAATATTCAAATAAAATATACGTTTTTTTTCATATATATATATATATATACTTTGTAATATGTAAAATTTATATGTAAAGAAAGTAAACGAATAAATTAAATAATTATTAAAAGGGTCTAATGCGATTTTGGACAAGTCTTAACTTTAATAAAGAATATCTCTTAAGACTTCAGTCTTTGAAACCTACATATCTCACATATCTTGCATATGCACGAACAGCTTGTAACATCATATGATCCTTTTAATTACTTTAAATTGATAAACTTTTGTGTACCAGGGTGGAAGAACACTTTATTTTCCGGAAGGAATCATCTGTGTTCAACTTCTGATTCATGTTCTGATTCAAATTCAGCTTACTGTGAGATGTGGCCAGTTCAATTCAATCTCACTCGGTTTAATTCAGAATCTTCACAGTCGCTGTCGTGCAGCTTGTGTTTTTAATGTAGAGACTTAATTTAATTTCTGCTCAACTAATGCGAGCCATTTTCAACGTAGAAGAAAACCGCAAACTACTATCCAAAAATTTCAGCTAAACTTGCATGGAAGGAGGTCGCACGGATTTCAGTCGTAAGACGGTTCTGCAAAACTTGGAACAGATGATTAACAGTTTGGTAGAGCCGCACAATGTCATAGTGGTGCAGGGCGGCAACTTTCATTGCGTTTATTCTACCCTACATAGGGCCTGTCAGAAAAAGCCCTGCAGCCTGTGGCCTGCTACCACTGCCAGCAGACGCTCACAGGAATCCTGTCCGCGCAAACACACACACACATCCTCCCTCGCTCGCTCGGTTTGCTCACAGCTGCCGGGCCTCCTCAGGGTTCATGCGAGGTAAAGATATGCTATATTATGCAACCGTGTATAGATTTTCCACCGCTGGAGGTTGGCCAACTTCCTGCTCGCTTAGAGACGGGCGACAAGAGCTGCCGCGCTTTGTTCCCGCCAGCAACAGGCAGCGATTCCTTGCAGGACTGGTTGAATAAACAGCGCGGCGGGCCATGCCATGTGGCCACGAGTAACACTCCACACACGGTTGTTTACGATCTGCCGTCGTTCCTCGCTGCTGCTTTCTGTTTTCACGCAGCTCTGAAACATTCGCGCGCAGATCGTTCGGGTTGCCGCGCAGCTACTTTCGACTGACTCTGGAAAAGAAAAAAAAGAGACGCAGCTTTCCTCTTGCACATCCACCAACCCCCAAGACAGGAAAAGCGTCTCTGGCTGCACGGTTAACTCATGAGAGAAATACCTCGGGGTAAAATGTGCGCAACATTTCACAGTGAACCCATTTATGTTTTAGTTAATGATTTTTTGGGATTTTTTTCTTATCTGGATGAGAGTTCATTACTGAGGCTCGTCACAGGTCACAAACTTACTTTCTGAACCTCTTTGGACCGAACGTTTTTTTACTGCATTTATGCAAATTTATAAGAAAGCCTGTTTCTACCTCCGTTAGAAAAGTGACTTTTTATTCTTACAAGTTACTTCTTTTAATTTCTCACAATTGCAACCTTATTTCTTGTCATTTTTACATTTTATCTCATAATTGCAATATTTCACTACTTTTATTTTTTCACATTTTGACACTGAGACTTTATTTTTTTTTATAAAAGTGATTTAATTTCTTACAATTGTAACTTACTCTATCTCATATTTTTAACTGAATTTCTCACAATTTAGACTTTAATTCTTTCAACTGCAACTGTATTTCTCACATTGAGACTTTATTTCTTTTATAAAAGCAATTTTATTTCTCAAAATTGTAACTTACTGTGACTTTCTATCTTATATTTGTAACGCAGCCTCTCACAATTTTAATTATTTTTAATGCAACTCACTTCTCACATGAACACTATTTATTTATAAGTCTTTTTTTATATTTATCTATAAGTCCAACTAATTTTATTGTAACTGCAACTTTGTATCTCAGAACGTAATTGCCTACAATTTAGATTTTAATTCTTTCTTTTTTCTTTTTTTTTACAATTCTGACTATATTTCTCACATTGAGACTTTATTTTAAAAACATTTCTCACAGTTGCAACCTAATTTCTTGTTATTGTGACTTTCTATCTCATAATTAGAACTTTATTACTCACAGTTGTGAATGTTGAGGTGGAAAAAGACTTCCATCTTATCTCAGATGTTTCTTCCACAGTTCCATGGAAGAAAATGTGGACACAAATGAGACAATTGCTGACATCTACAATCAGTTTTTAAAGTAAATGAATGACATTGATGTGAAAAGCATAAACGTGAGATTCTAGAAAACCCATGTGGGAGTACTGGGATCTTATTCTTGGAAATAAATATCTGAGAAGCAGAAGACATAAAAAATTCATCTTGATATGAAATGTCATTCGCAACTCATTTTTCTTCCCTTATTTGACATTCAGCGAGAAAACATGAAAGACAGGATTTCACTGGAAAAGACTGAACAATAAAGAGTTAGAGTTACATACTAAGTGACTGAGAGGGTTGAATATGTTTTGTAATGTCAGCCAAAAAAGGAAAGCCATTGCATAGGGAGTGAAAGTTATTACATTTTGATGAAAGATTTTGATTTGAATTATGTGCTGCAATGAATCATACACAAAAAGCACAGGAATGTGCATTAAAAAAGTAAATAGGGTTAGTTTTAATTGCATGATAAATTAAATCTCATTGCCGTGTAGGAGAAACATTCGGATACAAACTCTCATTTGGGATTTTTCTTCTTATTCCCAGCGCACAAAAAAGAAATCTGGAACTCTTCAGGAAATCGAAATCAGCTCCAGCCAATCGTATTTCCTGACAACGTAAACAATAAACAGCCAATCACAGCTGTCGCTGCCGGGAAGGTGTGACGCACATGTGCGGCGGTGGGCGTGGCCAGGTTAGGAGACATGTGCTAATGTGATGCAGGTTGACTGTCAGAGGTCGTGGAGGCCATATGGGTTAAGAGTCAGGCGAGGATCTGGCACACGTGGCAGCGGTTTCTCCATGCCGGCCGTGATATGTGCGGTCGCCACCAGATTGACACGGATGAGCAAAGAATGCACACCTGCGTCTCAGGCGCTTAAGTGTGTGCAGGTGCGGGGCTACGCACACGTGTGCGTGTCTGTCCAAATGCATTATGCATGAGGGTGGAGTGTTTTAAATTTGTGTTGTTCATTGACAAAAAGATGCAAAATAGAGGAAGGAAGCTAAGAGAAACAATGGAAGTGGAGTTATATAATGCGCAATGGTGGAAACGTGTCTACTGGAGCTGTGCATAATTCAGAATTCACAATGCCTTTTAAATTTTAATCGAATTTGATTTTAGCAATGGATGGATGGTAGATAGATAGATAGATAGATAGATAGATAGATAGATAGATAGATAGATAGATAGATAGATAGATAGATAGATAGAAAATATTTTTTTATAAAATTCAATAACTAATAAAATACAATTAAATATTAATAGTCAAATTAGTAATAATGAAATATTAAAATAGATTTCGGTCATATCACCGACTCTTTTTGACTAGTGTGCACGGTCTATATTAGGCTCAGTGCATTTGAGAACTGCGTCACGCTTTTATAGCGTCCCTCAACAGGGTCATATGGCCTTGACCTCCGGCTGCGTCTCATAATAAGCATGCCGGTCTTAAATGTCTAAGGCGTTTGATCCGTCCCGCTGTGGTCCGTCATGGAGTGGCACATTAACAAAAACAAAGTAAAACAAAGAGAAACTGATCTGCTCAGACAGAGATGGAACCAATGGAGCGCACAGCCAGAGCGGGAAATTTTGCCTAGCAACACCGCGAACCCAACCCATGCCAACACTGGCATAGCCATCCAACGCAACCCATAAATCCAGCAAACCCCTCGCAGGGGAGTCCGAAACACACACCATCCTGCACTCACACAAATATAAATATATATCTCACAACGACGCCATAGAGAAAACATTTTTGGAGCCTTGAAATGAACAACAAGCCAAGTGAACCGTTCTCAGAAGAACCATTTTCTTTCGTAGAACATTCGAACATTCTAAAAAAAAAAAAAAGGGAAAACGGAAAGGTTTTACGAATGCTAAAAAGAACCTTTATTTTTACGAATTTAGACGGTTTCCGCTGCAAATGGATCTTGCGCACATACGCGATGCACAATGCTAGATAGCGATCGCTCCATCTTCGTGCCAAGCCCTCAAACAGCTGCTACAGGAACCCTTTCGTGCCGTTTGATGGACTGAAGCCTTCTCTATTTCCACAAAGGTGGTTTTGATCGGCTCCAACCGTACGTTAGCCGACCGTGCAAAACCTACGTTTCACGGCTTATGTATATGTGAGCTAAATTATGTAATTTGCGTTCGAGTGTGTGTCCCGTTGCCATCGCAACTGCACAACATATCAGCAAGCACAGAGCCACAGTGGAGCTACGGGCACTGCCAGGCCGCTGCCAAGGCCTAATCCATGCCAGGAGTGACATGAGCGAAGGGAAAGGGAGGAGGACACACACTCACACACACACTGGATATCCTCCTATTCTTTTGGCTGGAGACTCCCATGGCAATGGCAGTAGGAATCCATTCTCCACGGATACTGGGACAGCTGTGCAGATAGTAGATGAGAGCCGATTGGTTTGGGCCTTTTCTGCATTAAAGCTTAAGATAAAAACTAGGTAGTTTATTCTAGGCCGTCCTCGTCCGTGCCAGCCTGCATTTGATCATCAGGCCAGCTTTGTGTTTCCCACCACCTAATATAGTGAACGGCAGAATAAAACAGCTCCTTGACACATTTACTACATCCATTATGAACTGAAAATTTCCTCCGGTGATTGTCTCTCTATAAACCTCGGCATGCTCATTTGAAGGCTCTCTGTGCATAAAAAGCAGCAAGGAAATAGCTTCTGAAAACACTTCTGCATGAGTGGAGAGAGTGTGTGATAAGTGGCAATAGCTCAAGAGGGGTACAGTACATAATGAAAAAAACACACTTCCCTAGTTTTTTGTAAAATAGTACGACATACCACCTAAATACACTTTTCAGGCTTCTCATGGCATTTATTGAAACTAAACAGCAAAAACATCTGATTTTATTAGATTTCTGATCTCAAAAACCCAGATATATTAATGACCATTAATATTTACAAAGCAAAGCAATATATTTAGGGGAGCAAACCTAAAAGTTAACAAATCAATCATAAAAAATAACGCAGTGTGTTGTAAAAGTGAATTGAAATGAAAACAAACTTGTGTACTTCAGAAGTCTTCAGAAGTCAAACTCATTTGCATTTAAAGATTCTGAATAGATGTTTTCCTGCCATTTTGACTTTTAAGCCCCTTTTTTTGACAGACTTTGTTATTTGCTTCGTCCTCTCTTCTTTTTTTGTTAACAGGAGCCACTTAAACAGTTAAACCTCCTACAATGTAGTTGATAATTAAATTATTCATTTATTTAAAAAAAAAAAGTATTTATTAATTAGTTTTAATTCCCTACATTTAAAAGCACAGGGAAAAAAATGATCCAAAAAGAGCATGGAAAACGGTCATGATGAACTAAATTACAAACTGCATAAAACTTTAACTAACATTGTGAGTGCACCTCGGGGAACTGAATCCGATATGATCCTGCAGTCTCTATGGAATGTCTTTGTTAGTGCTCTTTTATTATTGTTGACCGTGCGGCGGGTGAACGGGAGCTTTGACGCTCAGCTAGGGGACACGGCTGACGCCCCGTGAGAATGAATAAGTAAAAGGAACAGAGCGTCCCTGTGCCCATCTGGCATTGTAACCACCCCGACTCTGTGCCATGAAACCAGCTCGACTCCTGTGCCACTGGACACCATTTGGTCAAACGCAAGACTCTGGTTTCACCGGCAGACTGCCTATCACATGAGCACACAATACCGCCACGGCCCTCTGAAGTGAAACGCAAGATCAACTAGTTGTCCTCTTCAAATCTCACTCCCGTGATCCGCCGGGGAATTTCAATGGCGAACAAAATCTTTGATCAACAAACCGCAATTTTGTAATATATCATTATTCAAGTGAAAATCACTGTAAATAACTGGGCGTAGATACCAATTTAATTATCATTAATTAGTAAATGACTAGACATTTTGAAGCAGAAAGACTAAAATAGCATTTTGTAAAGCATACGTAAAGAAGACATAAATGTAGAACTTTTTTTATCATTTATTTATTTTTTGCAGTGTAATCAAGTGTCCAGCACTGCAAAATTATATAATACATCGACATTAGGAATATATATATATATATATATATTCCCATTTATTTATAATGCATGCAGTTTCGTTGTAAATTTTTTTTTTTTTTCACATCAGGATTTAAATTAATTGAAAATGAACTACTTAAGACAAAAGTATGATTAAAAATAAATAAATAAATGAAAGACAGTGACCTATAATGTTCAAATGGCAATACCAGTTTATTAAATGATTATCATATTATTATTAATATGGTATTTACATGCTTCTGCAAAAAGTAGTTATTTGTTCCTGCACTTTGGATGTGCAGAACGTTTCCTTAAAGAATAGTAAAATGTCCAAAAAAGCATGTTAATATTTATTTTTTCTAAATGTGATCATGTATTTAAAAAGTCACTGTGTCTTAGAAAGGCTAAGAAGGTAAATACAACTGGCCCCTGACGGTGGTCCTGCAATGGTCTCTAATCCTGTGATAAAACCACTTGAGCTTCAGAATAGGACAAGCGAACAAGAAAGAATTCAAGCTTATAGACACAGTTAAGACATGTGAGTGAATCAGAAAGTGAAAGATGATAAAGGTGTTAAAATCTGCACTATTCCTCAGACTGCGGCTCTGTCAGATTTTAATCCGCAGAGCAGCTGTTCCAACTCATTTTCCAGGCCTGGGGAGCGAGCTAAACCGGAGCATCTAGAGCGACTCTAGAGTGACTAAGTCAGGTTTGGGAGAAAGTTAAGCCTGTCATGGCTGAACGGCCTCATCCATCTCAACCGAGATTGTTAGTGGGCCGAATATGTGCAGATATTCTTCGCTACTGATTAAAGATTTCTGAAGCGAGATGCAAACAGTTTCTCTTCAGTGCTGGGAAATTCAGATCCAGTTTTTTTTTTTTTTATAAGATGCATAACGGTCATAAAACTGGCTCCGACTCAAATCCTCAGGATTTCATGAAAGTCACATCTGCTAGTCTTAGCGACTGATTAATTAAAAGTTGATTAAAGTGAAGTTGCAAGTTAACTGAAGTGATGTATTCTGATTTTCTTCAAACCAAGTGGAACGGCAATAATTGGTTTCAAAAATAATATTATGTTAAAATGATTTTGAAATGTCCAAATTAATACTTCGCTTGATTTGGCCATTTTGTGATTATTTATTTACTTACTTACCTATTTACATTTTATTGATTTTTTCTTCTCTATTTTTATTGGCTAAAAAATGTGAATAAAAGTTCTAAAAACAAACAAATACATAATATATATCTCATCAACAAATCCATAAAAAACAGTAAAATTGTGAAATATTATAACAACATAAAATACCTCTTTTCTACTTGACTATATTTTAAAATGGGATTTATTTCTGGAACGCAAAGCTGAATTTTCCAGGAGCAACCTTTTATTTTTTTTTACAAAAACGATTCCAAACGTTTGACCACAGTTATACATATATATTTCTTTTTGTGAGTAAAACTGTATTCAAACCATTATATCTGCTGTGCAGTGTACTCTTGACTGCGGTCGAACGTCTCTGAATTCAGATCCTGAAATATCCAGGAGTGTTAATGACTGAGTGTGAGCTGCACATCCACCCAGGCTTAAAACAGGCAGGTGTGACCCTGCAGCTGTATGTGATAATCTCTCTCTCCTTAATTATACAAAGCACAAGTACATAATTAGATATCATTTTTGATGTCGACCCTCATTTTCGGCACGAAGCAAATGAATTTAATTCAAAATGACCTTTCAGTGGCCGGTAACATTTCTTTACCAAATAAAAGGAAACTCATTACATACATTTAAATAAAAAAGTTAAAAAGCATTTTCCTTGCAATGTCTCTAATAAGTAGCAAATTAAACCTAAAATGTGAATAAGCAGGCATTTACATGGATAGCATTTTTCCACAGCTGTGACATAAGTGCTACTTTCCCTGTTTGCCATTTGTTTAAAGTATCTTCAGATCTTGAGCAGCATCTGGTCCACCTGATATAACCGGTGCTTTTCTCTATGCCGTATTACGCAGAAGTCCCAAAACTCCTCACGGCACTTGTTCACTCAGTAAAAGCTTTGTTCAGTAACTCATTCCACCTTTTTTTATTTACGTTTAATATCATTAATGACCTTCTAGGCCTGCTTTAATTATTCACAGCCACCAAACAAGCCAAAATGTAAATCTATTCGTCAGACGTGAAGCTACAAAATTCAAGCGCAAACCTGAAGACACACAGACCAGCTCTCTCTCTCTCTCTCCTCTCACAGCAAAAACACACATATCCTAATCACCTTTTACATTTATTAAACTACTGATAGAAGTAGTATAGTGTAGATAGAATTAAATGGATTTTCTATTAAACGAACACAACATAAAATCTATTTAACTATAATATTATGTATAAAAACACAATAATTAATTAATTATTATTTAATAAATACTATAAAATAAATTAATAATTTATCAAATAATGCTAAATCAAATCATATGCTATTTTAATTAAGAAAATAACAACTGTAAATAGATAATATAGTAAATAAATGACCAAATGACACTTTTTCTGCTCTAAAGCCTTTAATCGAGCCAATAAAAGCTTGAAGTCATCCAGCAATATTATAATAATAATAATAATATTGCATATTTGCTTTTCCAGTTGCGACTGACCCAGTGCCGCTGTTTTCTCTGGAACGGACACAGGTATGATTCAGTGCAATATAAACAGGAAAATATGTCAATTTCAGACCCAAGAGATAAATCTGTTGCAGTCCGCATACTAAGAAACCACCTACACTACAGTAACGTGCACATATCATACCAGAGGCTGTGCATAAACATGCATTTACACTCAAAAGTATACTGATATACATTTTTAGACGCCCTTTTCATGTCTATTAAATCCCAGAATAATTCTTTGTTTAAATTGCACCGCTTCAATCAATTAAGGAGCACGGCTGTGCACAGTAAATGGGAAACAGGCCGGTGCTCGCTTGCCCAAAGAAAAACACACGCTCCCTGGTTCTGTGAGCGTGCGGCGGGGGCATGGAAGTAAAATTGTTTTAATAGAACCACTGTAAAACTCAGGAATGAATTACACATGACACACGCCGCGCAAGCCAACTGTCCGCCATGGCAGAAATATAAACAACTGCAGCGTATGACAGAGAGACTGCACTAACTCACACAGGACAACCTCAGGAACAATCAGGAATTAGAGCCAGCTATATCACTGAAGACAAAGAATCTCTAGAAAGCAGGGAAAATTCAGCTCTGCACTAACGACTGTGAGTTTACAAACGCGCGTAATGAATGAGAATTTCTCTCGGTTTCTGACACGATTGAAATGGCGGCTCTGAAAAACAGCAGTTTTGAAAGCTGTCGTGTTTCTCAGAGTTTGCAGTTAAGTCTTCAAAAAGCATTTGAGCTGTGTGTGTGTAATTTGTGTAAGAGCGTGCACAACAACAAAACAGCCTTTATTTGTATTTTTTTAAATATAGTAACATACAAATATCATATAATCAAATTTATATAATTTCAAAAGTTTGAAATCTTCAAAATAAAAAATGTATAGCAAACTTTATCATGCTAGATAAAACAAAACTTGACCCTGAATCAGTTGACTGCTCCATATGATGTGGCATTAGATGTAACATACACACAGTATGTGCATAAATAATTCACTCTATATAACGCATAACATTCACAGAAACTGTGCAGTGCTGTAAAACAACTAATAAACTACAATAAATTACTGCAAATAATTTCCTATAAAAATTTGATGAATTAACAATGTTAGGCATACATTTGCAACTTTGTGAACACTTCAAGAAACTATGCATAAACAGAAGTTTTCAGATTACATTAGAGAGACATTTCCATTAGAGTTCATGCTAATTTTACACCACAAGTTACAACCACAGAATGTCTCCGACTGTATTTCACTCATTTCTCGACCCCAAAGCATTAATAAAGTTTGCATGTAAAAAAATAACAAAGCACAATATGCACAAGAATTCGTGTGTTTAGATCAGAAAAGCTGGCGAACTGGTATTTTGGTGCAATGCTGGCGACCTTTGACATTCCCCACCCCCCTCACAAAAAAAAATCCTAGGGCGAACCGATCAAGTTCAAGACTCACAGCGACAGCGTTAAACACTGGATTTCCAAAGCCCGCGCGCGTCTTACAATCGCTCCAAGTGAAGCAATTCAGAATGGGACGAAGAGAGAGAAAACACCCGACGCGAAGCGCTAAAATCGCAGCTCGAGATCTATCTATACATATCCACTCCTCCTCCCCGGCGCTCCTTTTATATTAAATCGATTTCCAGCGAAGCGCCATTTTCTGCCCAAACCATGCGCACTGAAAGCGCGTAAAGAAGGTCAGCTGGAGACGTGCCACCAAACGCGCGCTCCAGCACAACACAAACAGTCCCGCGGTCGAGGGGAGCAGCTGACAGACGCGTACGCGAATCAATCAAGCAGAAGAAGAAGGAACGCTTTACCTGTGTGAGGCAGTATGGAGAGTACATGCTTATATGTGAGATGCGTGACTGAATTGGGATGGAAGTGGCATCGCCGTCCCGCTCTCGCTCACTGCACGCTGCTGTAACTCCGCCTAAAGCGGCTGAAAGTGAAAGCTTGCACAAAGTTTTGCGAGGAGAAAAACTTTCTCTCTCTCCCTCCCTCTTCTCTCTCTCTCTCTCTCTGACTGAACAAGCGTCTTATGCGTCTCAATGAGTGTAAATGCTTGCGTGAACTCTAGATAAGGTAAGATTTACGCAGTGTAGTAGTAAAGCGGAGTAAAAAAGCGCCTCGTGTGGAAACCTCTACACCACATACGTCAAAAATATGCGCGAACTATAGGCATTATGTTACACCAAAAAAGGTCGTGATACATTTTCACATTTCTTCTACATTATACAGTGTTTAACAGATCATTAGTGGATTCTGGGATTGTAGGTTTTAATTATTTAAATGTAAAGTAAAATATGCGATATTCATAAATGGATATTTGTCAAGCATGTTTGACGCTTAGGAGATATCTAGCGCCAATATAAATTAAAATAACTCATGTTAAGCATTATATTTATTTATTTATTGTAAATACTAGAATTAAATGTAAATATATATGAATAATATATAATAAATATGCATTGTTTTGGCATGAAATGTCCTTTTAAATGCCTCGGTGATCCTAATTTATATGTGGTAGTGTTAAAATAAACAAAAAAATACACATTTACTAATGATTAAATATGGTCTTAAAACATATAAATGGTAAAATGTTAAATTTTTAAAAGGGTAAAATAAATTTGATTTAAAAGAAAAAAAACTATCTGAGAGTTGATAGGTAATAAATAAATACCATTTTTTATAGGATCAAAATTTTAGCTATTAAAATGTATATTTTTATTTATCTTTCTAAACTGCTGCATATTAATGCATCTTATTCTTAACTAATATTGTCAAATATGACTATGAGTATATTAAATAAGCATGCATGAGTAAAGGAAGGTGTAGTATGCAGACATACTTCCTAAACAAACTTTATGCGCACTGAAGTAAAAATTATAAAGCAATTTTTTGTATGTTTGCCTTATGAATGTCAATTTAACGTAAGCTATAAAAGAGAAAATATATGGCCTGTAACTGTGTGTGTAAATGACTGTCAAATGCATTGTGCTCAGCGTTTCATTAGCAGGCGGTCTTCTGGACTACAACACTCGAGCACACACCGTAGAGAAAGCAGCGCCTGTCGCTTTCCAAACTTCTAAATGAATGCCTTGCAGAACACATGAAAGGAGTGAACATTAAGGCAAGAGCAGGCGGCGAGTGGAGGTATAGGGTTCTGGAGCGCGTCCCTGGGTGGGGATTTTTGGTGGGGGTGAAGTCATTGAGCAGAACCGGAGCTGAAGGCTGGATGTGCCACCGGAGGCCTGGAGATTTATGAGGCCCGACTGCCTGTGCAGTTCCACCGCAAGCCACTGCAGGGGAAACAAAGAGAGAGCCGGCACTGTGTGGCCAATTACAGCCCTCTGCCAAGGGATCCAGGGAGCGACAGAGAGCTGGAGATGGAGGGAGAGTCGGCTGCAGATGGGAGGAAGTCGGGGGAGTCAGGAGAGAGAAGACGACCACACAGGAAACGCATACCTGCGTGAATCATCAGCGCTTCTCACCGTTTACCTTATGTGACCTTTGACCTGGCGTGTGCTCACGAGTGTTTCGCCAATAACATGTCCTTAAGCACTTAGGCTTGATGTTTGAGGATCGAACTGATAGATTTATAGAAGGGAAACTTCACTTACAGTAAACGGTCTTGCAGTGTCACATGGATATTTCAAGGAAACAAAAGAAAAAACTACGTATGGAAGAGAGCACTCAATCCATTCGTTAACAATGGTTAATGAATTAGGTAAAATTATCTAACATGAGCAATTAGTTTCTATTAGTCAGGCAATAATTAGGTTAACATTTATAGATGTATTAAAGGGAAACATGTTTATTCATCTGGTTTTCACAATATTTTTAAATCACCTTTTGTCTTTTATTATTGCTATTCAAAATATTATTTATTTCAATTCACAAAAATGGTCCAGTATTGTTACATATTAATACTATAAAGCAAAAATATTCAAAATAAATGTAAAATAATAATAATAAATAGGTAACATACAAGTAGTTCCCACTAGTTAGCATTAGTTAATGCATTAACTAAAATTACAGTAATTCTGATTGTATTTTTGTATGTTTTTCATGTATTCTTTAGTAGTTTACACTTTTAAAATCACCTTTAACATTTTTATATATATATGTATATATTGTTAAAAAATTCATAATATATGTGTATATTTTATTATATATAAAGACACATACACCATCTATTTTGAAATGTACATGTATTTTCTGTGTATTTATTTATATACATATAAATTACATCATATATAAATATATATAAACGTAACATGTCTTTCTGAAATATAAACGTGTGTGTGTGTGTGTTTATATATACATAATAAATATACACAGCACACACATCTATTATGCAAACAAAAATTATTTTGGATCCAATTAATTAAAAAAAAAATTAAAAGCATAAATAAAAACATTGACATAAAATTGATTTAAGAATTAATTATAAAATAGATAACATTATTTTTATAACAACAGTTTAATGTTAATTAATGTCAGCTTTAACCCTTTACATACTGTTAAAAAGATACACTTTTTAATATGTTAAAATTAACATTGACTTAATAAATATGACTTAATATAATATATTTTTTATTGATAATTCAATGCTAACAAATGAACCTTACCGTATAGCTATACCATGAAATACATAAAACAATGTACAACAGAAATATGTCAAATATTTTGAGATGCAATAAAGTATGTCACACTGCAGATCATATTTCATACCATAGACAGCTTGTGTTATTAAATAAATGTTCTTTTTTCTGAACTAGTAAACTGCTGAAGGGCATAAAAGCAGGTGGATTTCAAATTGAAGGGAATTTCCTGGTCGTTTCCACCCGAGATCCTGAACTGATTTGTAACAAAATGCCACAAAACCAGTTTAAAGGCCTGCAGTGGTGAGAGGAGAGGAGTTTCTCCAAACCCAAGGAACGTCATGCACGACGTGATAACTGATGTACCACCTCTCAATGTGCCCCACAGTTAGTGGTTTGAGTGGGTACAAGACTGCTAAACGAACACATGACAGAACCGCACGCGCGCAGTAAATCAGCAGCTGCTGGATAACTGTACACACAGCATTAGATCTACATCTACAATCACTTATTTGGCAAAGGTGTTTAGATCATTTGCATGTGTGACGTAAAGGGCTGGAAAATTTCCACAATTTTCCATCATTTCCCAAAAGCTTCCTCCCCAAAAAATAATTCCACCCTTTCAAACTTGTATGCCGGGATATCAAACCCATGGCATTTATTTGCTTTACCAGTTGAGCTACAAAAACAAAGCAAAACTGCATTTGAAAGCTCGGCTTGTATATTACATGCTTATTTTTGTTCTGAAGTTGAAGTTCAGTGGTTTCAAAGGCACTTATTTCAACAATAAATAGATACCGCACGGGTCAAAAGTTCAGAATAGCAAACTTTTTTTTTTTTCTCAGTGTTTCTTTGCTCATCAAGGCGGCATTTTTTGATCACAAACACAGTAACAACTGTAAATAATAATATTATTATTAGAACTTACAATATGTATTTACATTTGAATACATTTTAAAATATAATTTATTCCTGAGATGCAAAACTGTATTCTCAGCATCATTTCTCCAGTGTTCAGTGTCACATGATCCTTCAGAAATCAATAAATGAATAAATAAATCCATTTTATTCAACAAGGATGTGTTCATTTGATCAAATGACAGTAAAGACATTTGTAATCTTATAAAGATTTCTTTTGATGTTTCTGTTCATGAAACAAATGTATCATGCTGCCCACAAATAATATATTAGTTGAGCACCAATAATAACTGATGCAATTGAGCAATGATTTGTGAAGCACTGAACAGTGTAGTAACGATGCTAAAATGCAGCTTTCATCACAGGAATAAATTACATGTTAATATATATTCACACAGAAAGCAGTTCTTTAAAAGTACAATAATATTTCAGAATTTACTTTGTTTTTAAAATATAAATGCAGCCTTGGTGAGCAGAAGAGACTTCTTTCAAACTTTGACCAGAAGCGTATGGTAATGTTTTCTCCTCTAACTTAGCTGTCTGCGTGCATGATTTAGTAAGTGTCATTTTTTTAATATTTGCATGTAGCATTGTTTTTTTTTCCTTCACATTTTAGGTCAAGACCCAGCAATGATTCGATATGAGGTTCATAACGAAGCACTAATTCATTAACTACATTAAGACATCACGCTGAAACGTTTTAATGAACTGCTGCTGGTTTCTCCACAAAATAAAAATAGAAAAGCATAGAGCTATGAAAACACAGCCAGGCCCTCCTTTTACTCTAAATGAACTGGATGGATGATATCGTCTGACACATTCCTGATATCCAACGCGGCTATATTTTACACCTTGGCCCCTTCTGTACTCCCAGCCAATCACGTTTTATCATTTTCCCTCCATTTCTGCGACCGCCCGCTCCCCGAGATGCCGGAGCAACCCAGATTTTTTCTCCTCGAAACGCTGGCAAAAGCGATCGGCTGGAAACGAGGCTCCCAGCTCATTAACGGTCTCATTTTCAGTCATCCACAGACTCCCCTTCCCATCTCTCCATCTCTCCGTCCCGCCCTTCTGTTTTTATGACCGTTTTATTTCACTCCCATCGCTGTAAATCCAGCGCGCTCGCTGGGTGGAATTTTAAAAGCTGCACTTCTTTCTGTTTTTTCTTCGCCCTCCCTTCCTTGCCGTCCTGCCCTCATGTACACTTCTTATTTTATAGAAGTATGCACGTTATAATTTTCAGTTCCCACAAGAAAACAGGCTCCGGTGGAGTTATGAGGCTCACTTTCTGTGCAGTGTTTTTCTGTGTTTCACTGCATATGCATCTGTGCATGTGGAAATAATAATGATGGACTCTGTAACATCAGTAACAGTAATGGAGTAATGAGCAGACGTACCCTGTAGGAATCCGACACTACGAAGCACTCTGGTATCCCAGGACCTCTGGACGGGTCTTCATTCACCAGAAACGGTTCGGTGGCCTGGAACATAATCAATAACATCATCAGCATTACAGTCACACCTTTGCTACTTTTCACCATTCGCTCGAATTTCTGGGCAACTATTTTAGCAGGGTTGCTCATTTTAATATCATCTGGTTATAGTGTAGGTTAGGGTTAGGGTTAGGGTGTGAGTTTCTGGATTCTTAAAACACAATCGTAGATAGAATTTAAAATGACTAGAAAATAAAAAGCCCTGAAATGTGCAGATTTTAAAACCTTTCAAATAAAGCTTTTTCTGCTTCTTCAGGGGAACTGAACTAACAAGAATGAATAAACACACACACACAAATATTTCAAATAAACTTATCTTTCCCCCTTTTTATGTTTTTACAGTTTTAATAAAAGTATAAATAAAGTTACTTATAAAAGTAACCCTAATATTTAAAAATACATACATGTAAAGTAGAATACAGAATAGATTATGGTATACTATATATATAAATATATATATATATATATATATATATATATACACACACACTCAAATTCAATAAACAA
>JAUMHR010000045.1:2423646-2448395 GCA_032361145.1 Enteromius fasciolatus
TATATATACCATAATTAATGAAAATGCTATAATTTCAGACTAATGCTGGGCTATAGCAGCTCATACACATGCAGTTATGACAATGAACTGATAACCAGAGTTTCATCAACATCGCAACATTGGCTTGCAATAAAAGAACCAAGAGCCAGTGAATCGGGGAAATCTGTGTCAAATGAGCTGGTCATAATGTTGATTGGTCATAATATCAAGTCTAGTTGACAGGGGAACTAACAGCACTCCACCACAGGGGGCGCTAACACAAGCCGCACATGCTTTTCAGTTTGGGTCTCGGAAATAAACAATGTCTTACATCTTAAATTTCAAATACGTGTATAGCAATTGCTACACTAACATCAACACCTCCTCTCACTGAAACGAATCAAACGCTGACTGCACGATAAAAGATTTTGACATCAATGACATATTCTGCATCTTTGTCCGTTATTGCAGTCAGATCTCGGTAAACAAACTATAGGACGCATTGTTTGTTACAGTAGAACTTTTCTTCATTTTCTCTTCCAGATGCGTCTCTCTTTAAGCGTCTAGCTGTTTGAGCGACGTGACTAGCTGTCAGCTCTCTTCTAACTATCTCGCTTCATATCTTTGATTGTTGTTTGGAAGCTTAATTAAATTCGTTTTTTAAGAGAGGACGTTAATCCCATGTGGAGTCAGCTTTGAATAGATTCCCTCGGTTCTTTCTGCAGTGGCCTATTTGGGTCCGTGCCATTTAAGAGCGCGGGTAAACAAATAATTATCCACATTAATGTGCTGATATTCAGGCCCATCTGGAAATCATCAACAAGTACAAGCCTATATTGCATCAGTCGTGCAATCAAATTTAATCTGGATTCCGAAGCTAGTCGAAGTGGAGGAGAAGCGAAAACTATGTGTGCAGCGGGTTGAAAATAAAGAAGGCCGATGCATAAATTAGCCCAACATTTAGATTCTGAAATGAGGACACCTGGGTAATGTGCTTTAGTTGACTGCCAATAGCTTGATGTCTCCTCAGATCGGCTTATTGTGGCCTGTCTGGTGAGAAGTAAAAATCAAGCTATCTGAGGTTAAAGCCGAGCTAACTCTGAGCAGATGTTCTCGCATGAAGATCCTAAAACTCAGCCAACGTGGTATTCAAACGCAAGTTCTTCGTTTTTTTAAATGGCTGCATGAGAGATGCATGATATTGACTAAAGCTGTTGAATCTGGCCTACAAATGTCATCCTATAGAAATGCTAAAAAAATGTGTATTTTACACACAAAGCTGACACTGGGGTGGTACCTTTTCAAAAGGTGCATGTTTGTACCTAAGGGTCCATTTTGCTACCTTAAATGTACATATTAGTACTTAACGTATACATACGTGAACCTAACAGGTACAAAAGTGTACCCTTTCAAAAGGTACCATCCCACCTTTATTTCTGAGAGTGCACATATCTGGCTTCATATAGCAGAAACATTTTATTATCTAACCCTCAAAAATGATGTAAGAAACTATGTGACCTCTGACTTTTAAATCTATTATTGTGCTGTATTATCACCGATCTTCATCAGCTTGTTTTCTTTCAGTTAGCATAGGATTTGCATTTCTTTTTGGAACTGATTGGTCATAGGCCGCCTCGGTCTGAGCTCATGCACCCCAGTTCATAAGTAACAAACAAAACACTATTTGTGGCCTACAATGAAGCACGCAATCTGTGCTAACTGAAACAAATCAAGATTGATTGCAATATTTGGCAATAATATTGCATAATATAGCATTTTTATAGGCTAGGAACAACACAAATGTAAGAAGGTGGTTTAAAAATCCCCACAAAAAGTAGGTGTGTGTATATGTCAGTAAGTCAGTATGTTTTAATGAACACAACATGAGGGTTACAAGAAATAAACAGTCTTTAAATATTTCTAAGATTGTATTTACACTAAGGCTTTTTGGATGTAATTCATTATTCTTGTATCACTATTCTGCATACCGATATTGATCAATACTCTATTTTTGTTAAACACCTTTAACAAAAACAAAAAAGCATCACTTTAATTACATTTTACAAATAGATTGTTTTATATATGCGCAGGGCTTTAGATTTTGAAACTGACTTCTGTTGACCAGTCAAATTGATATCGGCTGAATACCTCTGACTTACAGGCCTAGATAACATAGAAATCTTAATATTTAAATGCTGTTTACATACAGTAAAAAAAACTGCAAGCAAAATAAATTTAAAGAAGGGGGAAAACCCACAAACGATGCAATTAATCAATGCCAGATCAAAATGCTTTACATTGCAATGACTTCACATGCAACAGCTCTGCAGGAAAAAGTTAGCATGGACACGAAATAAGTTGCATCCAGCACTATTGTTCTATATTTAACCCCTCCGAGCTTTTGTTCTCTTTGACAGACGACATGTGGGCGGCGACTGTCGTCCTGTGACAGGCTTGCGCAGTGGAACAATTTCAGTAACGGCATGTTACATGTGCATGTGTCGCCTGTAATCCCAATAGCACTGAAAAGCGTGTAAACTGAAGGGTTATTAATCTACACAACACTTCATTATCCCGCGTCACAATAGGGTGCATCCAGAACACTTGTTTGGAAAGTTCGAGTGCCACAGGCTCAAAGTTATACTGTGCATTATGATGCTGCATGTCTGTTGTATTCATTATAGACGAATATATACTGTGTATCACCGAGCAAATCGAGTGATACATTAGCTGCACCATAAATAAGCTATCATAACGCAATGTACAGTTTTAAACAAACTTCCCAAATCCATAAGAACAACTTTAAGCGTTTTTTCCCTCTCACACAGTTACACGCACACTTGCCTGGCGCGTATCGAGCCGAGTGAGAACTGGAGCGCATGCTGTTTTACATCCAGAGTTTTTGCGCAAGACTAAAACACCCCAAAATGATTCTGGAACCGTTATTGCCTGGCGTATTGTCAATCTAAACCCCTCTATCCATGTTTACCAACATTTTAAAACAGAAATAAGAAGAGCAAAGTTGATTTACACAGCACGTACCATTGCGGAGCGGGGAATATTGCCAACAGTCTCAAAGACCCATTTTACTCCTTTAGAAAAAAAAAACTTTCCCCCGAAAAAAACAGCGTGGTGGGAGAGCAAAAGCAAACGAGTCGGTTTTCTCCGTTGATACCGGAAGCAGAAGAACCGGGTTGCGGGACGGGCCCGTGGTTCGCGGAAAATGGCCAACTTTTACGCACGGAAACTTTCGCGGGGATCGTTTCGGCACAAATAAAAAAAAACTTCGCCCTCGATTGAAACCGGAGAAGATTGAGCACGAGCGTTCCTCCGTTCACGGAAGCTCTCCGGTAAGAATCCCTCCCGGTTCCGGCGTCTCTCCGGTGGCTCGAGTCGATCGCGCCGCCCGACAGCAACTTTCTGCCTGCGCAGCTTCAGCTCACGGACTCTGGGCGAATTGGTGCTCGATCTCCATGCATCCCACTGGAGACCTCCTCAGGGTGATCTCCATGACCTCCTCCTCCTCCTCGGTGCACGGATTACTCGATCAATTATTATGGAGAGGACGTCATTTCGCGCGGAGTGGATATTGCGGAACCATACGCGACGCGTGCGAGGAATATAGACTTTTACGTCGCCGAAACGAACAACGGCGGCGCGCTAACGTTTCAAATAACTAATTCATGTATGTTAAGTAGCCTGTGTAAGAATAGTTGCCAAAATAAACGTGCTAGCCTTGCATGGCCCGTGCAGAACGGTCGGGTTGATCTGTGGATGGATTCGTGCAGTGGCTGGTGAATTATTAATAACCGGGAGCGCTTCACAGTCTGTCGTGTTCACAGAGGAACCAGAACGGCAGCTGGGGGTTTAATACGGGCTTGGAGTGAAGCGGGGACGGCAGGGGATTATACCGTTCACCGGAGAGAGAAAGAGAAAGAGAGAGAGAAAGAAAAAGAGAGAGAGAGAGATGCAGAGCTGTATGAAGTGTATAGAGTTTTTGTTTGCAAGCACAGTCTATATATACATCCGGTGATCAAACTCAAGGTGATATTTCTGTGAGTGTCGCTGTACATCGTGTTGTTAAGAAAGTGCACGAGCAAAAACTAAACCCTAATCGTGCACTGCTGTGAAAGCGTTTATTTGGCCTAGGTGACCAGGTGTGGGAGTGCAGTTTGGTCACTTCTGTGGAGTGTTTCAATAAATAAACCCGCGGTCAAATAAATAAGTGTAAAATATCAAGTGACGTTTCAGGTGAGCAACAAGGTAAATTCGTTTCGATGTAAGACAAATTATATCCCATTTAAAATCTCCTCCTAACTCTAAACACCGTGAAAACCCCCGCACTGTCAGGGTTAACGGTAATTCGGAAATGCAGTCGGGCTCTTTTTGTCGTCTCGGTTTTAATTAATTCAACGTGTGCCAGATGTGTTTCAAGGTAAACTCGCAAAGGTCGTCTTATTTGCGGGGATTCCGCGTTAATTACGGTTGTTTTAATTAATTCTGCATGCATGGGATGTAAAACAGAAGAAAGACCTCCAAACGACCTGGAAGAGACACGCGCTGACCTTCAGTGAAGCCCTGATGCGCGCGGGGACGCACCTGCCAACTGCATTATCAAGCGAATTACATTCTCTTCCTGTCAAAATAAAACACCCACAAATCAAATACAATGATTAATGAATAATTATGCTAATAAAATAGCATATATAGCATAAAGACTGACACGAATTTTTAGACATAAAATATTTAGGCTACTTTTACCATTCATAATCGTTCTTTTATAGATTTATATATATATTGCAATTTTATCTCTTGACATAACAAATGCACATGGTGGTATTTCTTTTGAAGCCTCTCTCAAAATAGGCCTCCTATCTATGACTATACAGTAAAAAAACAATAAATCAAAGATCAAACAAAAAGCACATTAAAAAAGTTATGAAACGAATTCTCTTCAGTAAATCGCTTTGAGAAATGAATGTATATGAAAAAGAAGAAGGTTCAATTTCATTAAACATGAGAAACCTAATATATAACACAGAACAATATCTAACAAACACGGCACACCGTGCTCTGCATGTTTATTTAATCATTTTCGATTTTCATTTACGTCATTTAAATTGCATGTTTTTTCATTTGGCATCATTTTCTATATTTAGCCTTTTATGTTTTTACATTTCTGGAAACATGCCATAGCATGTTTTCCATTAAGCCAATAATTGTAATCAATAAAAAAAAGATGACTAATTAGCTTACTAATATTCGTTGGTGTGTTAAAAATGCAATCAGAAACACAAATGCGCCTCGGAGCTTCCTGAACCTCAGCTTTGAAACAACAAATGTTTTTACAGTATTTACAGTTCACAATATTTCTTAATATAATTAAATGAAATTAATAAATTACAATATTATCAATATCTACATATAAAACATATAGCCTAAAATACTAATAACATATTTGTGAATTGCAAACAATGTTCACATACATTAATATTATATTAAACGGTTTGTAAGACAAACCACTCCGTTTACTATGAGCAATTATTGCTCTTTTGATTTACTGTATTTGTATATTTAATTGATTAAATATAGGCTATGACTTCACGATGTTAAAGGTTTTGTAAGAACAGATATCAGATCGGTGAATTAGATCATTTAACTGCCTTAAATCTCATCTCGGGCGAAGAGGGGAGAAAAAAAAAATCAACAAATGTGTTACAAATTCGGTTTAAACGAAATTGTATTAAACAATGTAATTATTACATATTATGCTCACGGTTTCATTATTTAACTTGATGAAGAGCACGTGTGAAACATAGACTACTGGAGAGAAAAAAGATACTGGACTGTGTAGAATTAAAATAATCACAACTCATAACAGCAAACTCGCCATTTAAATTACGTCATTATTACGGGCATAATAATAAAGGCAAATGTTAAACTGTCCACAAATTAAATTATTGACATGAGAATAGAGAATGGAGAGTTTGGCATGGATTTGGTTCCTCAGGTGAATCTAAACATTAGAATGCAGATGATTACAGTGAAATAAAGCGCGGGGAAAACGCCGGAATCATGAGCACTGACTGAATCATCGGCTATTGATGCTGTCATATTTTCCCAACCATTTCTGAACGGTAAGATCACAACTTAAGCAAGAACACGCTGATGATGTGCAGGTGCTTTTCAAACTTCTACTGAGACAAAAAAAGACAATTTATAATTTATTAAGTGTATTTATAAATGATGCACGTTATTGATTTTACCACCACTGCAAACGCTCAAAAACAGAGAAAAGAAAAGACGTTGTATTTACCAGGGTTACAACAACCAGTGGATAGCTAACTGATCTTTATTAATACCGACAATATGTTTAAAATATTCAAAAATATTTACATTCAAATGTAAAATGTGTTATTGAATGCATGATTTATTGTATAATTTTGCCAAAAAAAAAAAAAAAAAGGCTTGGAAGAAAATAGTTTTTATATACAATAGTCTAACCCATGTCAAATTTACACCTAAAGGCCAAAAATGTAATTCCTTGCATCTGTAGTAATAATTTCTGAATACAAATTTTTCATGTATTTATTATTCATTAATTTTAACAGCAAAAAAACCAAATTAAACAGTTCATCAAACAGGCCAAAACTGAACACATTTTATTGTCAGACATCAGAGCGTTCAGCTGAATACAACAAAATCAACGCTTCATAAGACTGAAGCTGAGTCCATCTCAAAAGTCACCTGATTTTTGTATAAGTTCAGAAATCAACAATTTAAAAAAAAGAAAAATGCAAGCTTTACTAAAACTAAAACAAATGTAATGTCACTATAGAGCAAATTATTTAACCTTGGTTTATATAAGATCTAGACGTATGATTTAAGATCAAATCAAAAGAAAGTTGTTGTTAAGTGCTAGATAACGCCTGCTTCGCTCTTCTCTGAATCACTTCAAACAGGAGGGTCATTTATTTCATGCAGTGCAGATTGAATTTAGGCTCTGCTGCCTGTTCCTTGGCTTGGCTTTAACTTCTGACTGCCTGTCTTTAATTTAGCAGGGCTACTCGTAGCTGAAAAGACAGCCATAAAGCTCAGATTCAGCTAAGCAACAGCCGGGGCCAGGAATGCTGACCTTGGCGGGTGAACCGGGCCAACGACTGAGGTAGAGCACAGCTATAATCACACATCCCTCGTCTGAGCCGTGAATATGACTGGATTAACCATTACACCTCCGCATGTCCAGACATATACGGTATGTTACAGAGCATGATCTACACCGTGTGCTGCATGGACCAAGCATCTCTATTAATATTTTTCACCTTACAGACAAATACTTTGACCGAGGGAGGAATCTGGCCCAAAGATCACAATATCATAAAGAATTGGGGTTTAATCACTCAAAACACTAGCAACCACCTAAAAATGGCCTGACACTCATTGTGTTTGAATGTTTAGTGCTATAGTAATAATGAAGTGTGTATGAAATTATAATTGTACATGGAAAACGGACACCGTAATATAAAGGTTTAAGATAATTCAATATTTCGAATTTAGAAAAACATAACTTAATTTGTATTTGTTTGTTTTAATGTAATAACTGGGTCAATAATTTAATTAATTTCACATTTTATTAAAATAACTATTTATAATAAGTCAGAAAACCAGACAAGGCTGACATTAATGAAATAAAATAGCGCATGCAAAGCGTGCAACTTACATTTAAAGGCTGATTGAAAACGCTCAAATTAATTTATCATCACTGTATGGATATATCATACTTGTACATGTAAAATAGACAATGTAATATAATATGGATATTGTAAAATGAAATAAATAAAGTAAAAACAGTTGAATGTATATACAGTAGTGTGAAATATTTCCCACAAGACATTTACACTTATAAAGGCAAATTCTCTATAACAAAACTCAATAAAAAATGTATTATATTTTTAATTAATTTTTTGATTTATTAAAATGATTTTTTCCTGGGATAAAATAACCGAACAAGACTGACGTACACTAATGAATCATACTTGTATGTAAAAAGGAAAGTGTAATAAACGTGAGGTCACTGAAAAATTAAATAAATTAGGAAAAGTTGAATGTATATCTAATATAGTGTAACATGACCGAAGAAACCGCTATACCTAAAAGGGCAAATCCTCAAAATCAAAAACTTTTTTCTTGTACTTTAGCAATTAAATTTTATAATTTGATTAATAAGTCAATTCACTTTGAAATCAAATGATTTTTATAGGACACTGTAAGAGAGACAGCGACTGACATTCACAGACCGACTGCAGGAAAGAAAAATGTCCGAAATGTTTTACCTTCAAAGCAAAGTGTGCTAACCTTTGTGGGCTCGGGGGTAAAAAGGCCCAGGGAACTCTACCTAATTTAAATGTTCAAAGTGCCCTTCATCTTAAAGGTGTATGTTGCTGTCCCCTGAAGAGCACACGCTTAATCTGGCAGAGGCTGACAAGACTTTCAAAGCGGTTTGAAAAGTGGAGCGAAGCAGAGGCCAATAAGAGGTGGCGAGATCAAACTATCTGACCATTACAGGAAAAGCTTTACAATATATCAAAGGTACTTTAATAAAGGTTTCATCAGTTTATTTGAGCAAAGTCTAAAGTGAGCTAACACTGTTCTGTAATGCCATAATGCATAACCTAAACTAGTACATGTGTGGCTAATGCATCATAGAAGCGGGATATAAAATGGCAATGCTGTAAAAAAAAAACAGAGCTGACCGGAGTAAGTCAGGTAGATCACGTACGCTCAGCGATGAGATAAACAACGGAAAGCTGCGTCGTGATTGGTCAGTGGCCGTGAGGCTCCATCAGGATTGGAGCAGAACGCAGCTCTCTCACCTTATCAGGTTGATGCACAGCATTGCTGCAGGAGAGCGGGTCTCTGGAGGGAACGCCTGCGAGCGCCACGCTTATCTTACAGCAGCAAGAGGGCTTTACGCCTCTGATTACGAGAGAGAGAGAGTCTAACTCATGCACACCTTCAGGAGACCATGTGTTCTGGGGTGACAATATAACGTATGTCTAAATATATTGCATGTTTTGTCTCAAATGTAATGCACACTTTTTTATTAGGAGGAGATTATTTGAATATACAGAAGGTTTTTTTTGTTTTTTTCGGAAAAATAAAAGTTTAAATATTTAAAAAATAACACTACCGATAAAAGGTTTAAGGTCTGTATGATTTGTTTTTGAAAGAAATTAATACTTTAGTTTAGCAAGAATGCATTAAGTTGATTCAAGGTGACCGTTAAAAACGGCACTGGGTACCTTAGTAACTAGCAAATGCATAGCAACACGATAGCAACCATTCTGAGTACCATAACAAGTCCCTAGCAACGAAGTCCCCAACAAGTCCCTTTTTTGTGCAAAGAAAACTAAGAAGCTTTATCGTATTTGACGTAATCCGCTCATGAACATAATCTGTGGCTGTTTACGCCTAGAAGAAAGTGTACGCATACGTTGTGACACTCTCTAAAATGGCGCAAGTCAGTCACAGGAGAATTTTTGTTTTCTTTGTGCAAAAAAAGTATCCTCGTAGCATCGCAAAAGTGAAGTTGATCCACTGATGTCACATGGACTGTTTTATGTTTCTGGATCTGGGATTATTTCAGTTGTGTTGCTGTCTATGGAGGGTCAGATTGCTCTCTGATATCATCAAAAATAATTTGTGCTCCAAAGATGAACAGAGGTCTTGAGGGTTTAAAAATGACACGAGGGCGAGTAATTAATCATTTTTGGGTGAACTAACCTTTTAAAGTTAGTCTAAGAACTTTACTATCTAGTTTAAAATTTTTATTCATCAAAAGAATCATGAAGAAAATGTATATTACAATTAACACAGCTGTTTTTAATAATAAAAAATTAATAAAAATAATAATACATTTTTGACACATTCATGCATTCTTGAGCAGCAAATCGAGTGATGAGGATCATGTGACACTAAAGACTGAAGTAATGATCCTGAAAATTCAGCTTCGACCACAAGAATAAATTATATTTTAAAATATATTCAAATAGAAAAGGTATTTTAATTTGTAAAATTTGTTCAATACTGTATATTGTTTTGGGTTTTTTTGACACAGCAAAGGTGAGCATATGAGGATTCTTTACAGTTTTACCAACCCCAAACTTCTGAAAGGTGGCGTACAACATGTAAATAATTTTTTTTCTCCTTCAAAACTCACCATCATGTTGTTAGGATGCTGTGGGTGGTTGCCAAGTCGTTACTATGCAGTTGCTAGGGTGTTCTGGGTCGTTGGTCACTGGCCCAATTCAAAAGAGCCCACTTCATGTCTCTGTGATTATCTGATCTCGGAGATACGCTTCGAGTGCCTCTCGTTTTCATCATCCACAAGGCAAAAAAATGCAAAGTCTAAAGTTTAATACTACAAATGCTTTACAGTGATGCATGCTTTAGGAAAACTTTGATTATTTGACTTCTTATGTGCCCGAGCATGCTAATAGAGAAAGAAAAGATTAGAACGAAACAAAAAACAAGAAGAAATGCAATGCATTGGATTGAATATGCATATTAGTGCAAAGGGTCAAAAAAAAGTCAAGATCAAATCCATCAGATGGGTTGGCTGGGATGTCCAGTTTGTGTGTGTGTGTGTGTGTGTGTAGTGCTACATCTGGTCTGGATCCAGGCTGGTCCAGGGGGATGCAGAGCATTAAAGCCAGTGGCTGCTGGGGGAGAGGGGTTGTCCTCCCCTGGAGAGACTGAAAGAGGAGGCCTGCTATAATCTGCTTCCCTGGCTCTTCATGAAAGAGAGCAGAGGACACACACACCAGAGACTGACCCCCTCCTCCAGCTCCAGCCTTTCTCATCTGTTATCACCATATACCTCTCCTGCCCCATCTACCGTTCTGCTCCTTCCCTCCAATTCTTCCCCAATCCTCATCTGTCTTCCCTTCCCGGCTTAGTTCTTCAGTGCTAAAACCTGCTCCAGCCTTTTTAATCTTACGGTCTCCATCCTTCAAGACTTTTTGCTTGGTACACAGAAGACGTCCTATGAATGCACAATGTAAAACGTGCTGGTGCTTCCAAGAACCCTGTTTAATTGCTCACAGGTTGAGCTTTCATAGTTCAGCCAATAGTCAACATAAAGTGACAGCATAGAGCTATAAAAGAGCATATGCTCTTTGATGAGAAATGTTCAAGTTCACAATGAAAACATTTTTGAGATATTATTATTATTATTATTATTATATTTTTCTCAGTAGAAACATAAGGAGACTTTAGCAAAGTCTGTGTAATTTCATCAGTGTTTAGGAGAAACCATTAAAATGTTAACCAGATTGAATTAGGGACCTATTTTGTGTGGGAAGAAACCTATACGTAAATATGAAGTACCTATAAATGCATAATCAAAAATATATTTAATCTCAAAAGATTGAAAAAGGCATTTCCAATGGAACCACTAAAGAGACTCTAAATCTATTATTGGTCCATTTTGTTAATATTAGCTCCAAAACCTCTAAATGATGGACCAGTTTCTCATTATGGATTTATAAACAAATATAAAGCTTCATCAAAAACACGTTTCATTTCCATTATCCATAAAGACCACATATTCCAAAAAGATCCACTGAAGAAACTTATTTTTAAACATCCGAAGAACATATGAATATGAATAACCTATAAATGCACCAAAAGATGTTCAATCTCCAAAGAACCATAAAGACAATTTAGTCTCATCAAGAAACAAGCAAGGCATTATAGGGCTTCTCATTAGGGGTGTTGTATTTTCTGTAGTAAGAAACCGATATGTTTCTATGAAGAGCCTATAAATGTATCATCACAAACATGTTTAATCTCCAAAGAACCATAAAGACAATCCCACTGTGCCCCAAAGAACCAATCATTTCTAAATAAACATCTAAACTCACTTGTGATATGAACTCCAAAATATTTAACTGGTGGGCTATTTTTTGTCAGGTCTCAGTGGGTAAAAAAAAATAAATTAAAAGCTTAATCTCCAAATAACCACAAACAATTCCAAAAAGTGATTACTGGCTTATTGTGTTTGCTTAGGAATTGTGTGTGTGAGTAGAAACCAGTATGTCAATGTGAAGAATCTATAAATGAGTCATGTTTAACCTCCAAAGAACCATAAAAACAATTCCAATGTGCTCCAAAAACCCCACCAAACCTTACTTTAAAAGACACATCTCAACTGATCACTGCTTCATTCTGCTCGCTCACTTACGAATGTCCAAATGATTGACCAGCTTTAGTCAGATAAAACCCATCTTTATGAATGAAATTAGTGGTTTTTTTGTTGTTGTTTTTCGCAGCATTTCTCCATATATACGTATCTCAGGCGGTGTGATAATGATGATACTTTCTGGGATCGTCTTCCCTTTTCTCTGGCTTTTCTGTCGGCTGTCTTTCACAACTCCTTATTTGGTGGAATCAGGCCACAGAGTCTGGCCTAGTCTCACGGTTCCTCTCTTCCACCATCTCATCGAGGGGAGGGGCTTCCTTGGCAGTGCCAGGCTCTGTTTGGTAGAATGGGTCCAAATTAACATGAATATTCATGAGCCCACCCCTCCCTCCCCTTTCCTAACAGCGCATCAACACTTGGTAGCAGCACATGGCGGGACAGCTGTTGCAGGCCAAAGCGGGCATCTGTGCACAGAGAGACAGAGATATGGACCGCGCGAGAGGAAGAGGTGTGGACATCTGTAGCCAGGGATTGACAAACGCTTGGATGGATGAAGAAGAGAGGCGAGGCGAGAAGGAAAAAGAGAGGAAGTTGGACTAGGACAAGGTAGCAGGATTATTTGAACAGATGACAGGGATGTGCTAGTGAGGAAGAGATCGCTGGAGGATTGGAGAAAGATGAAGCGGCCAGTTGTTGCTGGAACATGTTAATATCCATTCTTGCATTAAAAGCTAGGAATTCTATAATAAAAAGGACCTTTTATGAATGGAAATGTTTCTGCCATGGTGATATTGATATATGGTTGCTAGGTCAAAAAAGACCACCACTGTGATCTCTAGATATGGCTCAAGTCCCTTGTTCAGTGCAGATCTATGGGAGTTTTTCGCCTGTTTTATCGTTCATCAAGTGAAAATCGTGAGTCTGGGCATTTAGAAACATAACAGCAAACCTCTTCACATAATGTGTGGAATATTCAGACCACTAAACCTAAGTATTCTCTAGTAAAATTTCTTCAATGCTGCTTTAAGACCCATTTTTAGGGACCGTCTTCTAAAATAAAGTTTAATACTCAGGGTTAGGGGTTTGTTGAGATCACTAGGCCTACGTTTTGTCTTAGTTAAGTCCACTAATAAAAGTTCCTCGGTAGTTATTTAGCACTTTGAGGTGAATAACCATTTTTAGAAGGCCATTCACACAGAAAGCGCAAGATGCAAGAAGTGAAATTGAGAAAATAAAAACGTGTCTTTAAAACTTGATCTTGTTTCCACTTGTGCCCGCTTTGGTTTTTAGAATTTGAGCATTAAACGCTGTAAAAGACTCAATACATGACACCACCTACCATATATTAAAAAATTTCAAGTAGTGCAGTGAAATGCGAAACTTTCTTCGTGAACAGCCCCTGAGTTGACTATGAACTTTTGTGGAGTTTCAATAAGTTCTTCATGTTCTAGATCAGTCTGTTGATTTCCGGCTTCTTTAAAGCACCGATGGATGATGTTCCATAAAACTAGAGAATAGAGGTTCTGTGGAACTCAAACAGGTTCTTCTATGACATCAGGCTGTAAAAGCCCTTTTGGTTCCAATTGGAACTGAAACCAAACTTGCTCAGTCTCTAGAAACTCCCTATTCACACAAAGCCGTTGGCTTTAGAATCTCCCTTTCTCCGATGATTTTGCCACCCTTCAACATTGAACTCCAGTGTGCTCTGTTTTTCCTCAAAAGACTCTCCACCAGTCTTATTCCTTCCACACACACACACACACACACACTGGGCGCCTGGTTCTCGCTGCCCTACATATGCAGTAGCACAGCAGGCAGTCTCTGTGAAAGGCCCATGAGGTTTAAACTGTGTCAGATCCCCCGATAAGGCTCTGTATACAGAAGTCTCTGAAATCCCTCATCTGAGGACCCTCTGTGTTTAGGGGTTGTGCTTTACATCGCTTTCCATGATTAATTAGACTTAATTGAAAAGGGGAAAGTAGCTCAAAAATGTAAATATTCTCAGATCCAACATGGGCAAACCAACAATAATGCAATGTTTTGATTAAAAAAAAAGCAGAAAATTAAATTATTAATTAGGTTATTGTTTTTAATAAAGCCCTATTTAATTTATACCTCATTACACAGTTGTGTATTAAATTAAATTGCATTAAATTAAACTAAATTAAATAACCAAATATAATTTAATATTAAATAATACTAATTAATTTAATTATTAATTAATAATAATTATATTATCAGATTTTTGTCTCTCCAAGAAGGCCATATAATGTTGTGAAAGGATCGAAGCAAAGGAAACTGTATGTTCTTGCTATTTCATACAACCAATAGTATAAAAAGTGAACTTAATGCTTACTAAATCAGAAAAATAGAGCAAGCAGAACGCAATAACAATTCAACAGACAGCAAACTCATCCCCCAGCAACTTTCAACAAACTTCATCCAAAAAGAAAACACAAGCAGCAACAAATCTAGATAGATAGATAGATAGATAGATGGTAAACTGATTGACTGCAGTCTGGTGTAAAATGAGATTCAGGAAGTGGTAAAAAAGTGGGAAAGAGTGTGCTAAGCGAGTGAAAGAGAGCAGAAAGAAAGAGAGGGTGGTCATACCATCAGCCACGACCTGGCAGAGAAGTCATAACACAGCTGCCACCTGAACCCTGGGTCATGCTGCCTGTCCAGTGCCATTCCCGCGCCCTCCTGCCAGAAGAAATCCTCTTCCTGGGATGGCGGAAAAAATTAATAAATAAAAAGAAGAACGCAGAGCGAGCACCAATCAGAAGGAGCGTGCGGGCAGGATGCAGCCAGCATGCATGCCTGTGTTTGTGTGAGTATGTGTTAGCGAGAGGGAGAGAGGACTTTGACATAGAAAACGCCAGGAAGTGCAATCCGGGCAGCTGTAGCCATACGGAGCAGCGCCAGCCGCCCGCCTGCCATCAGCAGACGCACTGACATACCGATCCTACACAGCCAACCAACACTGGGCTCTGGGTGTCAGCAGAGTGTTGTGTGAACATACAGAGACAAATATTGACTTCAGAGACGGCGTTTACAGGAGCAACATGCTTCAGGCTGGTCCATCTACACACTTCCTACATTTACCTGACTCTCTTTTCATTTGAACTGACTTCAGTCGAATTCGATTGCCAATACTACAGCGCAAACATATTGTGTTTGCTCGTTTCGGCTGCCCGACGCAGGCTCTTATGAAAGCATGAAATGAGGCCTGTTGTATGCGATAACCGGAAGCCGATGTGTGTTTTCAGATCGTTTGGCTGGATGAATCGTGATCCTGTAATAACTTTAAGTATGTTTTACAGAGAACTTGCCTGATGCGTACGCATGATGTCTGAGGCGGTTGTGAAATGATCTAGCAAATAAATAAAACCGTTCCCTGACAATAAAAATCAGGCTAGAAATCAGAAAAATCAGCAAAAAAATACAGAAAGCAATAACAAAGAATCATACTGTATGTTTTGCTTAAAAAAAAAAAAGTGTAAAATGAGCATTAATTTGAAAAAAAAAAACAATTATAAATAAATTTATATATATATATATATATATATATATATATATATTAAATTATAAATTTTTAAATAAATATTTTTCGATTAATAAAACTATATATAAATTAAAATACATAAAATGATAAAGTAAAACATTCATATAAAACTTTTCAATTATATAAAATACAATGTAAAATTTTCTGAAATTTATTAGGTAAAATAAAAAATGTAAAACATAAAAGACAAATAGATTTAATGTTGTTTATGTTATTTAAAATATATGACTGAAATGAAAATACATAAAATATTATTTTATGTATTCTAAAATGCAAATGTACTCAGTTATACAAATACAAAAGTAAACACAAAACATATTTAATATATATAAATAAATCAAATAAAAATATAAAACAAATATTGTTTCTGTTATTTAAATATATAAATGACATTTTGATATACATGATCTTTTGTATAAAATGTTAAGTTATTTAAAATATATAGTATAAATAAAATACAAAAATGATATTTTTAATGTATTTTAAATGATTTCAGTAACAATATATAAATGAAATAAAAATGAATTGATGAAACGTTTTTAACCAATTTAAATTTTAAATAAATAAAGACACAAAATAATCAATACAAACTTCATTTAAAATGCTCGTGATTATATTAAATACTATCGTTTTAAAATAAATACTATAAAACTCCCGACCACATTGTTTGAAGTAGGTATTAAATTACCATGATGAGAAAGCAATATCCATATGGTAATTATTTAGTGACTAACGATGGTTACCATGGTAAATGCTCATGCTGCAAGTCGCTAATGAAAAATGTAAAGAACAAGCAGGCGTCCTACGGGTTTCTTTAGGTTAGGAGCAGCATGTCAATTCCTCCTTCTTATTTATTTATTTTTTAATTAAGTAGCATTCCTCAGTTCAGACTAGTTCATTGAAATATTTGCGTGCTGATTATCTGATTATCCTCATCCAGCCGCATCTAAACGGTGCAGTCATGCATGCATGTAATGTGTGAAAGTGAATAACAGAGCACATGCAGTCCTGGGAGCAGCAGCGCTCTTTAGAGATGCACAAAGCTGTGATGAGGACCCTGCGTGTCAGATGAGGGACAATTATAAGTCTGCTTATGGTGCGATGGCTGCTAGCGCAGGACTTGGCACGGCTCCTTAATTTAAGGGAATTAAAACACGCTAAACAAGACTTCTTTGTGTGCGTGTGGGAGACTGTGTGATGCAGGACTGGCACTAAGCTGGCATGGCGTCAGAGAGAGAGAGAGAAAGAGAATAGATAACCTCGGGTAATATGGAAATCACAGGAGAAGAGATGTTATACTGTGACCGGCTTCAGAGGCAGAAATACAGCGGCCTGTTATAGTTCAGAAATGTACTTGTACCCAACCCATCATGTACAGATGGGTCAAAATATTATAAGTCTTGATGATATGATTTAAATGTTCAAAAGTTCAATTTATTTAACCATCAAATGATTGTAAAATTGTAAGATATACTCATTTAAAATTATATGTGACCCTGGAGCGTAAGCAGCTCATGTGTGTTTGTAGAAGCAGCCAATAATACATTGTGTGGGTCAAAATGTTAATTAAGACATTTCGTAATTTCCTATTGTAAATATGTCAAAACGTACTTTTTGTCCTCAATATTTAGATTAATTTAGCAAAGAGCCTGTGTACAGTGGCCGAGAGACCTCATCGTCCTGCAACTTCAGAAAACACATGCAAATAGAAAAAGCACCAGCAAATCAAGAAAACATCTTCATCGGTTTGATAGCAGGCGCTGCAAATGCTCACAACCGAATAAAGGAGTTTATTTGCGGTGCATTTCTTTATTTGGTTGTGTTGTGAGCTTTTGCAGTGTACGTGTTGTCAAATCAATTAAGTTCATCTCTTAATTTGCGCATGATTTTTTTTTTCTCTTTTGCGGTGCGTTTCTTTATTTAGTGAGAATTTGCAGTGTGTGTGTCAGCCAGCGTATGAGCGCATAAGTTGAAACGACTGCAACTGAATTTTTTTAATGAAAGCAGGTAGATTTTAGATATTTTAAGTGCCTTACAAATGAACTCTAAAAGTGGCACCATTTCTGAAGTGGAAATGCGTTGTTCATTTTCTAGCTCTCAAATATGGATGATAACAGATAATGCTATGTTCACCTTCAAAGCCTTATTCGTGAGCTTTTGAAACTTTTTGTTCTTGTTTTGGTCAGTCAGCCAAAATGGTTTATTCACTGGTGTCAGTGATTCCTGCGCGAAACCGTGTGGAAATCCTGAGATGAGTTTATTAAGAGATTTCCAGTCGGTTAACATCTCATGAGGAGGGCAGCGGGAAGTCAAATTTCATTTTTTTTAACGATCTATTCAAATGTTCACAACATTTCAGACTGACATTGAGCCCGTAAAGATCATCAGATTTCATCGTACCGCATGCACTGCTGAAATACGACTGATGTTCATGCTGTTGTTTTCCCACCAAAAATGCCCCTTCCTAGAAGACAATGTCATTAAGGAATTCGTTCAAATCTATTATTAAGGAACTCATAAATGCCTATCCATTACTTCAATATAAGTGTGACTGTAGATCATTCGTGTAATAAGCAGTAAGCATTACAGTTTCAATGTTTAAGGATCAAGTTGAGGGTAAATTTCGCCATAAAATTAGACTTACATACTGCAAATAAAACCATAGAAAATTGTGCTGTGTTTTAAACTTTCATGTGAAATTTTATCTCACAGTTTTAATTTGTCTGTAAGGAGATAGGTAAATGTAAAAAAAAAATCAATTGTAAATAATAAATTAATTAAATTAAATGAATTGCTGTTTAAAACTGTTCCATTATTACCCCTTAGCAGATTTTGACTCGTTTCTATGTGAAAGAAAAAAAAACCCATTCATGTCTGCATCCATCAAAGATTGATAGTTCGTAAGGCTTGCAAAATAAGTCTTGGGTGTTGTTGCTTGCAAAGGTTTCACGGTGGAGTGAGTATTTAATAAAACAGTACAAAGACAACACAACTGGACGAATGTGCAATGATGAGACGACGAGATCAGAAACATACATCAAGACACTCACTGTTTGATTCCTGGGCAATTTGAGCTACGTGAGACTAACCTCAACGGATCGCACCCCTAAATTTCCCTAAATAGGACTTGTTCCTAAAAAAAAGCAGTAAAGTCAGCGTATAATTCTCACTGTTTCTGGGTAATTTGTACATAGAAACTGTAAGCACTAAACTCTGCGTTTCTCTCTGCTCTCTCTCTGAGCCTAATTTGTGAATCCACTGGTTTCACTTACTAAATCTCAAAGGTTTCTGGGCAACGTGGGTTAAAAAAAAAAAAAGTTACCATGGCATTTGTTTGGCACAGCAGCACCCGTGCCGTGCCCAGGACAGGAGGGTTACCATGGCATCAGCAGGCGCCTCATAAAGCAAATGATTGTTGGGGGGTTTGTGTGAGCGTGTTTTCTGCGTGGCTCTCTCGCCCCGAATACCTAAATGTTATGCCAGCATCCTTTAAATACTAAAGGGCACGGGATAATGCCAGGCTGCTTCTTATCCTCGCTAGCTTACCATTGCTGTCTTTCCACTGGAAATCATTTATCTATCTGTCCGTCCATCTGTCTATCTCTCGAGCGCTCACCTCACACTTGTGGCACGGCCTGCCAGCTCATCTGCCACTTGATTCGTCTCCAGCTGCCTTCACCCAACAGCAAAACCCATTTAATAAAAGTGCACGTCAAGAGACATCCAGCCAAAGTCTTGATCAATGATGGGCGATACCTCGCAGCAAGGAAAGCGCTTCTCTGATGCGAGGATCTGGAAAATGCGCATTTCTTATATACGCAATGATTTCTCGTAAAGACAGCCAAAACATGTAAAAGGTGTGTTTTCGGGCCGAACGCAGATATTCCCGAAGCTGTGCAGAGCTAGAACAACACCTGTCCGAGCACCTGCTTCATTAAGAAACTGATTATACAGATCCCACAAAATGCTGACTTAATTGATGTATGACATTACGAACAGACTCAATAATGCATAATCCCTCAGATTGCAGGAACGCAGTTGAACCGAGACCACAAGCGCTGCGAAATCAGAAAGACGTTATTGTGGAAATTGCAAAACTCCAAATATTTAGCTCGGCCCAGAGGAAAAATAATATGTAAAATAAAAATATTTGTGTGTAAAATAAAAAGTCTTGTTGGGAAAAAAATTGCACAGAATGTAATGCATGAATAAAAAAAAAATGAAATAAAATTTGATAATCAAGTTAAATCAAATTCAAATAGCCAGGGTAGTAATCCCAAATTATCTACCTCCACTGACAATGCATAAAATAGCAGTAAATTATAAACTGTGCCAGAATCAAACAAAAGGTTAAAACAATATATATATATATATATATTTTTTTTTTTTGATTGCAAGAACATTTCTGAGCTCTAATGCTGCAGCAAAAGATGTGTAGAAATGACTAAATATATGACTAAATATTTAAGCCTGTCCAGAGGAACATAAAATAAACAAAATTTAATGAAATTAAATAATGAAATAAAATAATTGTTAATTGTTAATGAATTTTATATCTACTTGGATAAAAGAGATGGAGTCTTTATTTCTGTTCGCCTATAAACTAACCCATACTTATAGAGCCAAATATAAGATATGTATTTTCCACAGACATTTCTTTCTTTTATCAGACAGCACACTTCAATTTTTTGATTGACATGTGCATGCATGAGCATTCAGAAAACAAACAGAAGCCGCTCGCTACATTTCATGCAAACAGCCTAAAAACCTAGCCACAAAAATGAGTCACGTTACTGAAGAGTGAGAGAAGCCATTTACAATGCACTTTCCATTCAAACCTGTCCTCACAGACACGATTTATTAGCACAATATTTCACACATCTGACCTCTGACAGTCTAACCAGATGTGAAAGAAAAAAAAGACTTTTTTTTACCGTTTGGATAAAAACTGAACAGCTCTTCTTTTAAAGGAATTATTTATCTACATGCAATTAGCCGTACTGCATTTTGAGATGTTATACAGCTGAGCTATTTTGCTTTTGACGGTCACAAATAAATAAATAAATAAATGTCCGACATAGATGACATATATCTGAGAAGTAAAGACTAAGCTTTTTGTTTCGTGTGGATACATTTAGAAACGGATGTTAAAGGAATAGAATTGAATAGGGTTCTTTCACAAACTGAAACAAATGTCTTCAAGTAGGCGTTTCTGATTAAATCAAGAAAATCAATTTCTTAGAAATGTTTAGGTAATAGACTTGAGTAACATTACACAGGTCAGCATAAGGAGTCCATCATGCCGTTTTATTCCTCAGTTGGTTTTAATACAGCCTAATGCATCTCTTATGTGTTGATGACCGCTACAAAGCAAAAAGCACATGTTTAGTGTAACGTATCACGAGGACATTCCTGCAAAATCTGAAGACAAACATTTGGATAAATATTCAAAATAAAGGAACGAGACAGAAAACCTCCATGTAAACGGTTGCTCTCACTGATCATGATTTTGGAAAATATTGATTTGAAATATAAATACTTTGGTAATGCTACCAAACTGACTTCAACTGAAATCAATCTTAAAACATAATGATTATTCATTAAATTATTTAAGCACTATTTCTTTCACATTGTTATGAAATATAAGGCTTCCGTTATCGATAGTGTTTTAAAACACTGAATTACTGGGTTTCACTACATGCATATTTATAATGCAGTCTAGTTAAATACAGTTAAGGGCATTAAAGCAGTAAAATGTTCCATGTCATTCTCATTCTCAATGTGTTTGGAATTGAAACACGACTTACTATGTGTGAAAACATGGTAACAATTAGTGGTTTGACTCACTGTCGCTGGTATAGTACATAAACATGCAGGGAGAGCAGGGCTGGACAGGTGCGCGTGCTGCTGCGCCCTCTGCTGGCCACGGAAATGCACGCGCGTCTCATCAGGGGTCTTCAACCCTTTTCAAGGCCCCTTAAAAGATAGAGAGATGGAGCAGGAACCAGTGTTGATTTAAACAATCATTTGTGGTCCACATACAGTGTTCCTGCAGACCTCCTGATGAAGACTTCATGTTACTAAATTATTAAGATATGTGGATAAAATAATAGTAAAATAATAAAATATATGCAATAATGAAATATGTTTTAAGCACCAAACACTAAAATCAAATCTAAACGCTAAAAGAAGTTGTTATGAGATGATATTATACATTCGTTTTGAATATATTTAGATTTTCATTTTATTTGTGTCATTTTAATATTAATTTAGTTTGTGTGTGTGCTTTGTGATGTTTTTTTTTATTATATCTGTATAGTTTATTTTACAACTATTGTTGAATTTGTTGTGTATTTTTTCCCCCCCGTTAATGTTTATATTTCAAGTATTGGAAATGGTACTTGAAACAAGAGCATTAAAAAAAACGTAATAAATAAAAGTCATTGAGTTATAGGCCTATAATAAAGTTTCATGTTATATGATGCTTTAATCATTTGATATTATATGTTTTTGTTATATATTACTATTTATTTGGTTTTGGTTTTTAATATGTCTAGATATTCATTTTATCTCAAATTTTAGTTATTTCTGTTATCAACTAAATGAAAACAAGAAATGTTGCTTTGGCTGAAATGCTTTATTTTATTTCAGTTAACATTTATGATTTAAGAATTTATTCAGCTGTAATGCCAACAAGTGTTTGTAAGATAAAATCTAACTGCAACAATTTCCTTTCTTCCTAGCTTTCGACATTCTGTGGCTCCAAATAAGACTAAAAATGAATGAATGTCATGAAATTGCATAAAAAAAAAATCAAAACAAATGGCATTTAATTAAGCGAGTAAATGGCAAGAAAGCACAAGTACAATATTAAAAATAGACTTGAACAAAGCTGCACTATCAGTTGTTTGTAGCAGACACTTTCGTTGACATTTCTGACCTGATTTCACACATATGATAATTTCTATAATGTCTATAAGATGCATGAGACAGCACGAGTAACTCTCTCCTGATCACATCAAGCGTCTGTTACTGTAAGAGCCCGACTCGCAGTGAGAGGAGGGTTAAATCAGAGGTGTTTATTTTTTTGGCACATGAAGGTCTTGACTGTTTTATACATGTGGAAAACAGCTCCAAACAGATTTCAGAGCAAGACAGGTGCCAACACAACCATCTGCTTTGAGTTTCAGCTCTCCTCTCCTTTCTTTCCTACATGTATTGAACCGCAGTGCTGCTCGCTGTCAGCCAATCACAGAGCAGCGTGTCTCACCCTATATGACACACGGGTCACTCAGGACGCCTTCCTGCACTGCGCTCACTTGTTTTTCTTCCTGTTCACACTAGACTTTTTAAGTGTTTTGAAAGAGAACTGAATCAGTCACATACATCTCCCATATGCAAAATCTAAGTTTTTATTAAAACTAATATGTATACTACAGTTTTTAGCCTCATTAAACTTATTACAGGGTAAGCATTTCACATAGGCTATTTAAAAAAATACATATTTCTTTTATTATTAAAGAATTTCACCTTTCCATAACCAATAGTGGATTTTACAGATACTAATAGTAAATGAAAATTAAACGTAACTCTCTAAGTAAAACAGTACTAAAGTTTATTGTAAAAATAAAAACAGTACTGAGCCAAAAAAAATATACTACACAGTAAAAATAAGAATAATTATAATGGGTCTTGTCATTTTCATTAACAAAATTAGGGTCATATAAAAATGGTCCATTGTTTTACAGAAAATATAACTTGTAAAACAAGAGATATTTTCCTGTTTTTTAGGAAACTTAGGTTACGTCTACACTAATCCGTATAAATCCGTCTAAAACGCTCTGCGTCCACACTATTGTTTTCAATCATTTCCGAAGAGTTGATCATCCACACTGAAACGAACGAAAACGCTTACGTTCTTGTACTGTGCATGCGTGAAACGTAAGACGATTCGATCTGCGTCATTTCTGTCTGCCGTTTATTTACTTTCCGGCTGTTTGAAACGTTGCGGCAAAATGTCGAGGAAAAGCACTAAAAGCAAGAGTTTTTTAATTGGACTGACAATGAGCTGGAGCATGTACAAACTGATATTAATCTTTAATAGGGCTGTCAAAATTGAGAGCAAACAAAAGAACTGCTGTACAATGCTGTCCGCCATCTTGGTTGAATTGGTCAATGACGGCATCATATGACTAAAGTGCGTCATCGTTTTTTCACAGTCCACTCTGCGACGTGAAAACTAAATCTTTTCAAATCGTTGTCAAAAAGCTCCATTTCCCTTGACCAAAAACGCCTTCTCAGTGTGGACGGAAGGCCAAAACAGAGAGAAAAAGATGCTTTTCCAAATGAAAACATATTAGTGTGGACATGGCCTTAGGCATTTCTTTTTTGAGGCTTGAATTTACTGATATAGCTGATAAGTTATGCGAATTAAATAATAAAGAATTACCTCAATTATGCAGTTTTACATGAACTGTTTCACAGATTCAGTCATTTAGGAGTTTTATCCAGATAGATTCCGTTAAAGAAGTCAAACCTTAAAAACTACTCAAAATATTATGTGTCTACAGAACATACCAGTTTTACAGTGTAGGCATATTTTTAAATTAAATGGATATATAACTACTACCACTGGATAATGCAAAAACGTGTACTGTACAGCATTGCCTGATCTCACGGCAATTTGTGCATATTTTATGGTGGCTAATTCGTCTGAATATTTATCTGAGGTTTTTGACAAATCATGCAAAATCGCACGAGTGAGGTTGTACGTATTTGAAGATACTGTATAATGGACTACCTTAGCTGCTCCAGAAACTAACGCAACCTAGAAAACTATCTGCATGGATGGTTGCAGCAATCGACATTCGGGCCAGATTCATCGGTCAAACCAGATAATCAGTTGACCTTTAGTAAAAACCTCTCTGAGCAACCCAGCAACTGCTAAAAACATCCTAGCACCCTTTAACTCTCTTGCAAACAGCACACCAATGCAAACCTCTA